>JABAKD010000003.1:2766211-3329170 GCA_012845835.1 Undaria pinnatifida
AAGCTAGCAGAGCAAGCGACGCTAGCAGAGCAAGCAACGTTAGCAGAGCAAGCATCGCTACGGAGCAGAGCAAGCAATGCGAGCACACCAAGAAAAAAGCTAGCAGAGTAAGCACTGCTACATAGCAGAGCAAGCAAAATCAGCAGCGCAAATCTAGCAGAGGTGATGCTGCGACCCCCCCTCTTCTCTCTCTTCCCCCTTTGGTTTACTTTTGATGGGAGGTTTGGGAGATACCAAACATGGTTGGGTCAGGTTGGGCAGGAAAGCATATGATATACAAAGAGCATTGAAACCGACGAACGTTGTAACCCAAGGCTTACCCAACCCACGAAATATTTAGTCAAAACTGCCGTTTTGGCCCGTTTTTGCTCAGTTTTCATGGGTTGGATTGGCCTTGGGTAGGGACGGTTATCGGTTTCAATACTGTTCTTGATACAATTTCCTACCCAACGAAATTTGGTATCCCGAAAACCCTCTATTAATGCTGATGTATTATATTGTTTTCCGACAATGTACATATTTGCAGCAGCACATACTTATTTCCAATGTTGAACTGTTACTAGTTAATTGCGAGCGAATCGACTTTTTTATTTCCAACGGCGCAACGAAATTGGTGGCTCATTTCCAGCCTAGCATGCCCGATTTTCCATGTCCCTCGTCCCATCCGGCCGCTGGAATGTCCCTAAAAAAAACATTAAGCCTACTTTTTCGACGCGCACACACCAACGCCCGATGGCAGCTAAAGCGATTTTTGTTGAGTTGGGTTGGGTTGGGACTTTCCTGCTCCCCACCAACGTACGTAGTTGATGACAGCTACCAAATATCCGCCAGTGCGAGTTTCTAGCGAAAGCTACAGTATTATCTTAATACTCATGGCCCTTTTGCCACGGAACGTGATGCGAAAGCTGACGAACGAGGCACTGAACGCGTTCACCCTCACTTAAAACCCTTCTCCCCTACGTTTCTTGTACCCCCCTATCTCGACCGGGGTGTGAACACCCCCAGGGCTTCCCGAGGAGTTGTCTCCTGAGCAACTGCTATCTGAAAAAGCCCAAGATGTTCACCAGCCACGACGAGCTCAACAAGCACCTACAGCGGTGCATGCCCAAAGTCGACAGTAAGAGCACCTCCCCCGCTACCAGCACGCCTCCGGCGAGGCAGGGTAGGCGAAGGGGGGCGGCAGCGGTACGGGGGGGGGGAGCAACGGCGGTCCCTCTCGGCGTCCGCCTAGACTACGAGCGGGTCGCCTCTATCACGCGGGGTGCTAGCGGCACGCCTAGTTCTTCCACACCGTCTTCGTCAGCTGATGACAGCGGTAGCGCCAAGCAAGGTGGTGGTGGTCGCGGCGCCACCTTGAGTGGGGGTGGCGGTGACGGTAGCAGCAGCAGCAGCAATGGGCGCCCTGAGCGGCAAAGCACTCTCTCCTGGAGGAACACCAGCGGAGGCGGTGCTGGTGGCGGTGCTGGTGGCGGGCGTGTAGCCGGCAACAACGCTGACAACGGCCGTCTGCAGTGGAGCGCGTCCCTGAGCGTCGGAACGGGCAAAACAGCAGATACGGAAGTTCTTGGGGGCAGGGCAAGCAGCGGACGGCACGGCCGATCCCCTAGGACGCGCCATGTGAGCAATGGGGACGCCGCAGGCGGTAAGGGTGTGGGGACGGGGGCAGGCGTAGCCCCGGGGGTAGAGGCAGGGGTTTCCACGGACCGTCGGAGGGGGGGGGCTGCGGGGTCTAGCCCCTCACGCCCTCGGGCGGCACCGGTGGCGGCGAAGGTGGCGGTGGGGGCTATTTCTCGGGGGAGGGGTCGGTCTGCCACGGTGGGGGTGGCGGGGAAGGATGAGCTCGGCTCGATCACCGGGGGTGATGTGTCGTCGGACGAGACCGCGGGGCAGGCCGATGGTAGCCCTTGTGATGAGGAGAGCTCCGAAGGGGGGGAGAGCCTGGTGGGTGTGACCGTGAAGCAGGAGGAGGTGGAGCAGGAGGAACAGGAACAAGATCAGGAGACGGAGGAGGGGGGGGGGCAGGAGGAGGAGGAGGAGGAGGAGGAAGAGGAGGAGGCCGTGGAGGACGGCGGTGATGTTGTTGTTGTTGATGCCCCTGAAAAGCCGGCGCCATGGAGAGGGTCGCTGGGGGAGTGGCGGCCGTCGGGAGGGTTTACGTGCCCGGTTAACCCGGTGGAAGCGTGGGGGCTGCCCGGATGCGGGAAGGAGAGCAGGGCGCGGGACACGAAGTGTGATTCTTGCGGCCGGTACTTGAGGGTTGAATGGCATGTCGGGTGAGTGGGCGCCTGGTTTTTGGGTGCAGGTGATGTTGGTGTTGGTGTTGTTTGTAATGCTGCTGCGTTTTGTTGTCTCTGCTAGTGCGACCAGTGCTACGGCAGGGGTGATACATGTTGGGCTAACATTCTGAATGATGCGGCTTCTTAACGTAGGACCTGGCGAATATTTTCGGAGTGCGATTTGTGGTTTATGAGATTGGTCCTGTTGTTCCCTAGGCCATGGGGTTCTTCGGGTTGTTCATCGGGTTGGTAATGGTTTTGGTGTTGGTGGTGTTATTGTTGGTGTTTGGTGTTGTTGTTGGTGTTTGGTGTTGGTGTTGTTGTTGTTGTTGGTGTTATTGGTGTTTCTGTTGGTGGTCGTGGTCGTGGTGTAGGGGTTGGTGGTGGGGTTGTTGGTGTTAGTGGTGCTGTTGGTGTTGGGGTTGTTGTTGGTGTTGATGTTGATGGTGTTAGTGGTGTTGGCGATGGTGTTCTTGTGCTATTGGTGTTGTTGGTGTCATGGTGATGTTGCTGTTGGTGTTTTTGGGTGTCATGTGTGGTGTTGATGTTTGTGTTGGTGAGCTGTTCCTGTTGAAATCATTGTGTTTCGCTTTTGGTGTTGGGGCCGGTGTCTGTTGTTTTGCTGTTGATGTCGGTACCGTTGGCGTTGTTGTAATCTATCTACCAACTGTTGTTGCTCTTTGGTGACGCAGGCTATTGTACGGTAAGACTACACCTAGTTTTTCTGAGGCTGCTCTCGTGAGGAGCTCTATATCCCACCCTTACGACGGCTTTGAGAAAAATGAGAAAAGGGCAACCTCACGAACAACCCCATGGCCAGGGTTAGGGTATAGAACGATTTTTTGTTGGGCAACACACATGTATGCCGACGACTATCGGGTAGTGTTGTCGTTGGTTGACTACCGTAGTATCGTACAGTCAGCTGCAAATGTTTTTGTCCAAAAGTCGTACCCCTATCGTGGAACGCCTCCGCCGCTGTTGCACCTTCCTCCATGCGGGTCGACCAGCAAGGACACCCAAGTCCTAATAGTCAGTACGTGCGTTGGCAACTATCGGAAGTCTCACGCCAACGCCCCCGACCTTATCCTTTTTTACTACAGTACGGGCTCCCCTAATACGACTTTTTCAGCAACAAATTTTGGGCTCGTTTTTTCTAAACGCTTGAAGAACTTTGGCTCAAGAAGAGGTGCTTAAATTGACAAGAAACGAAGGCGTAAGAAAAGTGTACCGTCATGCAGCAGTACTCGAGCATAAATGCAGAAAACTGCGTATAAGAAACACTGCTGGTCTGGGCACACAATATAGTATTGAGGCCAGGGCCAAAGCAAGCGTTTCTTACTAGAGTGCCCGTGATGTGTTTTTTCCGAAAACCAATTTCCCAGTCTACTATCAGGACCGCAGTTTCTTTCTAGATTTATAATTATTTGTACCGCAATATTTTTCCAGTCTATTTCCAAATTTAGTTTCTCCTATACACTGGTGCGGCTGTTAGCAGGTTAGCAAATGCTTCCTCCAGTGGACCAGGGGCACGCCGTCTGTTCCGCCAATCGCATGACATTGATTGCGCCCGCCCCCGCCCCCCCCGCTTTGCCCACTCGCGTGACAACATGTTCTATACGCAACCCGTGCATACATGCATTCTGTGCCGCCAATCACACCACCCAGATGGCGACCCTCCTCCCTACCCGTCGACCCCCCCCCCCCCCGCCAATTGCCCGCCTGTGCGACAACTCCTTGTGTGCGAAACCCTTGCATTCGCATTTTGTATGCTTGCGCCAGAGCTTGCGCGTCCATCACATCACGCTGAGTGCGACCCTTCCCTCCCTCCCCCTCCCCATTCCCCTCTCGCGCAACAACACGACAACACCTTCTATACCAAACCCATGCGTGTATGCATGAAGAGCTTCTGCATCGGTGGGGAGCGGGGTGGAAAACCCGGAGCTCAAGCTTGCCGGCGTTGTCACGTTCCAGAACAAGAACGGGCTGACCTATAAGGGGAGGGTAGTGGCGATTGACCCCAGGCCTCGTGAGGGATCCCCGCGCGGTCGCGTGCGCGTCAAGTACGACGACTGGCCGTACGACAAGTGAGACGAGTAGGGCTGTGATTAGCTGAAGTTGACGGCTGCCGTATACGGACCGGTGCTACGATAGGGATGGCACTTTTTGGCTAAAATATTCTCTAAATTGCGGGGCCTCCTTAACGCCTTTACACCTGGAAACCCGTGTTTAGGGACAAGTCACTTGAAATTAGTACAGGGAGATATTTTGGGGCTCCAAGGCCATTCAATATGCAGTCGGATTGCTCAGTCGAAAACGGCCTTTTTCGACTGAGAATTCCGACTGGCGGATCCAGTCGAAAAACTTGACTTTTTCGACTGGATCCTCCAGTCGAAGAACTCAGTCGACAAAGTTTTGCACGTGTGTTTTGAACCGATCACATCGCCCATCCCACCACCAAACACACACCCACACGGCCACACGGCCACACACCCATACCAGGTACCACACTGCAGTATCATACAAGGCGCTGACGCTGGCTTGGCTATCCCTGCTGTTGCTTCTCGCAGCAAGTCAGCGTGGCGCATTCCTAGTGCCGCTCGCCAGCAGCGTGTATCACACGACGGCAGCAGCGCGCGGTCTCGATCCCATGCTGCCAACAACGGCTGCGCCTGCTGTAGCTTTGGCGGCTCTCGGCTGAGTGCAAAGCCACGAACGTAGCTTTGGCGGCTTTCGGCTAAGCCCAAAACCACCAACTCGCAGGGACGAAGGTTCGTGGAGCCGTTGCTCGCGGACAAAGCGCGAAGCACAGAGCTGCCAACCGATTCTGCCTGCTGTACAGCAGTACTCCCTCACATCAACCGCCTCTAGGAAGAGCACAAAAACTATAAAATCAACTCGACTGACGATAAGAAGGACCTGAAGAATCCAGTCGAAAAAAAGTCCAGTCGAAAAGGGCCGTTTTCGACTGGCGGAATCCGACTGCATAACAAATGGCCTAATAGGGGTTAAATAAACCTTGTTGGAGCCCAGGTGTAGCTGCCGAAAACATGACATGTGCAATGTTATCCACCGTCTCTGTCAGTGCGCAGCAGTGCGAAAGGAGTCGTGTCGTGCGTCTTGTTTGTATTATTTTCAGCGGGGAAAATTGCCGAAAAAAAATGCCGATGACAGTCGTATCGGCCACACGAAGCAATCCGAGCTGCTGGCGTAGTGGAGATGTGTTCGAACTGCGACGCAGGAAGCTATGAGGCAAGCCGTAAGGCATGACGGTACTCGGATTGCCTCAAGCTTTTCCTAGACGCTTCGCTAGATCGCGCTCGTCGGTTTTTGGTCTGTGTACTATGATGAAGATATAATCAAGTCCCAAAAGGGTTAAAATGTATCGCACGTCAAGCCACGAACGCACCAGTCGGCAAAGACGCAGAACTCGCAGTTTGCCGCACGCAACTGATAGTTATAATATACTGTTGTACACTGTAATACACTGCTGTAGTACTTAAGCCAACTAATAACTGCCAGGGTAGTCGGCAACTTACTAGCAGTATCGTCAGACAACTCACGACGTTGAGATGTAGGGCGTAGGGGTGGGTTTCGACGTCGGGGTGGGCGTTGTTACTAGGATTGGCGTCAAAGTTGTTGGTCATTGACGCACGTTACGATAAGGGGATGGTTTTCTGAGGCTCCTGACTTAAGCTCTATACCTTACTCACCCAAACACTTACAATGATCCCCTGCCCCCCCTCCCCCCCCCCCCCCACCTCCTCTCCCTTTCCGCCCCCCCTCGATTATGTCCTGTCCTCCCTCCCCTCTCGCCGGTGCCGCCTCTATATTTCCAGGTACGACGAGGATACCGACATGGAGATGGTGACGCCTTTTGGGTGGGTACCCACGCCGGTAGGCAGGGCGGGCAGGCGGGCCAGCAAGCCAGTTGTTCCCTTCACGCCAGCAACCGAGGTGAACCGAGTCTCTATTTTGTGAGACGATGGGGGTAGAAGTATTGACGGCAACCATCCACGTCACGTTTGAATTTGTTAAATCGTGTGATTATTAGTAACTACTAACCAATCGCGAATGCTGTGATTGTTTGGTTATATTTTTCCTACAACATAAATTCGGTTTAGGATGGTGTGTATTCTACACGCCATGCGAAGGCAAGCGGTGCATGGGTTGGTCGTTCCTTTCATGCCTGCAACCGAGGTGAAACGTTTTTTTTTCGGCTGACGCGTACGACGGGGGTAGCACTATTAGTGACGGCAACCAACAAAATAATCACCTTTGGAGCTGGTTACATCGTGTGATTGTTGTTACGAGTAACCAATAGCAAAGGCCGTAGAGTGTGATTAGAGAGTAACCACGCGCGAAGACCGTGAGCATTCGTTGATTATTTAACGATATGTCTTGGGATGGTATCCTAGGCGCCATGCAAATACAGTGTATGGGTTGGTCGTTCCTTTCACGCCAGTATCCGAGGTGAACTGGTTCGACTCACGGGTGCTACGATAGGGAGGTCACTTTTGGGCCAAATCCCCGACGCAGACATGCCTAATTTGCTCTACAAAATTAGCTGCTCTTAAAAAAAAGAAGGTTTCAAATACGTCAGCTGTGAGTTCGATCAATTTAAGGGTCGATACTCATCTTTGCAAGTTGCGTGATAATGCGGTCGCGCGTTTTTACTCTTGGAAGATGCATGAATCCCCTGGATGTGTCACAGGCCATTTCGGTCCACAATGCGTTATGTTCATTCCTGCGTTTGCGGAAGCCGTTGCTTCGTGCACAGAACCTACCATTTTTGCCCAGTTTTTCTCCCTGACGGGTCCGTATGTCAATACGAGGTTCACAGAAAGATTGCGTTGCTTTCTTGAACATTTGGGAACAGCCCCCGAATAGAAACGCATCCATCTCTATGTTGAAAACCTCCCCTCTTTACGCATTATCACAAGGGGATGATAATGATCCATCGCCTACGCTAAGTTTGCGGTTTGTAGCGGATGTTGCGGTTGTCATAAACGCTGTTTATTTCGGTGTTATATTACCGTCATGTTCTTCACGTTTAGTCTGCTGCTTTACGAATCTTTGTTTTTCTACGCGTTTCTGATGCGCACCTCGCGGCAGTCCCAGTACTCGAAGAGGGTACCTCATTCTTTCATCCCCGCAATCCACGCTTTAGCGCAATTCGTGGCAACGGCAGCCTTAAAAAATCACGTATTTGATAAATTTATGGACCATGATATATTTCAGACATATTCATATCAGGTATCATATACCAGGGATATCCTATGTACAAATCTGGTATGACACCAGGTACCTTGGTATGTATGCTACCGGGTACCTTGATATGTATTCTACCAGGTACCTTGGTATGTTTTTTCGTGTTTTTGTACCCCTTTTTTTTTCTTGCTGGCCTTACAGTCTCCCTCGATGTTGGGAAGTATTTAGTGTCTTGAGTTGGGGTAGTGTGAATTTGTGAAAGTTGCCGTCTCCCCCAACCTTGATGGAAGTATATTAACCATGAACCCTTATGGGACTTGATTAAAGTACAGCGACAAAACAAAAAGACGATTGCGGCGTTTTCAAGCGTCCACGAGTAACGTGAGCTCGCAGCAGTACGAGTATGATTATGCCTCACCCGTCCCGTATCATACGAGTCTCTGCAATTGTTGTAGTCGGAAGACCACTTTTTTTATCGTCAACCACACCATTAAACCCAGCAATGACCGATACCGTGATCGTCAATTTTCGTCGTCATTGTTTCCATGTACCATAATCACGTAAGTCTCGAAGGTGTTGGCTAACGCCCCCCCCATTTACACCCGCCCTGTTTTGGTGCACGTGCAGTCTCAGTACCCGAAGAGGGTACCTGCGGTGTACTATGCGTTCCCCGCGATTCCTACTCCGGCGCAGTTCGCGGCAGCGGCGGCGGCAGGCCATGCGTGGATGGGGGAAGAACATGAGCGCCCTGAAGGGTATCGATTGGCAGAGGAAGAGACGTCTGAGGAGGAGGAGGAGGAGGAGGAGGAAGAGGCGGCTCCCGTGTAAGTTGTTTTTGGTGGTGTTTTTGTCGTTGCGGTGATCGTGGTAATCGTGGGTTTGGTGTTGGTGTCGGTGTTGTTAGTGGTGGTGTTGGTGTTGAAGATTCGATTAGACAAGGGGGAAGACACCTCTGGTGAGGAAGAGGAAGAGGTGGCTCTTGGGTACGTTGTTGGTGATGGTGGTGTTGGTGCTGGTGTTGTCGGTGTTTGTGTTTAAAGGTGTCGATTGGAGTAGGGGAAAGGCACTTCTGATGAGGAAGAGGAATAGGAGGAAGAAGAGCAGGCGTGGTGGTGCTGTTGGTTTTGGTGTTGGTGGTTTGTTGTCGTTGTTGGTGTTGGTATTGGTGTTGTTGTTCTCACGTTGACTCATCGACATGGTCTAGTCCGCGGTCACAGGGCAGGCTCTAAGCACTCTGAAGTAGTAGAACGCCTCAGTATCATAAACCTCTATTAATATTGCACCAGTATAGATGCCTTGATCTGTCCATTACATGAGATGATTCGATTGCGATTGATACCTTCGCTAATTCATCAGGTTAACAAAAACGAAATCTACCAGATACTGATTTTTCTCCTTACACGTGTCGGACACAGCGTAAAAGCGTGGCAGTGCAATGTTTTCTGGGTTAGATCCGTGCTATGATATGCAGATGCTGCGCAATATATCGCAACGTCATATTTAGGATCTACGCCAAGTTGATGATCTACATTAGAAGATCGTGATCTGTCCAACATGATTTTTTCAGTTTTCTCCCGTTTTGCACCCCCCGGACACAGCGAAAAAATTGACTGCAGGCACTTTCGAAAAGAAGAGGCCGAACACTAGCACATGGGTTGGATAGGTACTATATACAGATCCTGCATAACACCTCAAAACGTCAGATGTAGGATCTACGGATGATCTATCAGACAATAGATCGTGACATGTCCTTAGCCTGAGATGTTTTTATTGTATGTATTCTCCCAATCATGAGCTGTTTTTTTCTCCTTGCACCCCCCCACCCCCCTTTACTTGTAGCGTTTCAACTGCTGACTTAGCCTACTCATCGGCTGACATTTTCTCTCTCTCCTGTTTTTCTTGCACCCCGCCTCCATGTGTGTGATTTGTTGGTGCTGACATGTTACATTTCTCCTGTTTCGTTGGTATGTTCTCGTTATCCCAGCGTGAAAGTGTGGCAGTGCAAGCATGTTCGAAAGGAAGAGGCCGAAAACTACAGGGGCGGGGCGTGCCGGGCCTGCTTCAACGCCGCAATAAAGTCGAGGGCGGGCATTAGCGTACGTATTTTATGATAGGAATAGGAATTTGCCGATTTTTTTTCTGGTATGTTTAGAATTTCCTACAATTTTCCGTTTATTTCCGTGAATTGTTCGTCTGTCAGAGGACTGCTGTGCTTTGTTTTGGTCGCGTTCTTTTTTTTTGTTCGCGTTTTTCTGACAATTGATACAAGTTCGGTACCTGATACACGTTTTTATATTACTGCTGTGCTTTTTTTTCATGATCCAACGGCGTTGACAGCATTTTTTTTTTTTGCACACTTTTAGCAGCAGGAGGTATCATGCGGGTTGATGGTTGCTCATTAGGCTATGGTGGCTTTATTTTATTTTTTATCATTGGGCTATGGTTGAGGGGAATTGTGTGGACTGCTTTTTTTTTTAGTAACAAAGCTCATGCTTCCTATTTTTCCAATTGCGCGTATTTATTTGAGTTTTGAGTCCATCGCCGACGACGTCGGGGCAGGAGACTTGGTGTTGCATTTCACGTTTGAGACAAGGATTTGCCAGGTGTGTGCGGACCGCACGTGATTCTAAGAGCTGCTGAGAGTCTTGTACCGCGGTATTACACATGCCTGATCCAAGCAGCAGACGATATCATGCGGGTTGACGGTTACTCAGCATGTTGTGATTGGACTTGGAATTATTTGTATCCAGTCCAGCTATATACGAAGTAGTCTATTGATAGTGCTCTAGTGTGTTCATGCTCCATCTTTTCGATGATTGTTTGCTTGTTTGTTTGTTTCCTTCTTGTTCATGGTTAATGGCGTCGGAACACGAGACTTGATTTTGCGTTTTCGACTGGGATAATGATTTACCCGGTATAGCGTTAGGCGCGGAGATTTTGGATTCGGTTTGGTTCGGTCCAGTTGTGTTATTTTTGTGTGTGGCCAATGCTGTGATCGTCTTTTTTTTCGACCATGTTCCCTCTGAAGCCTCGAAGGGTCATAACCACGCGCACCCCGGACATATCAATTATCCCCCCTTGATGATCTACATATTACGGGGAAGATCTGTATGATGTAGCTCATGGTACCGAGTGGGAGCCGTTCGATCTGCATGTTTTATTCACAGCAAATTTTTCTAGGGTTAGATCTGTCCTCTTCATAAACATATCCTGTACAGCATGGTCGCCACCGTTATTATTGATCATTTTTTTTTATGTTGATGTTCACCCTGGCAACATACATAGGAGTGATAAACAGTTAAAGATACTACATCTGTAAAACCGAGCGGCCTGTGTATCACGCAGCTTGCGAAGATGAATATCGACCCTAAATTTGTCGAACTCACAGCTAGCATGTTTACAAAAGTTTTATAAAATATCCCAGAACGGCAGAGACGGAATCTACCGTAGATGATCTAGATCATGATCCGTTCGAGGTGCGTAGTATTTTCTACGTTAGTGCAAGAATTATCCAGCGCTTGTTCCAACTTTGTTCCCGAAATTACTAGTGGCGTTCTCACGGAGCTGAGAACAGGGACGTCGTTTTGACGACTCCCCCTCCTTGTGCCTGGTTTGTGTGATTTGTGTTTTGAGCAGATGTGCAAGCATGTGAGGGAAGGGGAGGCGAGGGCGTACGGGCGAGGTCCCGGTAACTACGGCAAGGGGCACTGCCGCGAGTGCACCATAGCGAAGTTCCCCGTGAAGGCAAGCAACATGTGATCGTAGGGATGCGATAAGCGAATGTACATAAAAGGCGATGTATATTTCGCGAGGAACTCGCGCTGATGGATATCTGTAACTGTCGTCGACTGCTGTGTGCGTTGGTGGGAAGCGGGAAGGGCCCAACCCAACCCAACCCAACCCAACCCAAATCAACACAACACAACACAACACAACACAACACAACACAACACAACACAACACAACACAACACAACACAACACAACACAATACAACACAACACAACACAACACAACACAGCACAACACAACCCAACACAACCCAACCCAACTCCCACCAACACAACACAACACAACACAACACAACACAACACAACACAACACAACACAACACAACCCAGCCTAACCCAACCCAGCCCAACCCAGCCCAACAAAAGTGATTTGAAGTCGCCTCATTACCGCCCACTTCCTAGTAGTTGTTTAATTTGAAGATTCCGGTCGTCGGCCGGGACATAGAGATCCGGGCACGCGGGGCTGGAAAGGAACTCCTCTTTTTTGGCGTCTTCGGAAACTTTGACACTCGCTTCGCTTGTGGTGAACATGTGTGCGGTGTCCCTCGGCCTCGGAGAGAGTTCCAGTTTCGTCAACATATGCTAGGATTCGAGCTTGGAAAAACGTTCCATCTGTCGTCCTTGTCTTTTGTCTTGCGTAGCGTATTTTTCCTTGGGTATTGCGCTACGTACTGGGAGTATTTTTCGAAGGTGCGTACAGGTACCGTATGTTTGGATTGGGTTCTACATAGATTGTTACACACTTTTACTGCAGTAATATTCGATAGTAAACACTGCAGCTTCTGAAGCTGCTCTGTGCCTTCGCTGGACTGATATTATTGCGACGAGCGTGCCGCTGCTGCTCTGTTGTTACTGCTGCGACTATGTGTTGTTGCTGCTGCTACAATATGTTGTTGGTGCTGACGCTGCCGCTCTGTGCTGATGCTGCACATAGCATACGTGGCTGTACCCGGGTGTGACCAACGGGTGGTCGACTGTGTTGCCTGACGCTTGCTGTCGATGTTGCTGGTGATGTAGATGTTGGTGGTGATGTAGATGTTGGTGGTGATGTAGATGTTGGTGGTGTCGTTGTTGTTTTTGCGCTGGTACGTGCCGTGTATTTTTTACCTTGCTTTTTTTGTGTTTCATTTGTTGCAGTGTTGATGCTTCCCATCTTTCCTTTGTTCTGTCCTCGATAGAAAGCCACAGTGCCGAAGCCCCGGATATACGACCGAGCTACTTGTTGGTGGTCGACGTATGGTGTTGTTTTCCACTTCTTTTTGTTCTGTTTTTTATCCTCCGGTGGATGGGGAAACATAAAGCTTAAGCTCACCACACTTCCACGTATTTTCCTACGCGTCGTGTGTCAATTTAACTCAATTGCATACTTTTTTGTGTGTACGTTTTGTTGGTATGTTTTGACGTTTTTTCGTGTTTCCTTTGGTACCATTTTCCCACTTTTTCCGTTGTTGTCTCCTCGACAGAAAATCAAAGTCCCGAAGCCCCGACTGTGGCCGAGCTGCGTGATACCGGAGTGTCGCCGGAGGCACAGTGCCTGGGGAATGTGTGCGGCATGCCTCGCGGTAAGAGTGTCGTATCATGCAGCTGGTCATGTACGTTACTGCAGTCTCTGATATGTGAATGCTATTAGAGTATTATTGATACAATAGATGACATTTTGAGGCACTCCGCTGTAAGAACAATCGGCATATAAAAGCCCTCAAACTTCTCCGCATCGTTTTTCCCCACTTGAACCGGTTTCGTCCCGTATAGCACTATTAATAGTGGACGCAACACTCCGTAAGGGACCCCACGTGCCTTTATTTTAAAGGGGTCACCACATAGTCCCCCGCTTGAAAAACGCCACATAGACGGCTAGAAACCTTGACAACCTCTTGGCAACTCCAAAATCCCCCTGCACTAATTCCAAGTAGTTTTCCCCCAAAGCCGGGTTTCCCGTTGTAAAATCGTTAAGTGGGGCCACACTTGTTGGAAGGACGTCGGTATATTAGGGACGCTGCCGCCCCGTATGGTAGCCCTCTTGCAGCCCGGATATAGCCACCAAAGACATGACCAGTGCGATGTTATCCACCGTCACCACCGTCTCGTGAGTGCGCAGCAGTCCGAATGGGATCGTAGCGTGCGTTTTGTTGTTTTGTTGCAGGTCGGACACGAAATGTGTCACCAGTATCCAAGCAGCCCGCGTTGCTTGGGATGGTCGATGCTGTAATAAACGTCAGGTTTTTCGTATTGGTCATTTTTTCGTTTGCGTTTGGAGTCCCAGAGGGATCACAAACCTGGAGAAGTGCAGCCACGTTTTTGAAGATGAATTATTCAAGAGTTGGTGTGGAAAGTTTTTCTGCGGTGGCAAAAGGGTTAAAAAGGGCCACCTATGATTGTGATCGTATTTACATCGTATGGTATAGTATCTTTTCTGACCTTGCTTTCGCATTGCCTTGTCTGATGTTATCTCGTACCGGGTATGTTTTGTCTTTGTTTTGTGGTTTGTCTTGGTTTTGGTTTGCACGTTGTGTTATGTCGGCTTGGTGCGATTTTGTGTTGTTTTTACTTACATTGCCTTGTGTTGTATTTTCGCATCGTTTCACATCGTCTATTACTAATTAATTCGCCCATGTAAGTATTTTCGGGGGGAAGCGCATTACATATTGTCTTATCTGAGCTTGTGTTGCCGTGCCGTGCGTTGCCTTATATTACGGTATCTTATGATGTGTTATCTCCTGGGTACCTGGCCTGACGTCGTTTTGCACTTTGTCTTGTTAATTCACATGCAGGTCTTTGAGAAGAAAAACCCCGCGGCATATCCGCCTTCGTATGTTTATTTTATAAAACTATTTCAAGGACGCCAGCCGTATGTTTATTATTGTTTTGCCGTGTGTGATGTTATGTTGCCTTGCATCGCCTTGTCATACAATATCTCTGGTCTTGTTTTGTTTCATCTTGTCTTGACTTATCTGCAGATCTACAAGGAGAAGCACCCCCAGGCGGATCCGCCTTCACAGGCTTCACAGGCGAAGCGCAAGAATTTTAAGGCAAGGCGGAATTGAGCGGAATTGAGGTTTTGACCCAAAAAGCGTACGTACAGAAGTCTATACTACTATAATAAAAGAACGAAAAGCAAAATTTGCATCCCGAGTTCTGCAATTGTCTGCATTATTTTGTTTCTGTGGCTCTTCACAGGAGGAGCTGAATGCCTCTCCCAAGGACTGATTTTGGGGGAACATAAAATATTCTAGTCTATGACGTAGGTCCCATGGCCTGCCAGGTAGGTGTGCCAAGACAGTTATTGCGAAACAAGAATGATCTTCCAAGGGTTGTGGATCAAGGAACTCCGTTATTCAGAAAACGTGTCGGCCTGACAGCGCTTCCGCTATCGTAGGACGCTTATTATCTCATCTCCTCACCCGACCCGACCCGCTAGATTTTCGAACAACTCCTTGACCGTCCTGACTCGACTCTCGAGATGTTGAAAGCCTCCTGATCCGACCCCGCGGGTCGGGTCATGATCCGTGAAAACCCCTGAAATTTCAATATTTGTCCCAGTGATCGGCTTTTTGTTTTTTTTTACTGCAAATGTGGCGTAATTTACACCAACCGTCCTTTTTTTTTTCGCGAAATTACCTCCAAATAAAAATTAGCATCACTACAAAACTACGTATTTCTAAACTTATACCCTGACATATCGAAAACCAGGCTGGACGGAATGTAAGGGCGCCGGACAGGAATATAAGGTCCATTGGTACATCAAAATGAATACGAAACAGTTCTTACATTTACGTTCAGATTGCGAGAAGACACGAACATATCAGGGGTTTTCACGGGTCGGGTTACGTCTCGTGAGTCGGGTTGGGCGGGGGTAACCCGACCCGTCCCGTGAAAGTTGAAACCCTCCTGACCCGAGTCGACCCGACCCGACCCAGCCCGAGAGATTTCGAACACCTCCTGACCCGACTCGACTAGACCCGCGAGATTTTGAACCGCTCTTGACCCGACCCGCAGGTCGCTGGAAACAAGTGGCCCCTTAACGCCTTTACAACTGGAAACCCATTTGGGGGACAAAGTTACTTGGAATAAGTATAGGGAGGGGTTTCGGGGCTCTAAAGGGGTTAATGCGAAAATAGTTGCGACCTTATTGAGTCTAAACCTAGCGAGGTAATGAAGTTTTCCACACCCTGCACGGCGCGCGGTGCGGGGGTTTTGTTCGTCGTCGTTTTTTGTTGTTGGTGTTATGAAGCCGCTACTCTAGGAGAATGCCCTCTTGGCGATGCATTGTTCGATAGAACAAGATGGCTGGGCATCTCTCTTGTCGTTTGTTCAACTGCCTCACAGCAGTGTCTTTGTTGTGGTGTTGGTAGTCTGATGCAAACCCGCTCTTCTCCCCTCCCCCAGCCCCCCGCCCCCCCATCCAATTCCCCGCTCCCCCGCTCCCCCGCTAACTCCCGCCCGCTGTACGGACACGCTTCCGGCTACCTGGCAGCCAGCTCGCCTTTTCACTACAGTAGGGGTCTCCCAATAAGTCGGTGTGCGTGAGGGGGTGTCCCGATGTATGGCGGTTAAAACCGCGTGGCGCGACTGGGGAAATAGCTCTCATAATATAGTCTGAGGAAGGCGGCTTCCCGTAGTAACGCAGTTACAACGCAGTTATATTGCTCTGGCACACCACCGCTTTACTCTGCATTCCCTACTGTACGTCGAATATTTTGATTTTTTACGCCATCAACTGTACCTGGTATAAACGTATAGACCCATTTTTGTTGTTGACGACCCCCCCCCACGTCCCCACCGTGCGGACACGCCTCCGGCTACATTGAAACCAGGCCGGCTTTAGGTACATGGGGGAAGACGCAGAGTTCACGGATTCTTCGGACGATGAAAATCCTCGACTAAAGGGAGGGGGTAAGGTTGTCAAGTTCAGCCCGGGGGGTGACCCCGTAGCAGCGAAAGCGGCAGCAGTGGCGGCGGTGGCGGCGGTGGCGGCGAAGGCGGATGCTGGTTCTCCTGGGCCTGGAGCCGGCGATGAGGTTGGCTTGTAGGCTCTGATGAAAAAATACACTGCAGCTGTGAGATCGACCATTTTGACCAAAACCAGCTTTGCAAGCTGCGTGTGATACTTCGATCGCGCGTGTTCCGGGGTGTTTATACCCTCGTGAAGGATACAGGTCGGTGACCCACCTGCCAATGCCAGGGTCAACAGGACTAAGCCGTTCAGCCTTGTTCTGCGCACGGAAACTGTATAACGCGCATTGAGGGAGACAAAACAAGACATGGAAATCATTATGCACAGAACGAATAATCGTTACAGTGAGTTTACTTTTGGAGTGGGCTACTTGGGTTTACATATCATCGGGAAGGTTTGCATGTAAGGATGGTATTGCAGGTATTATTTGAATTGATTGCACCCGATGTGAGGGGGGGCGAGGGATTGCAGGTATGATTAAAATGGTTGCACCCGATGTGGGGGAGGGCGAGGAAGGGATGTGGTAGGTTCCCCTGAGCTTCGAACCGGCGCGGCGTATGGAGGATGACGAGGAGGGTTTGATGAAATCGATTGCGTGCACCTGGCATGGAGGAGCGGGAGGGAGGAGGAGGGGGCGTACTCATTACCATGCAGGGCTGTAGCATTGACCTTTTTCCAACTCCTAAAATATTTTCCTGGTCTTACTCCAAGTGTTTTTTCCTCAAGCCGGGAGAGCGGTGCTAAAAAGGTTGTACGACCATAGACCCTTGCATCCTTACAATGCCGAGACGGAGCTCGTCGGATTTTCACAGACCAGGCGGGGGGTGTACTCATTCCATGCATGGCCGTCGTATTTAGGACCATAGACCCTCGCATCCCTACGATGCCGGGACGGAGCGCTTCGGGTATCCGATGGGCGCACTCGTGTCGCCTGTTGATATTAGCGCAATTGGCAGGGCAGCGGGGGGGTATGGCAGGCTATCAACGCAACGCCTCTCATGGATGCCTCTCGACCCCCACGCCCACCTCTACCCGCCCCCACCCCTTATCCCTTCCACCCGCGCCCCCCTGCACCGTCGCATACGCCTCCAGCCCCACCCCATGTACCTTCCACCTCACCCCCACGCCCCTTTACCCCCCCCCCCCCCACCAACCCCGCCACCAACCCCCCCCCACCCCCCCCCAACCTACCACTCCCTCCCCCCGCTTTACCCATCGATACAAGGAGCAGGGCGACGCTTCCCGAACCTCCAAAGAGCTAGGATCGGGAGGAGTTCCGCAATCGCCTGGCGGGGTTTCTGGAGGGAAGGGGGGGGCGGGGGGCAAGAAGAGGGGTGCTAAGGGTATCCTGAGTGGTGCTGGTGGCAATGGGGGGGTGGGAGCTCGGCAGGGGAAGCGAGCGAAGATGCACGTCGGAGAAGGCAAGTTTTTTTTGTAGAGTTTTTGAAGGCGGTGGAGGGGACGGGACGGGACGCGATGGGAGGGGAAGGGAAGGGAAGGAGTGGACGGGGGGCGGGGAGGGGAAGAGGGGAGAGGAGAGGAGAGGAGGGGAGAGGACGGGGCACGTAGCGTTGTTGTCGTGGAGTTACTGAAGCTAACGCCCCCGCTACTGCCCTGTGTTGCCTTGACTTTTGCCTTGCCATGCCTTGCCGTTCCGTAATCCTGTCTGTTTCCCTTTGGTGCTGGGTTGTTGTTCCTTCGAGCAGATGCTCCTATTTGCTTCTACTGCCAGAAATCGGCGGGGCGCGACGCGAAGGACCAGCTGCTGCTTTGCGCGGACTTTGACTGCACCCGCAGCGTGCACATGAAGTGCTGCAGCCCTTCGCTCGACAAGGTACTGTTCGGTACTTAGTACTAGTGCATATAAAATCTTGTATGGTATACACGTACCAGGTACAGTAGATTATTTGGATGATCTAGATCGTGGCCTGTCGGCAGCCCTTCGCTCGACAGGTATTGTTTGATACTACTACTGCACAGGGTAATGTTTCGGTTCAGACGGAAATAATGTCGAAATGGTCTCATGACGGTTACAGCATCGGCGACACCTTTTCTGCTGGAGAAGGGTGTGTGTCCGGAGAGCGGCGTTGAGAGCTTTACCATGCGCTCAGAGCAGGCTGATAGTCGTCCTGCTGCTGGCTCTTCCAAGATGCGTGACAAGGCCACAGGTGACAAGACCGCTGTGTATGTGTGGGACAAACGCTCTAGAAATAACAAGCGTTGCTCCCCAAAGGAGATCGTAGTCGACGACGCCAAATGTCGGACGGTAGTCCAGTAGCAGGTAGATATCTTCGTTCAGTTTGGGTGGGCAGACACACTGGGTTGGGATTGTGTGGTGTTGCCACGCTCTCGGGGGTCGGCAACGAGACGTAATTTCAGTGAGTGCCCCAGTCGAGGATGCAGACAGAATGGCCTTGAAGGATTATAGTGACATAGAGGCGGTACGGTCTTGGGGATCGGACCTGGTATCCACGTATGTTGTATTTACGTTAAATCGGTTCGTTCTACCCAGCGAAATAACTAGCGCACCCAGTGTTCATCCTGATTCATCTTAAGAGGGATACACTTTATGTGGTAACAAGACTGTGAAACAAAGAAACCGAAAACAAGTAATTCGCTGATGGAACAGAGGAAAGCAAATGATAAAATGTCGACGTACCGGGAACGAACAACACAGCATGAAAACAAACCAAAGAACAAAACACAGAAGAGTAAGCAAAACACATAATCTCGCTTTTACCTCGCTATGCCTGGGTTACGAAAGGGTTCATCCCTAGGCCCTGATTCCTGATCCGCGTTCGCCTGGCTTAGGTGACGGGGGGTTTTAACTCGGGTGTTTGCGATTTCCAGTCTCTGCTTGGGTTGGAAAAAACGTAGAAATAGTATTGAAACAAACGAATTTCGTAGCCCTAAGGCAACCGACGAAAAAAATAGGTTAGAAAATATTCAAGTGGTAGAAACACGTATTTCTGACCATTTTTTTCCGCTGATTTTTCGTTGGTTGGGATTGGCCTTGGATTGAGACGTTTGATCGTTTCAATACTATTCTTAATATTAATAGTACCGGTACATGTTTTTCTAACCCAAGCCCTACCCGAACAAGCTCGGACACCGCAAACACTCTACTGTCTTTTGTGCGAACTTTTGTTGATGTTGTTGTTGTTCTCACATTAACTCGCATAGTCAAGTCCGTGGTCACAGGACAGACTCCAGCCACTCTGGCGTGGTGGAGTACCCCAGGGAAAAAACCACAAACAAAACCAAACTGATACGCGCATATATCATATATATTCTCGATCGCCTAGACCTAGCACCACGCGTATAACAAGCTGCTACATATCTTTGATCTCACAGCCGAAGTGTATTTGAATATTATTTGTGACCTAAACCTCCTAAAAATCCCCCCCCCCCCCTCTTGCTCTCCCTTACTCAAACGCCCCACCAAATATCAAAATCCGCCACATTAATAAACACTTCACGCACAGGATATCACCTCATTATCTTTCGAGAGCCATCCATGCCGCTGTGTTCCCCCCCCCCCCCCCCCCCCCTCCAACGCCCCCTCTTTCCCGACCACCTGCACGATCGCCTAGACCTAGCACCACGCGTATAACAAGCTGATACATATCTTTGATCTCACAGCCGAAGTGTATTTGAATATTATTTGTGACCTAAACCTCCTAAAAAATCATTCCCCCCCCCCCCCCCCCCCCTCTTGCTCTCCCTTACTCAAACGCCCCACCAAATATCGAAATCCGCCACATTAATAAACACTTCACGCACAGGATATCACCTCATTATTTTTCGAGAGCCATCCATGCCGCTGTGTCCCCCCCCCCCCCCGCCTCGAACGACCCTTCTTCCCCATCACCCGCACCTTCGCCTAGACCTAGCACCACACGTATAACAAACCCCTCACCTAAAGCCCTTTCCCCCCCCCCCCCCCCCCTCCCCCCACCCCCCACCCCCGCCCCCACCCCCCACCCTCCCCCCCCAACCCATCCCAACCCCACCCCCTCGAACACTCCACCCTCTCTTTACTCACTGATTGTACGACTTACCCCAGGATATACACGATAAACTGATGTATTATTTCCAAAAATGTCACATTTATCCCCTCGAAATAATGTATAGTTTCCAGGCACATATCGAGCTGCCCCCCCCCCCCCCCCCCGCCCCCAATAATATACTGGTGCCAAAACCGTCAGATTTATCCCCTCGAAAGGATTTATAGCTTACATGCACAAATTGCCCCTTCCCCCCCCCCCCCCCCCCCCCCCCGCCCCCCTCCAAACCCGCTCGCTTTTGATCAAAACCAGGCCCCCCCTTTCCCTTCACAGCTGTCAGATTTTGTCCCCCTCAGAAACGGGTTTTATAGTTTCCGCGCACAGACTGACTAAAATCATCCTGTTGACCCTGATAGCTACACTGTAGCTGTAAGGGGAGTCGCCGACCTATATCCTTAATGAGAACACACAACTCGTAATGCGCGCGATCGGAGTATCACACACAGCTTGCAAAGATGAGTTTCGACGAAATCTTCGATCTCACAGCTGGAGTGTATTTTAATTTTTATAATATATTCTGACGCAGTTCATGCCCCCGCCAGAAAAATATAAAAATGTGAAATCGGGAGTCAGTGTACGATGTGCCAGGTCCATACTGGTCCATACGTCTCACTACTCGCGCCTGAAAAAACGACTACGCCGCTTGCCACCCAGAAAATACTACCACGTATATATTACACGTGGTACCTATCACTACGCGTACGCGCATCAGACTCAAGTCAATTGGAAAAAGAAAAGAAAAGAACAGAAAAGGAAAGACAAAAAGCGGAAACAAAGACCGGAAAGAAAAAAAACACATACTAGCAGACCCTAGGAACTGACTACAGACGGCATTGGGCTCATAAAGGGTATCAAGTGCATCAATGGCACTGGGGGGAGAACGCAACAAGGCGAAGAAGTCAGGGCGGCGTTACGCTCACTGGTGACGGCCATTGGAAGGAAGGCACACAAGCTTCGAGACGACGATGCCCAGACCCAGACTTCAGTCTCTTGGGCAGGACCCCCTCCCCTTCCCCTCTTGCCCCTCCCCCTCCCCTGGCTGTTAAACCCGATTGAGACGTGAGGGGGAAAAGTTGACGATTACAGCATCGGCCACCGCTGACCGGAGATGATAAGGTTGTGTCCGAACGACGACGCCAACTATGCAAAGGGCCGTACGGGATGGGCGCGGCATGACCCTACTCGTACTGCTTCGCGCTCACGTTACTGGTGGATGCTTGAACATATCGCAATCGTCGTATTTTTGGTCTATACACGGACTCGAAAAGGGTTAATGTGAACTAGTCGGTGACTTTTATTTTTAGTAAGCCAACTCTCGCCCCTAACGCCTGTGAATGTCGACGGCTTGTGGAAGATTGACTACTTGCTCGTACCAATGTCTGACATGTTTGACTGCATATAATCTACGGAGATGGTAGCGTAGAATTTATTGATCTGATTGGCGGTCCCCATCTTCGATATGGTCGAATTCAGCCCCCTCTGGCTCAGTGTCGGTGTCGTGTGTAAGACGAGTCTTGTTCCTCTATAGTAGGTTGCTTGTATTTCGTGAGTAAAACTAGTTTATTCTATCTGGTCCCCTGATGGCGAAAGCGCGTGCTATCCTCTCCTCTACGTAAGGAAGCGGACCCCGCGCACCGATTACTCCATTATTTGTTTGTTTATCCGTCTCCGCGTTCGCCCGATTCGCCCATCTGTTTGCTCTTCTCCTCTCCGCCCTCTGATGCCTGAATCTGCTTGCTCTTCGTCTCTTTCCGCTCTTTGGTTCCTGTTCCCTGGCCCTTTGATCTCCGTCTCCCGGCGGCTTACTCAGGTGCCAGAGAGGTTCTACTGCCCTTTGTGCATCGACCAAGAGAAGGATAAGGCGTGCGAGAACCCCTGCATGGCCTGCGGGTCCAACGACCGGGACGACCTCGTGAGAAAATGTGTTATTATTGGGACCGCTGTTTGGCCCGTTCGCTGCCCCCCACCCCAGGCTAGAACTACGGTAATTACGGTAATTATTCATTGCTTTTTACTTTCCAGCTCAACTCGTAAGAGCTTTTACCCTCAACGACTTACTTCTGGACAAGCCCCGGTGACAGGTGTCTTCCCTTCCCCTCGGTATGCTATGTGCCTTCAGTTTTATCGCACATAGAGTTCAGCATTCCCACACTTCAGCTTTTTATGCTCGTCGATTTTCATCAATTTTTGCTATTAATAGCTCACGCTCTCCCGCTTTCCGCTATGTTGCATGTTTAGGCTAAAAGAGGTCACGACACGCCCGAAATGATCGGTCTCCTAGCGTTGTATGCCACTCATAGTTTTTCGGCTTCGTAGTGCTCGTTTTGTTACTATTTACATGTAGGTGCCATGTGCTATGCTTGTCAACGCCCTAATATTCTATACCCCGCCACTCTATTAACTAGCATATTATGGCCAAAGGGGGTTTCGCATGCCCGAAAAGACCGGTCTCCTACTCGTGGCATATTTGCTCCTGAGTTATGGGGGAGCGCGGCGCGGCGTGCCAGACCTGGTAGTTTTTTTTTCTGCTTGTTCGGTTGGGTATTTCTGGTTGAGTAGGTGTAGTTCTGTGTAGTTACGTTTTTTTGAAGAATGTATTTGGTTTTCCATTTACTCAAGAGTCAGCAAACTCAGCCCTGTAGATCCATTAAGCTGTTGTCGATGCCCTCCTACCATATGCTGGTGTTTTGTGTACGATTGCTCGTGTACGCGTCCCTCCCCCCTCGCCGACACGAAGGCCGTATCACACTGAAACCCTTTATTGCCCTCTTTGTCCCGCCTCGCCTCCGCCATCCTGCTGTGACTCGAACAAACGCGTGCCTTTAAGATTCTCGTGTGCGATCGAGATACGTGCTACTGCTACTTCCACTGCTACTGCCTGCCGCAGCCTCTGGAGGCTCCGCCCGAGGTACTATGAGTACCATCAATTGCGGGATCGTATTCATCATTTGGTCTTTTTGAACAATCGTTACTTTGCAATGGTTTTGGTTTTATGTCTCAGGCCGTGAGCACGTGAGTATAGTACCTGGGTATTGCATTTTTTGCAGCTTTTGGAAAAACCTCTCGAGTTACTATGAAGTTAGTGCTCAGCCCGGAATTGTAGTTTTACGTAAGACGCGCAGCAATCGGTTTCCGGTCCCCTATAATCACCTTGTTACACCCCCCCCCCCCTCCCCCCCCCCGCGCGCCTGCATCGCCTCCACCAACTCTGCGACCCTTAGGGCGAGTACGTGTGCCCCTCGTGCACGGGAGACGACCTTGAACGAGGCCTGGTCATCGCTAAGGTGGGTGGACACACACATAGGACAGATTACGAGCTTGGATCATCTAGATCATTTAATTCCCGTTGTGAGATGGTGTACTAAAGCTGTATCATACAGATCTCACACAATAAACCCTTTTGCACGGAAGAGTACCTTGAAAGACGTCGTTCGTAGTTGTCGTTAAGGTGAGTGGGCGGGTCTCTAACCCCGCGGTAGCTTTTACACATAAGGCAGATAACGATCTAGATAATCTAGATTATATAGTTGGAAGAGGCCTAGTTTGTTGAAAGCTGCCTGGTTCTCGCTAAGGTGGGTGGGTGGGTCTGTATCCTCGCGGTAGCTTAGTACTCGACACCACGCATAACTCATTTGACTTCATTGTTTACGGCGGATACAAGTTTCTAATTTCAACGTCAAAAAACAATGGGGACCGCTTTCGAGGTCGCTGAAGGCTTTCTTTACTTTATTTAACCGTCGTGTTTCGACCGCCGATCTGATCAAATCATCATAACTTTTCACAAACGCATCTCCTCCCACCCCTCCACACCCACCCCCCCAACTCCCATCCACCCCACCCACACCGCGGACCCACCCGGACCCACCCACCCACCCTAGCCCGTCCTGCAGAGATTCGATGGGACTCCCCCCCCGCGCCTGGTCCCAGCGCAACAGGCCCAAGGCTAGGGTATTCATCCAACCAATCAACGAACCAACTTCCAACCCAATCCGACCCGACCCAACCCAACCCAACCAAACCCCCCACTCACCCCAGCACATGTTCCCCTCGCTTAGCCCCAGCTCTGGAGATCTAGGGCAAGGGTAACAAATCAACCAATCAACCAACCATCCAATAAACCAACTTGCAATCCAGCGCAACTCAACCCAGCCAAACGCAATCATTCTCCCCCACCTCACCCCACCCCAACACAACACAACACAACACAGCCCAACACAACACAACCCAACCTGCCCTGCCTTACCCTGCAGAGATTCGGAGGCACGCGTCCCCCCCGCCTTATCCCAGCTCAAGAGGTCGAGGGCAAGGGTAAGGGTGAAGAGGCGGAGCAGGTGAGGCGGTGCAGCTCGTGCAGGACTAGGTGCGTGTCTCAGGCGATGTGGAAGTGCTGCAGCGGAAAGGAGATGTGCAGGGGGAAGAGCTTCCACAGGAAGTGCCTCGCCAGGGGAAAAGGTGCGCGCGCATGCCTTGATCGATTATTCAGCGTTGGCGTGTTGGAAGCGCGTTGATTGGTTAGGGTTGGCGGTGTTCTTCGTGTCGGCGGGCGTTGATTGGTCAGCATTTGCGGTGTTCCCACGCAGGCGTGCTTTGATTGATCGGCATTGGCGGTGTTTTGGTCAGCATTGGCGGTGTTTTCGTGCGTTCATTGCTCGTCCTTGGCTGTGTTCTCGCGTCGGCGTTCGTTGGTTGGCCAGCGTCGGCAGTGTTATTCTGTGCGGCGTCCGTTGATGGTCGGCGTTGGTGGTATTCTTCGCGTCGGCGTGCGTTGATTCGTCAGCGTTCGCAATGTTCTCAGCAAACACGGATTGGTCAGCGTTGGCGTGCGTTGATTGGTCAGCGTTGGCGGCTTTCTCGCGTCTACGTGCCTTGATTGGTCATCGTTGGCGATATTCTCGCCCGGGCGTTCGTTGATTGGTCAGCGTGGCAGTGTTCTCGGCGTGCCCTGAGTGGTCAGAGTTGGCGGTGTCCTCTTGTTGGCGTGTGTTAATTGATCAGCGTTAGCGATGTTTTCGCGTCGGCGTGTGTTGATTGGTCAGAATGGGTTGTATTATCGCGTGCGTTCATTGGCCAGTGTTGGCAGGGGTTTCTGTGTACGTTGATTGGCCATCGTTGGCTGTTTTGTCGGCGTTTGTTGATTGGTCAGCCGTGGCGGTGTTATCATTGTGCGTTGGTTGGTCGATGTTGGCGGTGCTCTCGCTTCACAATTGTACGGCACGTATTTTAGAAATATAACTGCAAGAAAATCGCAATTTACGCCGGTATAGTTCAAAAAGAATGGCCCTAACGCCCCCCCCCCCCCCATCGCCCAACCGCCATGTAATTTTCGTGCACTCCATCGCGTCTCTTTCAGCGCGGCCGGCGGTGAAGCCCTTGGGCAGCACACGCAGCAGCAGGTCGAGGTCTGGAAAAGCTTCGGCTATGGAGAAGAAGGGGGGCGAGGGGGGGGTGGTAGGGTCACCTGGGAGGGGGGCAGGTCAGGAGGTTAGAGATGCTGAGAACAACCGTCTGTGCTGTCCCGTCTGCGGCTATGACCTGCTTGAGGTGGACGTGGTGGATGTGCTGGCGAAGGAGAAGGTGAGAGGAGTTGCAGGGGGCAAGAGAGGGGTGAGAGAGGGAGGGGGCAGCACCTATATATTCGCTATAGGTGTGGAGAAAAATGGCTGAACACCCTTTCAGCTTTCCAAGGATTTTGGGCCGTTTTGGCCGGTGTAGGCTGCGGTCGAGTGTGACACCAGGCTTCTCCAACACAGTCTACGGTGACGCCCCACCCTCGAACGCAGTCTAGGCTGACGGGTCACCCGCCGATGCTTTTTCGGGGCGTTTTGGGGGTTAGGGCCAGGGTGTAGATTGTCAGAAATATGATAAGTGGTCATGACGGGACTTGGTCTAGCGTGGACTGCCGTGGGGGAGGGGGCGAGGTGGGCGTACTCATTTGTTGCTTGCCTTAGTAATT
Source organism: Undaria pinnatifida (assembly GCA_012845835.1). Lineage (NCBI taxonomy): Eukaryota > Phaeophyceae > Laminariales > Alariaceae > Undaria > Undaria pinnatifida. The sequence goes on from JABAKD010000003.1 coordinate 2,792,460, forward strand.
TGATCATTGACCACGCATCCCGTTCGAGACGGAGCACCGTTCGTACTCCTAATAGAGACATCTCCAATATTTGGGCGCTCATTATGCTTCTTCCATATATTACGTAGAAACTGTTGGCTTATCCTATCCTCGTTCTGCTTTGCAGTCTGCGGCCACCATCTATCTCCTAGGATAGCGATCGTTTTCTTGCTACTATCTAGTCTACCAAACTCTTCCATGTCACATACGTCTAATTTCCTCATCTCCTCTAACGCATCTCGTTCCTCCTTGTAAATTTCACATTCTCCTACTATGTGAGTCCTACTCTCTACTTTGCCACACGGGCACATATTTGTAGCCACGTCTTCCTCCTCCCGACTACTGTTATATCTCTTTCTTGTTTCTCTTAGGCCCAGGTCCCCTAGACGAAATCGCAGTTTCAGCTTTTTCGCGTAGTCCATTGGGCCGTGCAGATAAGTTTTCATTCAAATATCTTCCCTCAACCCCCCCCTGTATATCTCTAAATGCTTCTCCTATTTCACCTTATTTATTAGCGCTACCCTTTCCCTTTCTTCTATTATTTTCTTTACTTTTGTCTTTTACCCGCCAAACTTCTCTATAGACAGTACCTCTTCTTGGTCTCCCCCTATATCCTTCCATATTTTCTCGACTACGTTGTCCCATCTTATTCCAGGTCGCCCTTTTGTTATTTTCTCCCATACAGCCCTATCAACTATGGCTGGCAACCTCTTCTCTGGCGTATTTTTTACTTTATATTGCCGTTTCAACTTCCTCACGTCTCTAGGTGTTTCAAGTGGTCGTTCCTAGTTCTGCTCTCATTACTATATTACTCGTCGTACTTGAGCATCCGGACGGGGGGGGGGTAATCAACGTATAATCCATGACCGTTGCCTTAAGACCATAAACCTGCGTAATCAATCCCTACAATGCCTGAACGGAGCACGTCAGATTTTCACCGACCAGGCAAACAGAGGAGGAGGGGGAAGGAGAGGGAAAGGGGGTAGGGGGGTTAGGGCAAAGCTCGGGCCATGAGTTGTTATTGGTATTTTTGTCGGTGTTGATGCTCGTTTTATGGTGTCCCGATTGCGGCTTTGACCTTTTTGACGCGGACGTGTTCGGATGCCTACCAAGAAGGAGTGAAGCTTCAAAGGTCGGGGGTGGGGGAGGTAGATCGACCTCATTGACCGTTCGCGTCGCGTCGTCTGGCGCACCGGGCTGCTTTGCTGTTATTTTGCCGCGTGCTCTGCAAGGCTTTCCTCCGTTGTGCTTTGTATTTCCCATTTTTGGTACCTGGTACTCCTCCTCCCCCGCGTTTCAACAAGTCGTTTTCCACCGCGCTCTTCCCTCCTTCGTCTCCCCGCCTGCTGTGCCGTCGTGCGGCCCACTGACCGCCGCCCCCCCCCCCCCCCCCTCGGTTTGTTTCTTGCGCTATGGTGTCACGCCGTGTTTCATCTTTACCCTCCCCCACACACACCCTGGATGGGTATGGCGTGCGGCACCTGTGGAACTCCGTCTGCTATCACCTGTCCGCGACAACAAAACGAAACTGTTTTTTTTTTTCAATCGGCAGACGTACGAGGGGACTGCCCAGGAAGAGTGAGTGGCGCATGCTATGGTAGCAAGAGTGCGCCTAAGTAATTGTCATTGTCCTTCGCGCTTAGATAGTTAAAATATGCTTCGCTTAGAAATGGTTGACGTATATTGGACTTTGAAACAGGCTGATATGTTGAATTAAAAAATGATTGAAATACCCTTGACTTTTAAAATGGTTAAAGTTTACTTGACTTTTGAAACGGTTGAATATACTCGAGTTAAAAAAAGATTGAAACGTGCTTGAACGTAAATGGTTGAAATGTATATGAATTTAAATGATTGAAATGTGCTTGCCTTGAAAAAATTGGAATGTGATTGACTTGAGAAGTGACCGAAGTATACCGCACGTTAATCCCTGACCATATTTCCAAATTTCTCTTAGATGAAGGTGGCTCCCGTTCGACGATGGTTGCGATCGAATCTGAGCGCGGGACGGATATATAATGATGATTTACTATAGTGTTGGCTATGGCTATCACCCCCGAAACTGGGCCAAGTCCTCAACATGAGCCAAGTCCTCAACACCAAGGTGTTTGCGAGATGTTAATTTGGTGGGTAAGAAACATGTGAATCCAACGAACAGCATAACCCAAGGCCAGTCCCACACAAGACTAATTAGGTAGGGATGTGGGTAAAAACACCCACAATGGCATCTCTAGCCTAATTTTTGTTGGGTTGGGTTGACCTTGGGCTGTGGCGTTCTTTAGGTTTCATGTGTTTTTAACCCAACCAAATGTTACATCTCGCAAGCAGCATACTCTTTTTCTTACTCCTGCGCCTCGCTTATGTTGGTACCGCCCGTCTCCCTTCTATGTTTGCTGCCCTAGGCGTTTTTATCTGTATATATATACGACCAAGCCGCTGTTGGTGGTGGTGGTGGTGTTTTGTTGTATGTGAAAATACGCCTCAGCCGTGAGATTAAATCAAATGCGAAGCATGGAATTGACCGGTCAAACGGCAATCTTTGCCAGACTACCGGTGCGTACTCCGGAAGCGTGCTGCGATAGGGGTACACCCTTTTGCCGTCTGAGGGTGGCTGCTTGAGAAGCTCTATACGACCTGACCCAAAAACTGACTTTGCGAAAAAAACGGAAGCGCAACCCGAGTGGATCCCGTGGCCTATAGATACAACATAAACGCCGTTATGAAGACGCCTGCTACGACGTATAGAGGTAGCACCTTTTTTGGCTACAACGTTTCCTGGATGACTGGGCTCCTTAACCCAAAATACGTCAGAATTTCATTCTTGATTTTGCAGTACTAGTCGTTGTATCATATATATCCAGACCATGCGATTGCTCATCGAGGTATCGTAGAACTGTTAATTTCTCCAAATGTGTTTTTGGATGAGGTTCATGAGTCATCCTACGGTGGGGGTTGCACTTTTTGGGCCTAACGTTTCTAGCCGGTTGAGCTCGTCAAGTGAGGAACTACCCTACCGGTCATTCTGTTACTTTCACGAGCGTGATTGTTTTAGGACTAGCGCGTACCTGGTAGAAGTCGGATTGCGCGAGAGAATGCTTTCGAAGTCACGTTTCGGGTGAGATGTTGAGCTTCTCATGTACGGAGCTCAGAAACGTCTGCTGCACTCCTACCATGGGGTGACTCATACTCATATATAGAGGGGCCTCAGGAACGAATCGGTGCCACCTCTCGCGTAGCATGCTTTTGAAACTCATCGATATTGAGCAGTTCCTCCGTGGACCCTCTGCCCTTTAGTGGGAAATACTTGGGGCCTAACGGTACTACCAGTCTGACCATAAAATCAAACTCGATAGGAACAAAGCTTGAAAAATGTGCGAAGCGCCAAGATTTAAGGATGGGATGATAAATGAGCATCCCGGGGTCAGCCAATGGACGTTTTAATCCTTTGATCTATCTATCATGGGGATACGATTTCATTTTCAATGAGTCTTGGGAGGGGGGTTGTGACAGCAGTACCGCATGACCCCAATTCCATGTGGAGTTCACATTTATTGTTTTTATTGTCGGACTGGTAACTGGTACTAACCCTAACCCCTATCGAAGCATGCCTCTTCGCATTAATATTCTGATTGGCGATAACTTCGTCGAAGCACGTACATATTTTGCATGCTGCGTGTGCTAATATTACATAAACGTTTGTCGTATCTCGGGCCACAGGGAAACGTACAAAACGTTCGAGCGAGCCCTGCGCGTGTCCCTCGAGGACCCCCGGTTCGGCATCGGCATGTCCCGCGAGCAGTTCGAGGAACCCTTCAAGGGATCAATTGGGAGTGGGGCGAACCGCACGGCCATGTGCGTGCCTCTGCTCACTTGTTGTGTTGGTCGTTCGATCGAATTGATTCGATTGAGTTGTAGTGACGTTGACATTTTCGTGCTTTGACGCGCAGTGAGGTAGTATTTCGTACCAGCTATGCCTTTAGCTATGCCTTTAATGAGGAGTTTTTTTTGGGGGGGGGTCGGGGGGGGACGCAAAAACCGTAGCATAATCAACCGCACCAAAACAAATAAAAATCCCAAAAATCCCTAAAGCTAATCCAAAATATCCAACTCTATTAACCAACATCTGGGGGGGTTGTGATATCAAGTGCTTACTAATACACAATTACGTGGGACCAACCGCAGGGCCATGTGCGGGCCTCCGCTCACCTGCTGTGTTTGGTCATTCTTCACTACAAACAAAAATATTCGACAAAATATCCAACACGCCCCCTTATTTATGCGCTATTGGATTCGATGGCTCGATCGAATATCCATAGTGACCTTGATAGTTCCGCTGAGGTTTGGCGCGGGTATGATACTGGGTGATGCCTATACTGGAGGGGGGGGAGGGGATGAATGCGCTTTATTTTTTTTGCACACGTCGCTGTTTAATGTGAATTATAAGCGTTTTGTCCCCGTTTCGCGAGTGCAGTGCTAAAAAGGTTATTATGGGCCTTTAGATCAAATGAAATCCATGGACTGTCCGCTCCCCCTTTTGCACCCACCTGTTCGTCGTGACCAACCCCTCATGGGCGTTTAATGTAGCGCATGGAATGTCCCCTCGCGCTTGCCCCCGGAAAGTGTGTGCTGTATCGACCACTCGTTGGGGCAGGTAACGGTCTGTGTTGGACGCTGCGGTCGACGAGATTTTATGTCAGATTAAGCTGGCATATTTCCTTTTAGTTCGCTTGCCGACTACTGTCTAATCGGAGACTTGAAGTCAGCCAACTCACGGGCCTAGTACCCGTCCCTCTTTGCACCCGGATGTGTGCGTTGTCCGACCCCTCGATGGCATAGGTATGGGTCTGTGTTCGAGGCTGCGGTCGACGAGATGTTCCGCCAGAGCAAGCTCACATCGGACCACAAGTTCCTGGACATCGGGTGCGGCATTGGCTCCATCGTCCTGCAGGCGGCGGGGTGGGCGGGCTGCCAGGCGGCGGTATGTTTTTTTTCAATTCTATCGCTGTGCTGCTTTATTTTCCTTTTTTTTGTAACCACGGGGCTAGATCTAGGGAAGTGAGCCATTAATATTGTGAGAACTTCATCACATAGCGTTGATTTCCTTCGATCGGGATGCTTTTTTTCAACCTTTTTTGTGGCCATGGGCTTGATTTCAGGGAAATGACCCTAACGTAAGAACACCATCACCATCCTCATCACCGTCGAGAGCGCCGCGAAGACCCCAAGCGGGAACGTGGTGAAGCGTTCGCTGGAGTAGCAGTCGCCTCCCTTTTGCGGTTTGTTCGAACATATCCAGTTTGTGTTTCGATGGCCGGTCCCCATTACGTTTGGTGCGATCGCGTCTAGTCTGCCGTTCGATGGTGCGCGACGTGTCGCGTAGTACTGCTTGTCCCTCCGTGGGGTTATCTGCCGCCGCACTGGTTGTCGTCCATGCTGGCAGCGGGTGCAGAAGCGTCGGAGTCGTCCACGTGGAGTGCACTTGGTTTCGCCCGTGCCGTAGTGCCGCTTGGCTCTTGCACCCCCATCCCTGGCTTGCTTTCTACGACGTTTCACACTTCCTGTTCTGCTGCAGGGGATCGAGATCGTGGAAGATCGCTTCGCCGGCGCGGTCACCCTTCATGAGGCGTTCGTGAAAACGCTTCATGCCGAGAAAGAGCTGGGATCGCTTCTGCACCCGAAAGTGGTGGAGAATAATGTACACCTTTACAAGGTATGTAGCCCTTTATATTGTATCAGATTCATATTATAAGGTACATTTTTAAGATTGTTAAGTACCTTTTGAAGGTATCGAGGTACCTTTTTGAGGTACTTGTATAAAGTAGCGGTATGATGTACCTTTGTAAGGTGAAAATATATGCCTTTTTAAGGTGAGAACGCACACCTTGAAAGGTTCCTCTATGCTTACTTTTTTTTTTGGGCACACCTTACCTTGAAAAAGGTTCCTCTATGCTTACCTTTTTGAGGTGAGAATGCACCCTTTTACAAGGGACACATGCTGCGGTAGAGGTGCAGCAACCATTGTGTCTTCTGAGGCTCCTAATCTATGGAGGAGCTCTATACCTCGCCAGAAAACTGGTTTTGAGTAGACTGAAAGTGCAATCCGACGAACAAACCCATGGCCTAGGTACGCGAACGAATCATATTCCTAAAAAAGAATAGCATCGCGACGATTTTGGATCAAGGAGCCCCGTCCTTCGGACTAATGTGTTGAGCCAAAAATAGGTACTGTAGCTCTATCGTAGGGTTAGTACGCGTCAAGGTGAGAGTGTTCACCTTTGTAAGGTGAGCATGTACACCTTTGAAAGTTGGTTGCCCCTCAATAAAAAACAGAGATAATGTGCCTGGAAACCAAAGGCGGGGGGAAGGTGTCCTTCACATTCAATGCAGCCGGCCAGGTATACAAACAATCGAGTTTGTGTACTTGGGCGGGGCTATCACGGCAAACAGAGACCCTAGCATTGAAGTAACGCGGCGTCTTCAGCGGACCCTGGGCGTGCTTCCAGCGGTACAAGATTGAAACATATGATCGCCCGGGTGTGCGCTTACAGTTGAAGGTGCGGTTGCTCAAAGCTTGGGTGGTCGAGGCACTGCTTTACGGTTGCATGACGCGTAGCCCGAACAAGCCTGACCATGACAGGCTACGACGGGTTCACCACTCCATGCTCCTCCGATGCCTCGGATGGCGGAAACGGAAGCGCGACGACCACACCCGATCGTACGCCGACGCGCTTGCCAAGACAGCTTCCGAGAGAATAGAGGCGATAGTGCGCACACGGAGGATATTGTTTGCGGGGTTCGTAGCACGTATGGGGGAGGAGCGTCTGCCACAGAGGGTGATGTTTGGGGAGCTTGTTGGGGGTAAGGGCTACTGAGTGGGGCAAGAGAAGGATTGGATGGCTCATCTGAAGGAGGATATGTCGGTCTTTGGAATGAAATTCAAAGGCCATCCTTCGACGAGTAGAGGAGGGAGCCGAGTTTTTCATGCGGAATTGGCATGAAAAGGAGAGACGTGAAGCTGCAGAGCGACGCGCAAAGACTGCGGTAGCGCCATCCACCGTCGGCATCTTTAAGCGGCCGGGGGGAGGGGGGGGGGGGGAGCGGAAGGGGGGCGTCATGCCCAAGAGACTGAAGTCTGGGTCTGGCCATCATCGTCTTGAGAATTGTAGGCCTTCCAATGGCCGTCACAAGATAGCGTAAGACCGCCCTGACTACCCGTCGCCATGTTGCGTTCTCCCCCCAGTGCCATTGATGATGCACTTGATACCCTCTATGAGCCCAATGCCGTCTTTCGTCAGTTCCTAGGGTCTGCTAGTATGACATTTTTTCTTCTCTTTTCCTTTTCTTGTTTCCTCCTCTTGTCTTTTCTTGCTTTTTTTTGTCTGTTCTCTTCTTTCCTTTTCTTTTTTCGTTTTTTCGCTTCCTTGTCTTGTCTTTTCTTTCCTTTCCTTTGTCTTCTTTTCTTCTCTTTGTTTCTTTTTTTGCAATTGACTTGCGTATGCGTAGTGATAGGTACTACGCGCAATATATACATGGTAGTTTTTCTTGGGTGGCAAGCGGTATAGTCGGTTTTCCAGGCGCGGGTAGTGAGACGTATGCACCAGTATGGACCTGGCACATCGTAGGTTGACTCCCGATTTCACTTTTTCATGTTTCTGGTGGAGGCATGAATTGTGTCAGATGTGATACATGCATGTACCACCTTTGGTTTTGTTTGTGTTTTTTTCCTGGGGTATTCCTCAGCTCCAGGGTGACTGGAGCCTGTCCTGTGACCACGGACTTGATTATGCGAGTTGATGTGAGAACAACGACAACAACAACAACAATGGTGCGCCATATGTTGCTGCGCTCCCTCCATACGAATGCCTGTTGTGATAATAGCGCTATCGTGAAATTCGGAAAATCATGTTACATCTTTGCTGGAACTGTAGGACCACCCTGACCCAACCCAACCCAACCCGCGGGGAACCACCCGACCCATGAAAAGTCCCTGCGTTTTTTCGACAACGATTTTTACGCAGCGCGCGATGTGTACGCACATGTATCCTTGGTTGTTTTTGCAGGGCTGTTTCTTGGAGCAGTGGGATAATCCGGGTGTTCGGGACGCGGACTTCATTTTTTTTAACAACAGCAGCGGATGGTTCAACAACAGCAAGGCGTTGGTGAGACAGGAAGGAGGGGGGGGGGCGGCAGAGGTTTTGTTGATAGCGAAAACGCAGCAGCACGGCGACCGTGGTCGATAAGATGCATCTTGCGACGAAGCTAGGGTTAGGGTTTGGCACAAGCACGTTCGCTTCTGTAAGCGCCGAGTTAGTCTACATCGATCGGTTGCGTACATGCGTCGCATGATTAATGATGGCGCGTCGGAAACACCAAGAGAAAATCGAGCAAACGAACAGACACTAAATAAAAAATGGACGCCTGCACGCACCCCGCAATGAGGTGGGGTTTTTGTCAAAAAGCTCAAAAGATGGAAGAGTGTCCGCACCCCACAATCAAGCGGCTTGTTTTGTCGAAAATACCCAAAATGGCCTCGTGGTTCGCGATCGTCCTTGCCTCGTGATCAGCTCGAGATGTTTTTTGCGGAATGCTTTGTTTTCGCCACGTGCAGAACAACCCAGACGAACATTCTCTTGAGGCGAGGCTGCTGAGCAGGCTGAAAAACGACTCTAGCAACAACGGCAAGATCCTCATCACCCTCGAGCACATCGCCGAGTGGCAGCCGGACTGCTGGGAGAGACGAACGTACAAGTACAACTGGTGAGAGGACATCAAAATCTGGCTAATTTTTCTTGTCGCCGACAAGTTATTGATTGGGATTTAATGGCTATTACATATATTACGAAGATACATTGGTCGTAAAATGAAATACGAAATATGAACGGGAAAGAAAACAGCTCCATTTGTTTTACTCCTTTTGTCTTGTTCATCTCAGAATCTGTTGCCTGGTCTACACGCTAATATAGAGACTCACACGGACACAGTAGTGAGTCGTACTTTAGGAAAGCTTCACTGAAAGGCTTATCTTTCATGTGTGTGTTACGCCTGCACACGATTTTAGCGGGATATGTGTCGTGTGTACGTATGTGCTGGATGTGCCTTGGCAAATGTTTGGTCTAGTCTCTTTAGGTGGCTGGCGTCGAAAGCTCGACATAGCAAGTTGGGATGGAAGCTTATTCAGGGTTACGGACGACAACGCGGGGCTGCTGTTGGAGCAGCCTCGGGGGCATGTCCCTCTCTCCACCCCTTGTGCTCCGGGCGCAGTAGCTGATCTTCTGAACTTTTCGTGCTTCCCTTCATGCTGTTAACAATGGATCGCAGTAATAGGTCCACGAAGAACAACAGACGAGTGCTACGATGGAGGTAGCACTTTTTGGCTGAAACGTTTCCTGACCGACGGGGCTCCTTAACCCAAATCGTCGTAAGGCTAGGACATGCAATTATTCATCGGGTAATTTTTTTCGGTTTTGTCCAAAATTATTTTTTTTTGGACTCCTCAAATGAGGAGAGACTCTGAAAACCATAGGTGTAATTCTACCGTAGCATGTGTCCGCAACTAACAACTTGCGACTAACGACAAGCTATGAGGTCCGGCCAAGTCACAGTCCTAAAACCGGCTACGTATGCATCCGTCGCCTGAGAGCGTGTAAGCTTTTTCTTACCCTCTGCTGTGCGAGCAGCCATTCTCGCATCGCCCATCGCGCGATCGCGCTGCTCCCCCGTGTCGTGTGTCGCACTTCCCTCTTAAGGTTTGTGGCACTGTCTCATCTTGTCTGTGTTGCACTAGCTGTCTCATCGTGTTTGTGTCGCACTGTCTCCTCGAGGGTGTGGCTCGCCCGGTGCATTAACCCTAGGAGGATTTGTACCTGTGGCTCGACGTGGTGTTTTATTTTGTAAAACTACGTCGGTTGGTTGACTTTTACTCCACCATCCAAGTACTATTGATAAGTATACTACTGTAGATCGCCGTCAAGTCCAGCCAACTCAAAGCCCACCCATCGCATTGTCCCCTTGTGCGTACAGTGACACTAGGAGGGCGGCTACCTACGCAGCGAACGAGCTAGAGTTCTGGGAATACACGGTGAGGAGTTCTTTCGCTTTTGTTGTAGGATAGGTGTCGGTCGTATTTTGGTCGTATCGGCAGCGAGCAACCTCAGTTAATACCTCGTTAGGATACCATTTGTTTTTTTCACCCCCCAAACAAGCAGCCCCAAACGAGCAGTGGCCAATGCTGTAATCGCCATCTTTTTAATGGCAGTTGTTCCCTTTGAAGTGCCAGAATTTTTTGTTTTTTTTGCATACCACTAACTTTGGTCTCGATTGCTGGTTCGCGCGATTAATCTCCGCCCTCGCGTTTGCCCCAACGTTGGAGTTGTCTCTATCAGGAGTAGGAACGGTGGTCCGTCTCGAAAGGGATGCATGGTCAAATTACCAAGGCAAGCAACAAATGAGTGCCCCCCCCCCCCCCCCCCCTTGCTTGCCCCCCCTTGGTAATCGACATAAGGTTGTGAGCCAATGGGAGTGCCCCGGGTGCACTTCGCTCAACACGGACGCGGTCAATGACTGCATCGTCTGCGGAACATACTGTCGCGGCAAGCGCAACTCTAAGCGACTCTGAGTCTCCTCCGGTGGTGGAAGGGGGGGGGGCGCCTCTCGGGACGGGGGGGAGGGATTCTCTCTCGGGAAGGGGGAGTGTACTCGTTATCATGCATGGCCTAGTGTCAAGACCATAGACCCTCGCATCCCTGCAAATCCGGGACGGATCACGTCGAGTTTTCACCGATCAGGCAGTCTTTCTCGGGAAGTGGGCGGGTGGCCTTCTCGAGGAAGGGAGGAGGTCCCTATCAGGGGGGGGGGGAAGGGCGGGCTTTTGGGATGAGGGGGTTCCCTCCGAGGGAGAGGAGGGAGGTCCGTCTCGGGGGAGGGGGGGGGGGGTCTCTCGGCGGGGGACGTGGGGGATGGAGAGGAGCGGGGGGAGGGGGGGGCTCGGTGAAAGGGGGGGAGGGGGTGTACTCATTATCAGATTGTGACCGTAGTCTTGAGACCATAGACCCTCTTTTTCCTACGAGTACAATGCCCGGACGGAACACATCGGGTTTTTACTGCCCGAGCAGACATTTAGATTGCTTGCACCACACGCGAAGCGTCGTGAGGTGTCCGGCGATTCGCATGAAAGGTGAGCTGCATTCCAAGAACCGCTTGTAACGCGGACTTCGGCACTTTGTGCTTGCGTTTTTTTCACGGATGACAACTTCGAATGAACAGATTGTTTTCCGGTATGGCCATTTCCAGAGACAGCCATACTCCCAAAGTCAGCCGTGGGGATACCTTTTGGGGGGGGGGGGGGGGGGGGGGTCCATCTCGGAGAGAGTGGGGTTCTTCAAGAATAAGGGGCACCTCTCGGACCCGATAGAGGCCAAGAAGTAGGGGCGGAACAAGCACGTCTTCTGTGTCCACGACCTGTCGTTGTTCGACGTTACCTGGAAGACGAGCTGTCGTCGCCAGGCGTTCGATGATCTGTAGTCGTTATAGCCGTTAAACGATCTGGCCGCCGTTAAGAGTTAGATGATCCCTCGTCGTTGGGCTTAGACGATCTGTCGTCGTTAGGGGTTCGGCGATCTGTTGGCGTATAGACGTTAGACGAATGGTGCCTCTGAACATCTGTCATCGTTAGGCGTTGGACAAACGCTGTCTTTGAACAGTGCCGGCCTCCTGTAGTGACCATGGAAGCGCGCGTCGACCGACCAAAAGATGTTGAAATGAGGGGCGAAGACGTAGGTAGCGAACAGGATTTTTGAGACCCTTGTAGTCGACGCTGTCAACGATTGGTGCTTTATTAGCTTTTAAAAATCTAGAAGGCATAGCTAAGGGATGAATGAGGCGAGTGGTACACGGAGTTGACCGAGACAATTTGTTTGGGTTTTTGTTTTACGACGGGCAATGCGGGAGTGACTGGGGGGGGAGGGGGGAGGGGACGCAGATTGCCTTATTAGGACCACCGCCGTGCTCGAAATAACAGTAGCTGTCGAAGGCGTGGAAAGTTCTACTGCGGGGCCCTGTCGTCGTCGTTCCCACCCGAAATTATATTCGCGCTCATTAGATGCTCGCGTGCCACACCCACCCTCTAGTTGGCTTTGCCTGCGAGATATTATTAGCGTTTTTTGTGATGCGATTCTAGGGTTGGAAAGAACAAATATGAAGGGTGTCAGGTGGCAGAGTGCTTACCCGTGTGCGGGCGAGCTTCGCCACTCTTCGTAGAAAAAGAGGCAAGCCCTACTGCTCGGGTGCTCCAGTCAGCCGGCGTGTGCTTGTTTGTGGGGTGCGTGGGGGTGTGTAATCATATAATGCATGGCCGTAGTCCCTAGGATCATAGACCGTCGCATCCATACACAAGGCTGGGCTGGAGCATGTCGGGTTTTCACCGACGAGACGGACCTTGCTTGCACCAAGAGCGAAGCGCCGGGAGGTGTTCGGAGAGTCACGTGAAGGATGAGCTGCATCCTACCAAGAACCGCTTGCTTGTTTTATGGGGGAGGCAATCAGTTGTAGTTGTAGGTTTAGTTTGATGTGACTTGCGGGAATGCGGCATCCGGTAATTTTGGGGGGGGTTGTCCGGGTCTCGCGGCATTTTGGGGGAGGGGGGGCTCGCAGAAAGCAGTTGAGCGTTGGAGCACATGGACACCGTGAGACATGTGACGCCGCGGGTAATTGGTGTTGTTGGCCTAGTGAGTCAAGGCGGGAGGGATGTGGGTGGGCGGGTTAAGGGTGATATGGGTGGGCGGGTAGGGTTGTAGGTGCCGGGTGGACTTAGAGAGGCATAGCGGCAGTGAGTGCAGTACTGCCAGCTCTAATAGCGTGTTCCCCGGCGAGCGGTCGTTGTCGGTGTCCGAATCCGAGAACAAGGTGTCGGATATCACCATGGCCATCGCTGGGTTTCCCAAATAAGGTGTGCGTGGGGGGGGGGGGGTCGCACGCGCTCCGCCCGCGTCCATCGCATCGCTGGGTTCCCGAAAGAAGTTTTTGAGAGGGGGGGGGGTTGCTGTCGGTGTGCACGCTGATCGGAGGAGTGTCTAGATGGAGCCAGGGAGGGGGAAGGGGAGGATTGCAGGCGCACGCGTTTCCGCGGAATGGCTAAACGTCGCGAAGGAGCCTGGAACACGAACGACTCAGGCGGGAAGAGCGTTAAGCGAGGGAGGGCCTCTTGGCTCAGGGGAGTTGTTTTGGTTTTGTTGGCCGGTCTGGCGGTGTTGCTGCCGTTGTCACGAGTAACAAATTAAGGGTTAATCGCACATGTGTTGGTCGTGGTATGATTCACGCCTTTGAATGAGTGAGGCCGTCGGACAAGCTTGCTTGCGCACTCTGCGTGTGCGCCTTGCGTCACCCTCTCTGTCCCAAATCTGTACGGGGTTTTGAACCGGTAATTTTGAGTTCCCGCGGGTACTACACTGACCGCTTGAGGGCAATTTGACCCTCTCTCTGTGGGTGTCCAGGTACCGAGCGTCGAGAAGCACTACGTAAGATTTTACCTGGCAATAAATATGCAGTATTCCTGTTGGACGAGCGATGACGTAAATCGGGTTTTGCTGTATGGCCGGGAGACTGGAGGGCAACCGCAGCATCACCACAGAAGCGATTAGACGGTGGCAAACATATTATTATATTGTAACAGCACAACGAGGCATTTATCTCTCAAGGCGGGCCGCCTGTCACACGCACTCTCCTTGCATTTTTTCCATTCACATACGTCAGCTGTGAGTTCGACAGATTGAGTAATCGATACTCGTGATACGTCAGTGTGTGGAGGCACCATGCGTCATTTCACATACAGCAACAGCAGCAGTTGTTAAGTGTATGCCAACCGTGTGTTTCCGAACGGGTTTCATTCAGCAGCAGCACAGCAGCAGTGAGTAGTGTGCAAACCGTGTGTTTTCTGCACGGTTTCACTTGTTGCGTTTAAGTATATCGAGTGAATTGTGGAGGACAGGTTTTGGAGGGGAAAAAATACGTTAAATGATCGTCACACATGTACGATAGGAAGATCCAACGGACGGTATAGCCAATCCGAAGATATTCCCATCACCCCGGCAGATTCGGTACATAATGAGATCGATTCGCCGATGTCGGAGATCCCCCCGCGCTCTCCGGCACTCTGCGCCCTTCGCGGATAAAGCGAAGGAAAGCTATCTCCTCGCCCCACATCGCACGGAAGAACAATACCCTTGGCAGTGGGGGAAACGCCGCCACGTCAATTGGTACATTCTCGTAGAATATGAGTTTCGTATTGGCGTCGAATGACTAACACAAGGAACGATACATCATCATAATACTTTCTCAAATATAATCCACCAAAATATGTAAGTATCATTCCCTAACTGAATGATCGCCAAAATTCATCCTTATCAAAGATGAACTTGAGGCGCATGAAGAGGGGGGAGGACAGGTGTTGGGGAAGATACATGCGTAGAATGATCGTCACACATGTACGGTAGGAAGATCCAACATCCGGTATCACCCATCCGAAGATATTTTTATCACCCCGGCAAATTCGGTACATAATGAGATCGGTTCGCCGATGTCGGAGATCGCCTCGCGCTCTTTGACACTCGCACGTCCTTCGAAGATAAAGAGAAGGAATGCTCTCTCCTTGCCCCACATCGCGCGGAAGAAAATTACCCTTGGCAGCGGGGATAACGCCGCCACGTCAATTGGGACCCTCTTGTAGAGTAGGGACTTCATAGTACGCGCTGGGTATATGGGCCGACACGTGTAATGTACCAGCACGGTGACAAAGCAGCAGCCACGTCATTTCTTCTGGGGCTTCAGAGGGAAAAGTTGTCCACTCAAAGGGACGATTACTACATCGTAGACCACACAAAAAGGTCCTAATTGCTCGGGGAGGGTGTCATACATGGACTATCGGAAGTTTAACGCAACAAGGCGGCACACGACACATGCGTTGAACGATAATACTTGTACGTCGCCCTTGCACCATAATGGACTGTTGATAAGACCACGGTTTGGTTGCCATTTGTTTTGTCGCTGTAACTGGGGCGAAGTAGTCAAGAGACCGTTTGATGAACACTACTAGCAACGTCGTGTACGTGGGTGATCTGCGTGGGAGCTATGATGGTCTACCGGCGTGCGTGACCACCTCCAAGCTCCAAGGTTACGGTAGGGTACCCCTGTGTTCACTCCGAACAGCGGCAACAAACGATTAAATGATGGATTTCGCGAAATCATGCACCACACAAGATACAGACCCCTGCAAAGCAATAATTGGGTGGTAGCCGCTCGCGTGAGTGGCCCTGAGTCGCTGCGCTCGAATATCCTACGAGCCCCCCCCGTCATACGACCCACACAAGATGCGGAGGTCCGTCCTACAGATGGTCCTTACTGTAGTCGGATGTGGCTCACCCTTCATGCGACGTTCCGAACACTTCACGGCGCTTCGCGCTTGATGTACACAATATCTGCCAGGCCAATGAAAACCCCGCGTGCTCCGTTCCGGCATTGTAGAGATGCAAGGGTTGTACGACTGTGCATTAAATGAACTGAGTACACCCCCTCCGTCATACGACTACGACTATGCATGGGTACACCCTTCATGCGAGTCGCCGAACACCTTACGGCGCTGTCTCTCTTTGTGCACGTTATGTCTGCCTGGTCGGCGAGAACACGACATGCTCCGTGCCGGTTTTGTAGGGGTGCGAAGGCCGATGATCATACCACTACAGCTATGAGTGAAATGGGTACACGCCCTATATCGTAGTCTTGGTCCGCTCAGCTCCGTGTCACCATCGCTAAAGCATCCGAGCTAGGTAATCACCCCGATGACACACTCCAGTTCCCTGCTTCACAGACCCGCGCTGTCTGAGCTCCGAGGGCTGAGGCTCTATACCAAGGAAACCCTGCCAGATATCGCGCATGAGACGTACGGAGCAGACTCTGCCGTTGAATACGCCTACGCCGCGACGACCATTCAAAAGTGTTCGGCCGGGGATAATGCGGAAATAACTCCACACACATTTAAAGAGGCCATGACTCTACCGGCTAAAGCGCAGTGGAAAGCGACTTCGGACAAGAAAATGGAAAGCCTGGAAAATAACAGTGTCTACACCCTGCTGCCGGCGACCTCTGTCCCCGCGGGACACGATATTATCGGCAGTAGATGGGTTTACAACTTCAAGGCGGACAAGTCACACAAGGGACGCGTTGTTGTACTAGGATGGGGGTAATTGACCACCATTGATTGCGGCAGCACGTTTGCTCTCGTCTGCAGGCTCCAGAGCATCCGTATGGTGCTGGCAATAGCGGCGGAGTACAATCTGGAGTTTTGGAAGCTAGACTACAACAACACCGCGTTTCTGAACGCCAATGTCACAGAAGAAGTTTGCGTCAAGCTGGCACCCGGATACGAACAACTCGACGAAAACGGAGTCCCACTCGTAATGAGGCCTTTGAAAATCCTATACGGCCTCCGCCAGAGCCCGGCCAACAGGTGGAACACGATCAACAAACATCTGGTGGAAATCGGGCCCGTGCGTCTACACCTACTCGGAGTGCGGCGCCATTTATATCCTGACCCTGTATGTCGACGACGTTATCTTGCTCGAAAAATACATCCTGGTGCTAACGCGGATCAAGCAGAAGCTCGTAAGTCGTTTCTCAATGACGGATATGGGCGACGTGTCACTCGTGCTCGGGATGGATGTTACCCGTGACCGCGAGAAAGGGACGGCGACCATCAACCAGGAGAAATACACCAAGCCCTTGCTGAGCGGTACGGCATGGCAAGCTGAATTTCAACGTAGAAACCTGGTGTGAGAAAAAAACTGTGGCTGGACCAGCCGGAGGAGAGGCTTTTAAGTAAGGAGGAAAAACAGCGTTTCCAGGCCACCACGGGCAGCGTTATGTACCTTGAACAGGTGAGTCGCGATGACATCTTATACGTTGTCAACCAACTGGCAAGGACGATGTTTAAACCGTCGAAAGCTCACATGGTGGCAGCCAAACATCTACTTCGCTACCTGGCCGGAACGGTGGATTTCGCCATCACGTACAAGCAAGGTGGCTTCAAGTTGACTGCATTTTCCGATGCAAACGGAGACAACAACGCGGAGGATGGCCAGTCGATATTCTCATATATTACGTTCCTTGCGAACGCCCCGGTTAGCTTCAAGGTGGGGCTGCAGGGGCTAACAGCGCAATCCACTATGGAGGCAGAACTCGTGGCCGCAGCGCTAGCGATGAAGGAAGCGGTGTTCTGCTTTAACATGATCAAGGAACTGGGATTCAGCACGCGCTTCCACAGCGTACCACTATATACCGACAACACTTCGGCTCTGCACGTCGTC
The DNA here is from genome assembly GCA_012845835.1 of Undaria pinnatifida. Classification (NCBI taxonomy): domain Eukaryota; class Phaeophyceae; order Laminariales; family Alariaceae; genus Undaria; species Undaria pinnatifida. The sequence goes on from JABAKD010000003.1 coordinate 2,809,829, forward strand.
GGAAATCGGACCTACAGTTCGCGAGTTACGCACGTGGCTCTACGGTACTTCTTCATCCAGGAGCTAGTCAAGGAGGGCAGAATCACCGTCAAATATGTTAAGGCAGAGGACCAGCTTGCTGACATTGGCACCAAGCATCTCAGCAAGCAAAGGCAGAGCTATATCCTCAATCAAGTTGATCAGCAAATTCAGGGCCTTAAATTTAGAAGTTTAGACGATCAAACCGTAAGGGTTCCTTTTTGTTGATTTTCTTGCTATTTTTTGCGGGAATGGGGGAGTTACACAGCACACGCTATGTGGTTTCGTTTGCATTGTCAGTGTTCTAGTGAAGTAGCGATGCTTCCGACAAGTGATGTTGATCATTAGGCATGATTGGTACTTTAGTAAAATGTTTCTTTCGCTTCCAACAAGTGCTGATGATCGTTAGCCATGATCGGCGCTTTAGTAGTGTTTCTATCGCTTCCAACAAGAGTGCTGCTGGTAATCGTCAGCCATGATCAGGACTTTGCCCATGTTCCATCGCTCTGGGACACTCATCGTTTACGCCTTGCGACTTGCATTGATAGGGGAAGTGTTGAGAAATAGGCAGTATGTGCATAGATAGCCTATTAAGTCAATGCTTCGTAAGTTGCGGTTCAAGAATTTACACCGCAATTATGAGTAACAGGATGCTTAGGAGACATTTAAGCAGTTCTTGGAGTCGAAGAGTTGCAGCGACAAGCCGTTGATAGACGTTGCTGTAAGAGGCCATCAAGATTGAGGAACTGGAGTGTTTGCACACACCCCACGTTTACTCGTCAAACCGCATCTGAAGTTATCACAGTTTATCGTCCTACGCCTTTGTTGCCCTCAAGCGGCCTTTTTCAAAAGTCGTCCATTCTTCACATCCTCGACACACAGCGTGTCTGCTCAGTCAGTTTAACATCTGACAGCGCCAATCTTTGCAGCCTGCTGCGAGAGTATCGAATATTCTCAACGGGTAGTCGGCGTAGGCTTGGATTTTCCAGCGAAAACTTTGTTTTGCTGGCAAATCCGATCGAATCTGAAGCTCGGAATCAGATTCGCAACAGAAAAAACGCATAAAGTAGTCCATTGTTAGTCTATGTTTAACTCTTGGCATTATGTTACATACTGTACGCGTAGACTATGCTTTTGCGTGTAGTGTCGATTTTTACTCCCTATTGAATATTGAATCGAAGAAGTCGAAGTGCTGCCCTGTGTTAAGGTATTAGTGGGGTATTAGTCCGTTTGACCATTTGCAACAGGTTAACCAATAGCTTACCCAAACTAAGCCTTATAATACTCTTTCCCCCTGAAACGGCGGGATAGCAGGTCGGCCGGATATACGGCGGACCTCTGTCAATATCCAAGCCGTTCCATTTCCTGGGGATACCAGGGAGAGTATTATTCAAGTTCGACATGGGGAAATCTGAAAAGTGTATTATTGTGGATGGTGGGGATCGAACCCACGACCCAAAAACCCATGGTCTGTCGACGACGCCATTTTTTAAGGTATTAGTGGGGTATTAGTCCGTTTGACCACTTGCAACAGGTTAACCAATAGCTTACCCAAACCAAGCCTAATAATACTCTCCCCCCCTGAAACGGCGGGATAGCAGATCAGCCGGATATACGGCGGACCTTTGTCAATATCCAAGCCGTTTTATTTCCTGGGGTACCCTACCCGAAGAATGCCGACACCCATGCGTGGCCCTTGTACATATAGGAAATATTCATATTTATTGTGAAGTGTCGCCAAGGAAGAAAAACAAGGGTATGTTGTGTGTGCCGTCTTCACATTAAATTGTTCTTTCTACCCAACGGCATCAGTGCATCCAGTCAGTGTCCATGCTGATTCTTCATCCTAGCTAGAGAGATACAACAAAGTATGTGGTCACAGACTGTGAGACAGTGAAAACAAAAAAATAACGAAATCAAATAAAGCAAGTGAAATGCTAGCGTACCGGGTACACCAACACAACAAATCAAGCCAGTCCATGAAAATAAGAAGAAACATAACAAAATAAGACTAAAAGCCGCCAGACCATGAAAATAAGAAGAAACATAACAAAATAAGACTAAAAGCCGACAGGAGAGTTCTGAAGAATGCATTGCAAGATCAAAAAGGCTGCAAGAAAAACAACATACGCGCTTAAGAGGAACATATAGCCGTTGCACATGACGAAATGCGTGACGTTTTTTTGAAGCAATCAACAACACTCGATATACTCGTACCCGCCCCAGTATCAATATCCACCCATCCCTACGAAGCCCGGGGAAATATACCCAAGATGTCCCCTGATGACCACAGACCGATCCCAAGGAGCCCCCCTCCCTCTGATCCTACGCCCGAATGAATTTGCAAGGTGATGACAATCAGAAAGGTCTAAAAAGTATTTACGAGTACGCGTCCCGAAGTGAGAAGTGGGTGATCGTTGTGACCGTTGTTCTACAGGAGCACCATTATCATCATCATCATCAGGTACAACAGCTGCAAGATCCATATCCATCGACTGCCAACGAAACACGAGGGTGTACTCAGCATGTCCGCGCACGTGTACATGACATGAGAAGACCCGGCGGGGGAGTTAGGGAAGGGGAGCGAGGAACCGCTTAGACAACGCATGGCGAGTCCAACAGCTTCGATCAATTGCAGCCCCAAACTACATGTGATATAGTATGCTATGCTATACACCCACGTGCACAGAGAAGCACAGCAACCGATACCATGGAGCATTGCTCTCGGTTGCCACACTCACACAGAATTGATCCTCAGGAACTCGTGGGGAGCGCAAGTGCAAACCAGGAGCGCGGGTGGCGGGGAGGGGCTTGGCGAGGCGGGGGGGGGGTCGGGGGCTATGATGGTAAAACCATGTAAGGAGCCATAGGGCCGGGGCGCGAGGCGCGAGGGGGCGGGTGGGGGAGGCGGTATTATGGATGGGGCGGTAGGGGGGTTAGGGGTTTCAGACTTCAGACCGTTTGGAAATAAAACGACAAACTGAAACGTTCAAAACTGACAGTCCCGCTTCCCCCCGGTTCAAAGTCCCGTGAGGCCAACCAAGGTATCGAACGCCCATTTTTTCACCACCATCAACCTTTTTCTGCTTGGTTGCACTTGGTGCAGAGCAGAGGGGGCTGAAGCGATACCAACCTCGCCATCTAGGGCCCAGTGTACATCGACAGTGCACTGTCACGTACGTCAGGTGAGGGTAGCAGGCAACGACGGTCGTTGCAGCACGAGTGAGCCTTGCCGACGTCCTGTGTGCTGTGCGTGCTGGGTGGGGCTGCTTCGCTCCTCGTCAGCACACGCTGTGGTGTTACAGAAGCAACGTCGCAACCTGGGCCACGCCAGGGCTGATCGGCTGTTGGAACGCTTCACGGTAGAGGCACACGATCAATCAGCGTGCGGAAGCTTGTTTCGCAGCCTGTACGCGTGAGCCGGCGCCGAGACCAGACTTTCAGGATCCGCACGAGCCACAGCAGCAGGAATCAGCACTCTCAAACTCTGTAAAACCAACAGGCGAATCATAGTATTTAGGAGCAGCGGCAGAAGCGGCAACGGCCGCGGCACCGGCAGCAGCACCACCAGCATCTTGTGCCCTGCTGCTACTTTTCCCGGGCGCCCTGTGCAGCTCAGTAGGGATAGACACTGCTCTCAATCTCTCTGTATAGTTCTCAGCAGGAACAACCTACAGGATCCACAGCAGCAGCAACACCAGCAACACCAGCAGCAACACCAGCAGTAGCAGCGGCAACAGCAACAGCGGCAGCGGCACACAACGAGCCCTGCCGCCACGTTCCCCAGGCACCCAATCTTGCCTAGTAGGGAGGAGAGACACAGCTACGCATGAATAGAAACGCCTACAACAGGGGTGGTAATGGCGGTGGTGCAGCGGGTAGTGTAAGAGAGATGGGCAGGGGTGGCTGGGGTGGGGATGTGGCCTGGGCTGGAGGCGACGGTTGGGGGGATGAAGATGACGGGGGTGCTCGGGAAGGAGGAGGGCAGACGCTGGTGCATGAGACCCATGCCCCCAAGAGGATATCGCACATCCAGTTCGGTCTTCTCAATGCGGAGGTGCGTGGTGGTGGTGATAGTGGCGGTGTAGTAGTGGTGGTGGTAGTGGTGGTGATACTCTGTGTGATCCTATTTATAGCTGCCGTCTGCTGTAAGCTGTGTCTCACGTATACTTGCAGAACGTCCACGTAGATGCGTCGAATTCATCGCATGCGTTACGTGTACTGCACATGAGAGTGTAATGCAACATCTGAGCTGTATCGTCCATGAGGACGCACCGTTACACACCCTGTAGTGCATAGGATCGAAGTATCAGAGACGGATTTCGACGAAATCGCGATCTCGCAGTCGCAGCTGAAGTGTATTTTTAGTGAAAACCTGTATCGTAAACATGCGTCGGCTGTCAGCTGTGAGGATTACGATTTTTTTGGGAGCGCTCCTTTGATGATATTACTGCTGCTATTGCAACACCCGTCACGGCCGGGTGACGGGGGTGGGGCATGCAGGGGCTACGAAGCTACGAATTGATGGAGCATTTCGCACTGCTACTCGTGCTGCTGTGGTAACTTCACTTTTTTCGTGCTGTACAAATTAACAGATGTACGACCCAATCATGGACAGCAGTGTGGATGCTCCCCCTGTTCCTATTTATAGATGACAGTTTGATTTTTCGATACCGCGTTTAGACAGCCTAGAAAAGCATCGCTGTCGTATCACTTTCCTTTTTGATACACTCGCTTTGTCTTATGCCGGTAGAGCTATTAACCTTGTGGAGCTTCAGAGGGATAACATGGCGGATGAAACGACGGTTATAGCGCCGAGTATACCAAGCTAAGCAATCTGCTAATTTTAGGAACAGGTGCTATGAATGCTGGCCTGCAATGCAAGGAATTGTGCGACACGCGCGTGGTATGATCTGCCGTATGCTGCACGCCCACGGTCACACAAGTTAAAAAACGGATGATAAGACCGCCCTTGCCGTTTGTTTTTCGCTATGCCTAGGCCCCAATAGGGTTAATAGTGACATGAACCGTTCTTCAGGAACGAACTATTGCTAGTATTTTACCGCGCTCTCGTGCGTCGACGGCTTGCGCGCCGCAGGAGGTGGAGCGAATGAGCGAGTTCCAAGTGTTCTCGCGAGAGCTCTTCAAGATGCCTGAGAGGATACCCGCACCCAACGGCTGCCTCGACCCTCGGCTAGGAGTTTCCGACAAGAGTGCGGTGTGCGAGACTTGCAGGTGGGTCCTCTAAGATACCGTCTCCGAAGTGTGCAGCGATACGGGTAGCAAGTTTTGGCCCAAAAGACATCTGACTGACGGAACTTTCTCAAATAGACCAACATTACGGGGGGGTGGGGGGGGGGGATGTTCTTGAGGACCCAACAATAATCTCCCGTAATATTTTGGTCTTAGACCAAAGAACTACCCGATACCATTAAAATCGGCTTTGTCTTGCAGCATTATAACTAGTCGTTAAGCATGTAGGCCATGGGATAACCCATCGGGCTACAAACCCATCGGGTTACGGGTTAGGCTGGGTTAGGCTGGGTTAATTTTTTGCCAAAAATCGTTTTTGGGTGAGAGGTGTAGGGTTCCTCATGTGAGGAGCGGATCCTCGTAAGTTGTGCGTGCGCGCCTACCGTAACATGGCGTGCTCCGTATTAGAGGCTCCACATATCCCGTCCCCGTGTAAAAACAAACGATGGAGAAATGCTCGCGTTATACGCAGCAACTATTTTGGGACGCAGGCACAACGTCAAAAACAAAACATTGGAGCGCAGTACCACCAACCGCCCAGGATGAGCGATGTGCAGTAGTAAGAGTAGGGGCGTGCTGCGTGCATGTTGCATGACCCCATGCAGTGCACTTCCGGTACAAAAGGTACCGTCTCCTACCCAGCAGACCAATAGCGCTGAGTTACTTCGTGTGCATGATGCTTTAGTCTTGTTTTTTATTATCCCAACTGCGCTCGTTGACTATAGTGTGTGACTGATGCTGCCATGGTCATTCGTTTCGGAGTCCCAGAGCGCTAGGTTAAGCACGTTTGGTCGATGCGGTATTCGTTTATTTCGCCCCTTATTGCGTCTCAAGTCCCGCAAGGGTTCATAACATGCTCAGTTGTTTCTTGCGGAGGAGCGTTCATGTGTCACTTTTTCTCCGGCGCCTGCGACCACCAGCCGTATTCCGTGTTTCCTTTCGGTTCGAGTTTTCGCTCCCCGCTTGCACAGCATTGCAAGCGGTCCTCTCCTCCCTCCCCCCCGTGTCTGGCCGGTAAAAACCCGACGCGCTACGCCCCGGCATCATAGGGAAGCGAGGGTTTATGGTTGTAATGGCTGCGCCTATGCATGTAATGAGTACAACCCCCTCTTCCCCCCCCCCCCCGTGTCCAGCACCTGGTTGGAGCTTGCTGGCGGCGTGTTTGACTCGTTGCGGCTCCTCTTTCGTTTGGTGTCCCTGCGCGATTTGTCCCCCATAATACAATATGTTAGCGCTACTTGTGCCTTGTGCTTCGAAGCTTCCTGTCTTGACCTATTAGGATCCTCGAGGGAAAACAATGCTGGAAATATAGTAACGATTTCACTGACTCGGGCACAAAAAAGCTAACCCGGGCTGCTGGGTCGTGTCCGAAGCGCAACGTTCGGGGCTATATACCGGTATACGACACGCGCACAGCACGCTGCTGCTCGTTCTGCTGCGCGCTCTTTCTAAAGGGTTGGTATGATTGCGCACTCGTCTTGTTTTTGGTCGCCAACCATGGACCCCCAAAGGGTTACAATGCATCAATTCCAAACGTTTTGTTCCCCGAAGACGCAGATGCAGTTCTAAAGTGGCTAAGCCGACATCCCAGCCCTTGGCTCTCACGCTTAAAAAGTCTTTGCTTTTTTTCCCACCGTCGACCGATTTTTTTTTAGCAAGCTGCTGGTGGACTGCGCGGGGCACTACGGGCACATCAAGTTGGAGCTCCCCGTGTTTCACATTGGGTACTTCAAGCACACGCTCACCATGCTGCAGGTGGGTGGTTTCGTACGTTTTCGCGTTAAACACGCCTCCCGATCGCGTGTTTTTTTGTTGATGTTTCATGTACAACTTGTTTTCCTGAACTCAAGACGAGCGTTGCACTCGGCTCTCCGTGAGTCGCGCGTAAGAGTTATATTCCGCCTTCTTCAATGTTCTCGCGCTTCCGGTTCTCTTTTTTCCTGCCGTCCCAGTGTATCTGTAAGACCTGCAGCCGGGTGTTGCTGCACGAGGCGTCTCGAGTGAAACACCTGAAGCGGATGCGTAATCCGAGGGGGATGGGGGCGTTGGAACGGGGAAACCTGCACAAGAAGATTGTGACCGAGTGCAAGAAGTCGACCACCTGCTACCATGACTCGTGCTACGCGGTCAACGGCACCGTTAAAAAGGTGAACAGAATCAGGGCTTTTCACGGGTCATGACCCGGCCCGCAGGTCGGGTGAGAACGGTTAAAAAAAAGCTTGAGGCAATCCGAGCGTTGTCATGCCCCACGGTTGCCTCACAGCTTACTGCGTTGCAGTTCGAACACATCTGGTACTACCACACCATCAGCTAGGATTGCTTCATGTGGGCGATGCTGTAATCTGTTTTTTTTTCCGTCAGTTTTGGCCTCTTGTTTCAAGGGGGTTGATGAGCACCACACGTCGAGTCGTTAACGCTCCGGTCAGATACCATTGGCACAAAAAAATCTTAATCATCGCGCCTTCAACATGCCAGTACCACTTAGCTGCCACGTGTCGACTACATGGTATGTAATAACTTACGTGGCAACAAAGAGATGTCGACTATTTACTAGTCCATATTGAATCGGAGGAAGTGTCGACTCTTTACTAGTTCAAAGGTATAGCTATCGTATTGCATTCTTAAAAAAAAGAAAATACTCTCGCATAAAATACCCAACAGGTGACGGGGTCTCAGACGTTGAAGCTGGTGCACGACAAGTTCAAGGGCAAGCCGCCAGCGATGGTTCTGCGGGAGTTGGCAGCGGACATGGCCCCGGCCTCAGAGGGTAACCGAGAGATCCTGCAGCACCTTGGCAAGGCAATGGAGGACCTATCGGCTCTAAGGGTGCGTGCATGGGGGTTATTTATTATTTTTCTCCTGGGAGGTATTCTCGGACTCCAAAGTTATTGGAGAGGGTCCTGTGATTGTGATCGCAACTGTTTTATAGATTATCGCGATTGTGAGTTATTGCGAAAGAAATAATCAGCTAAAACCCCATGAACCGGTCCGGTCCTTGATCTTGGGCTCAGTGGTCGGTCTACCATTGGGGTATAGGCATGTGCGGCCGACTTTTGTTTTTTCGTTTACCGTCCTCGGTTTTGGTGTGCGTGTCTTGTGTGTTTTTTTCAATTCGCCGAGGGTGAAAACCCTGAAAACATAATGGCCGTTTTGCTTTTTTGTGGCCTTTTGCGCGTCTCGTTCCCGGCAACTTCAGGTTCTTCATCTTTTTCAACGCATGACCGATGAAGATGCGGAGCTACTCTGGATGGATTCAAGGGTCGGGCGACCCGAGAACCTCATCATCGAGAACCTTCTGGTGAGCGCGTCGTGTTCCCAAGCATGCAGTTTCCGTCACCAGAGAACCTCGTCGTCATCGAGAACCTTCTCATGAGCGCGTCATATTATCAAGTCATGTAGGCGCTCTTGCCAGTTTGCTGCAGCATGTTGGTGTGTTGCCGCTCGCTCCCGGAAGCAACGCGGTTCTTTACCAACGGCCTAGTGAGAAAGCATGGAGCTCTTTTTTGATGACGGAGTTGGACGCGGTGGATGGGTTGGCGCGAGGAAAAGCGTGGGGCGTTTTTTTTTAAGTGCAGCTTGGAAAACGGTCAATGAGCCGGCGCTAGCTCACACCGCGCTCCCGGAACCCCGCGTAGCCCAAACGAACGCGCGACCCACATGACCGATAAGGCTGTTAGTTGGCTGGACTTCACTTGACGGCTACTGATTGCTTGGGTGACCGCGTAAAACAGCTGGGGTGAAGGACGTATAGTTGTCACCATTGTTATCATCATTGAAAATAATTTGTTGTTGATGTTCATCCTGGCAACATCCACGGGAGTCATGTATCTTCAAAGAACAATACATCTGTACAACCGAGCGGCCGGTGTAACACGCAGGTTGCAAAAATTTGAGTACCGACCCTTAAGTTTATCGAACTCGCAGCTGACGCGTTCAAAACATTTTTTTTTTACAGCTAGCTGACTGACTTAGTGTTAGTTAGTTGCACCACCCATCGAACCACACATGCGCCAGTCAGATCCAAAAACTCATAACTGCGCAAAAATGCCGCACGGAACGCAATACCCAGCCAACTAACATCTGGTCGGCGACTTACTCATAGCCCTACCCATTGAGCCAGCCAGGTGGCAAATATGCAAAACTCCGCCATGCACCGCACGCAACTAACTGCAGTGTGTTCTAACACATAGCCAACTAATACTTAGTCGGCGAATGATTGGCGCGATGTGTGTCTGGTCGGTGAAAACCAGACGTGCTCCATCCTGACTTTATAGACATGCGAGGGTCTATGGTCCTACGGATTACAACCATGCATGATATTATTGTTACCCCCCCCCCAATGGTGGAGGTCATTGTTCGCTGTCATCCATAAGCAAGAAAGTAGGCACAAGGTGCCGAAGTCCGTCTTACGAGCGGTTCTTGGAAGGACGCAGTTCACCCTTCATGCGCCTCGACGAACACCTCACAGCGCTTCGCGCTTGATGCAAGCAATGTCTGCCTGGTCGGTGAGAACCCGACATCCTCCATCCCGGTATTGTCGGGATGCGAGGGTCTATGCTCATACGACGACAGCAATGCACAACCTAAGTACACCCCTCCCCTCCTAATAGTGGAGGCGTCTCTATTGTGAGTAGGAACGGTGCTCCGCCTCGAAAGGGATGCGTGGTCAATGATCAAATGACTAGGGCAAGCAACAAATAAGTACCCCCCTCCCCCCTGATGTAGCTTTGATCTGGCCAACTAATCGCTAGCAGTCGGCGACTTATAGCCAGTCGGCCTAGCCGGGAAGTCTAGCCAACTCGCAGCCCTAGTGGTCGACCGTGCCACTGCTGGGGCGTTTGTTCTCAGGTACCCCTGGTCCCGATTTGGCCAAGCCATAAAGCACAAAGTCAGGTACAAAGACGCCAAACTCTGCAACTTACCGCACGCAGCAAACTGGAAGGTGTTATTATACGTATATAACTAGTCGGCGACTTATAAGCCAATTAATAGCTGACCGGCGATGTACATCTACGGATTGGGATGGAGTGTGAATGAGATGGTAAAGTAAATAAATAAAAAGGCCAGCCTAGCCAACTCGCAGCCCTAAGCGATCGACTCTTCCGCGGCTTGGTAATTGTTCTCAGGTACCCCCGGTTCCCATCCGGCCGTCGACGTCTAAAATTTCCACGATCAGCATCATTTGCTTGGAAAACGTACATTTACTTCGTGTTTACGTTTGCCTTGTAACGATTTTGGGACTCAAACAACACGCCCCAAAATGGTCGAAGTGCCCGGCCTCAAGGTCATTCCTAAATAAAAGAAGAATGTCATGAGTTCTAACAAGAAAAACGTGACATTTTTTGGGAATCGTGATGTTTGTCACGAACCGCGGTTTTGAAATGTTTTGATTTTTTCCCCATAAAAACGTTATTTCAGCGTTCGTGACCAAAAAAAGGGGATTGCTTTTCTTTAAATGTGCCGTTGGAGAATAAAAAAAATGTCGGAAATCGCAATTTTTTGTCCCGGAATCGTGATTTTTTTGCGTTCGTTAGGAACGAGCCTTAATCAACCGTCGGGCGTTGTTCTCAGGTGCCCCCAGTACCGATTCGGCCGTCCGTGGCGATGGACCTCGGCGGAGGCAGCAACGAAGACGATCTCACGGTCAAGCTGCAAGAAATTCTCGACGTAAACGCGTCCGTCAAGGCCGCCTTGGACAACGGCGCTAACGTCAAGATGATCATGGAGAACTGGGATTTCTTACAGGTATAGGGAGGGTAAAACAAGAATGGTGTTGTTATTGTTGTTGTTGTCGTTTTTTTAGAAAAAAAATCATCCTCCGGCGGATGGGAAAAAACAAAGCTTAAGCTCCCCACACTTCCACGTACTTTCATACACGTCGTGTGTCAATTTGACACAATTGTATTCGCAATCCAGTGCTATCCATAGCTGGCGTAACCTTCGGTTCCGGTGGCAAAGAATGACAGCGCGGGCGATCCCTACCGGCGGTCACCCTCTGTTTTAAGTCGGGATGGCCTGACCGCCCGTCGATCGGATAATAAGCTTTTTGGTACTGCGAAAAAATATATCCCACACTCATTCCAAGTAGGTTGAAACGTAACGTTCGATGCGTTTTTGAAGGGATACAGACGAACAGACAGCGGAAGAGGAGAAACATCGCTTGCTTGCGGGCGTGTTGGGTGGAGTAGTGCAAAACACGGAGGCGTGTTGCGACTATTTTTTCGTTTAGACCAACTCTCGTGCGTGCATGGCATGTGCCGGTATTTTTTTTGCTGGCATTTTTTCCTTTTTTCGTTGCGTTCGTGGTTGTAGCGACGGCGACGCTATAGTGGCTTTAGAGCCCCAGTCTGTGTCTTGGTGCTAAGCGTTTGTTTATTTGTCCTTTGGCAGCTGGAGGTGGCCCAGTACATCAACGGAGAGATGCCGGGGCTGCCGCGACCCATCCTGACCACCAAGCCAATCAGGGGGCTGTGCCAAAGGCTAAAGGGCAAGAGCGGTCGCTTCAGGGGGAACTTGTCAGGTATGAGTTTTCCTGCTTCGCTGTTTTTTCAATCCTTTGAAGAGGTACGAGAGGACTATGTCTGTACAAACGCGCAGCCGAAGTATCACACAGCTTGCAGAGATGAGTATCGGCCGTTCAAATAGTCGAGCTCACCGCTGGCGAGTTTGAAAATATTTTACTATACGAAGTGCTTTTTGTTAAATTTGCAACACGCCTCAGCTGTTAGATCGAAGTTTTCGCCGAAACTCATCCCTGCATGCTGTGTGGGGTGCTTTGACCGCGCGTGCTGTGGGGGGTGTGGTGTGCCTATCCTCGTGAGGGACGCGCTTTAACCGAGTAAAAAATACACCTCAACTGTGAGATGGGGGGTTTCATCGAAACCCATATTTTGCACGCTGCGCGTACTAATCCGATCGCACATGCTATGGGGTATGTGTCTAATCTTCGTGGGGGATTTCAGTTGGTGACTACCCTGGGTGATAGCCTCGCTTTTCTTGGTGTTACAAATAACGAGTTGCTGGCCTGCGCGCCGAAACTCGAGAGTACGATGGGCTTATACTACTGTGGACGAAAATATGGGAGCCTTTGGGGCATTACAAATAACTCAAAAACGGTGTTCTTATATATCCGGCCGGAGTGGTACCCATTATGCTATATATAGTGATTGTTTTGGCCTATTGAGCGTTCTTAAAGGTAGCTTAATTTTTACTTTGTTTTCGAGCATATCGCGCGTGATTGGGGTAAAACATGGTATATGCGAACTTTGGTTTTCTTTTCATGATCCTTGTCCAGCCAAAACGTGCAACTTGGAGAGAGAGAGAGAGAGAGAGAGCAGAATGGACGCATGCTATCAGAGAGGTCGTAGTAAGTTTTTGGCCAAAGCTTTCCCGAGCGGTGGGACGCCTAAAATAGGGAACTAACGATTACGGAGGTCCACTTTTAGCCGGATGAAGTCTAAAACAAAAAAGCACCGGCCTTGGTATGATAACGTTTGACTCAAGTTTGTTTTGTTAGCTGGTCTTACGAAGTACACAGAGCCTTCAATCGAACAAAGTCGTATGACAGCGTAGAAGAGATCGCCTGAAAGATGGTGATGCTTTCCCTTTTTTTTTCCCCCCGTGTAATTTCGCCTTGCTAACAACGGATCTCCGCGATACCCGTTGTCGCTGGATTTGTAGCAAAACGCGTGCCACGATGGAGGCGCACCAACCATTGTTTTTGTTCTGAGGCTCCTGTTAGTAACCGCTTGAGCAGTTTTGTTGAGAAAAACGAAAGCGCCAAAAAAAAAAACGATAGCTGATAAGTAAGGCCCATGGCCTGTAAGTATGAAAAAGCAAGAAAAAAAAAAGCAGAACAAGTAACGAAATTTCCACCCCGTCATTCAGAAAATGATTTGGCCAAAAAAAGGTACTGTACCTCCATCGTAGCACGCGTCAAAACATCGTTTCGTTGTGTACCTTTTTTTGACAGTCAGGTTGTGCTCATCGGGTTGCGCTTTTCTATTTTCTTTTAGCAGTCAGGTTCTGGGTTCGGTGTGGGCCTCAAACAATATTCCTGGTAAAACTAGGGTGTAGCCCTACCGTAGAACGCGCCAGTGGATAACCCTGGAGTACGATCATAAAAACATGGTGCAAGGCTCTACGCCCAACACGGTAGGACCGCCTGCCGAGCCGGGTGCCGCCCAAGAAGGTTTTTGTACGCTCAGCGACCTTCTGGACAAGCCATGGTCGTGGGTGTCTTCGCGTCCCCCCCCTTGCCTTCATTTTCATCACGCATAGGGTTCAGCATTCCCACTTTTGAGCTTTTATGCTGGTCTAGTTGCATCGATTTTCGCCAACTCACGCTCTCGCGCTTTCGGCCGGACAGCACCCTCCAATCGCACCCGTGTTTTTGCCCGAATACCTTCAGACATAAGAAACATGTGTGTCATCAGAAAGGTAAGCATAACATACTACATACAGCAGGAGGTAGCTCCCAATAGTGCCTGTATGTGCCAGCCCTATATACCAGCGCTATGTAGGGCACCTGGCACTGGGTTGCTATAGAGTTAAGCGGTGCCAAGCGATTTCACCGGCATTATAGAGAACAATGGCACTATTCAACCGGCACCATTGGGAGCCCCCAACTGTATTCTTACGTCTGGTCTAATCGACACTTTCGGGACCCTGGTTATGCCCGGCTGTTGCTGGTTATGTCCGATTGGTGCTGATTATGCCCGATTTGTTGTTGATTATGCCCAATTGGTTGCTGATTACGCTCGATTGGTTGCTCCCTTTGTTGTAGGCAAGCGAGTGGACTTCTCCGCGCGAACGGTTATCTCACCGGATCCCAACCTCAGGGTGGATCAGGTCGGAGTACCGGAGAGGGTGGCCAAGATCATGACATTCCCGGAAATGGTGAGGTATTGTCTGTCTTTCCAGGGAGGGGGGGGGGGGTGGAGCAGGTCGGCGTACCGGAAAGGACAGCCAATATCATCGCATTCCCATAGATATAAACATTTTGTATGTTTTTTTCGGGGGGGCGGTTGGCCGGGGGGGGATGGAGGTACTTATTTTATGCATAGCCAACCATTGACCCTCGCATCCCTACAATGCCGGGACGGAGCATGTCGGGTTTTCATCGACCAGGCAGGCATTGCTTGCACCAAGCTTACTGGTACTGTAATTGCGATGCATCTCTGTCTTGTAGTTTGTGATTACAGAGCTCGTCTCTCTGGGAAGAGGCATCCGCACGGACACTGTTGCAGTGGTTGTGTTGGACCTAGATGGGTGGAAATACAGTTTAATGTGCAGATTACACACCCTGAGACGAAGTAATAAGTGCAGGCCACGAGTGCCATGGGACTGGCCAAAAAACGCATTCCTACGAAGTGTGCGCAGTTTTCGCTTTTATACCTGGTGCATTTTACGAGTGGTCATTCATATTTCGTTACAGTCTTCCCGGTAGGCAATGGTAATTGAGAAAAATGAAAAAATGAACGAACAGTAATGTGCACGGGTGAACGAAAGAATGGCGGAGTGAGCAATAGCGTAACAAGAGGCGCACTGCAGGCAAGTGATCAAGCCTAAAACCACAACCAAATACACTTCAAGCCCGCCACAGTAACCATATAAAGGTTCAGCTGGGTCATCTCACCTCAGAAACAGGAACGATAGCCTTTAGGTCAAAAGCGCGTGGTTCCTATGGCGTCATTTTTACTTGATTTTAGTTTGTACCTGTTTTTGGGGTCAAAAGTGACCAGGTGTACCTGCTGTTGGTTATCGTCCTTACGGGGGTCAAAAGTGACCTGGTATGCATTTTTTCAGTTATGTCCTATTTAGGGGATCAAAAGTGACCAGGTATACCTGTTCTTGGGGTGTTGCTCTTTAGTTAAGCATGCTGACTACCGTAAAAACAATAACACACCCGCTCGGACGATTTTCCGAGCTGATTTTTTCGTCATCGGGGAGAGAGAAGAAACGCTGAGCAAAATATATGTACCTGTTTTTGGTTATTGGCCTCTATATTTCATCTGACTACCGCATAACATGCAACATGACACACTTGGCTCGGACGATTTTCCGAGCTGATTTTATCAACGATGGGTAGAATGCAAAAACGCCGAGCGATACATGTACCTGTTTAGGGGTCAAAAGTGACCAGATATACCTCTTTTTGGTCGTTGTCCTTTAGTTAAGCATGGTGACTACTGTACAACGCACCAAGATAACACACGCGCTCGGACGATTTTCCGAGCTGTTTTTTTCGTCTGCGGAGATAGGGCAAAATCGCCCGGCGATGTGTCTATGGAATATAGATGTCGACGAGAAACTCAAAATGGACCGTCGTCATTGCTGCGCGTGCCTGTGCCTTGTCATTTTGGAGAGGATAGGCTCGGAATTTCATCCTTAAAGGATGTGTTATCATGCGTGCTGTACACCAGCCCGACACGAAATACAAGCTCGAAATGAATCCATGCTTGAAAAGAGTGCCAAAATATCCGAGATCTTAGGGAGGGGATGATAAATGAGCATGCCCGGGTCAGCCGATGGATATTTCAATCGTTGGATTTTTCTGCATGGGGACACGATTATCAACGAGTCTTGGGGCTTGTAATAGCAGTACCGCGTGGCCTCAATTCCATATCGAGCTTACATATATATATATATATGTGTATTTCGTATCGAGCTTATATCTTATGTATTCGGACTGGTACACGGGTACATTTACGTATTTTACGGGTACTTTGACGCGTCGAATGCGTTCTCGCTCGATCCGGTCGCCCCACCCCAGGTCTCGCGGTACAACATCGAGAAGCTCCGCAAGGTGGTGAGAAACGGGCCGGACGTGCATCCAGGGGCCAACCAGGTGAACGAAAACCTCAACTCGTACAATATCAAGCCACGTTGTTTTGTCTTGTTTTTTGAGGCCAGCGTTTAATGGCGCACATCGCATGCGTTGGTTATTTCGATGACGGTGGATGAGTCAGAAGGCGTTCCATTCGGCGGCGTCGGCGTAGCACTACAGGCGCTTTGTTCCGTCGACTTTTCTATCAGCGACCCAGGCTAAGGTACCATAAGGGCCAGGCCCCCTTTTGGGGCTGTTTTTGGCATTGGCTCGGGGTCATTCGCGCGAGTAACCTCTCTTTTCGCCTGCGATTTTAACGTTTTCTTGATGATAAAACTTGACGAAATGAGTCCGCAATGGTATGGTAACCCCCGCTGCCCCCAAAAATTCACCTAAAGCATTCTTGTCCGTGAGGTACTGAGTCACTCGCGCGAGTACCTCAAGCGTGGTTCTGAAAATGGGGGGGTCCCCCCCACCGTACGTAGCCTTGGTCAGTTCTGGCCCAATTTTGGTGGTAAGACTGGTGCAATGTCCTAGGCAAGGCTGGTTCCGTGGGACGGTCCACCCATTCCCGTGATAGGTTGTCCTTGGGTCCTCGGTGCTACCATTAATATCATTAATATGATATAACCTTTGGTATTGTTGTCACATGAATTCATTGTTTGTATCTAGTCCGCGGTCACAGGACCGGCTGTAAAATCTCTGGTGTCAACTAATTACCTCCGACACGTGCTACTAATAGTACGGTAGAGGACACCGTTTTTTGTGTCTGATGTTGGTTACTTGAGGAGCTCTTATGCCTCACACAAACAAGGCCATTTTTGAGTAAAAGTTGAAGTGCAAACCCGATGCCCCTATACTACAGACGCATGCCACGATAGAGGTAACATTTATTGATCGCCTGAAATGGTCGCTGAATGACGGGATTCCTTATCCCGATATCGTCGGAAACAGGCCATTTTTTTTTTCGTCATGAGTCTCGTTGTGTATATTCTAGGCCGCCATGGGGATTTTTCATCCGGTATGGTAGCAGTTCTATTTGGATTTTTCATCCGGTATGGTAGCAGTTCTATTTTTCTCCAAATCGGTTTTTGCCTGAGAGAGGTCTTGAGCTCCCGAATTGAGGGGTAGTGTTGGAAAAAAAATGGCGCACCTTTATCGTAACACGCGTCTGAACAATTTCCGTGTCCTAGGCATACAACAATTTTCATATTGCGAAAAATGATAATATTTCGACGATTTGACTAATAGGTTAAGGAACCCTCGGGCATTCATAAGATATTTTGGCCAAAAAGAGGTATACCTTGACACCTCTATAGTAGGATTCTGTAGTAGGACGCGTCCTCTCAGGAAAAACAAACCAAGGTAATACACGTAATTGAAGCTAATGGCGAACTCGCGATTCAGGTGCGGCTGGACGGAGGCGACGGGTTCGTGAAGAAGCTGTTCATCGAGCACGTAAGGGAACAGCTGTCGGAGGACCTGAAAATTGGAGACATCGTGGAGAGGCACATGGAGGACGGCGATGTTGTGCTCTTCAACCGGCAGCCCTCGCTCCACAAGATGAGCATCATGTCCCACCGAGCGAAGGTGCGCCGTTGGCAAGGCATTAATCCATTTTCGCACGTCGGACAGATATCCTAGGCAACGCATTGATCATTTTCGCATGTCGGACAAATCGTGATTTTCCTGGGCCTGTATGGCGTCCCTCTTTTTCTAAATTAACAAATTACAAGCAACCCCAACCGTTCTTGGTGATGATGTGGTTGCCAGATCATGCCATGGAGAACCTTCCGGTTCAACGAGTGCGTGTGCTCGCCGTACAACGCCGATTTTGATGGGGACGAGATGAACATGCACCTGCCGCAGACGGAAGAAGCTAGGGCGGAGGCATCCGAGGTATGTATGATAAAACGTCTCCTTTTTTCTTTTCCTTTTTCGTCGATTTTACTGGTCATCTTCTGAACAAGCCGTGGACGCGTGCTACGATAGAGGTACAGTAGGGGTCCTCCAATAAGGCGGTATCCCCATATAAGGCGGTATCCCGACATAAAGCGGTCAAAATCGCTTGACGGGACTGGGGAATTCCGCTCAGAGAACCTGGAACGAATAAGGCGCCTCCGCCATGAGGCGGTCGTATTGTTCTGGCGCACCTCCGCCTCGCTGGAGGACCCCTGCTGTATGTAGCTCGCGTTGGGAAAAGCGTTCATGATTGGCGGGACTGCGGCTCAACTGAGGAACTGCCCAACCTCGCAGGTTTTTACAATTCTATTCGGTTAGCTACGTAGGCCGTGTTTTTTTTTCATCAGATCGCGCTTTCATTTTTTGTCAAAATCAGGTTTTTATGGATTTTTTTTAATCAGCTTGCATTTTCATTTTTTGTCAAATCAGTTTTTAAGGGACTTCATCAGATTGCGCTTTACTTTTCTCTCAAAATCAGTTTTTTGGATGAGGTATCGCATCCCTCACGGGCAGGGGCCACAGAAAAATTCGTTACAGTACTACCGTATCATACGTCCGTGGTCAGGTTCCTTTCCCCCCCCCCCACCACCACTATTAAGACCAAGTGTTATGGAAATTATTTTGAGCGATTATTTCTCTCTTTAACAGGGATCTCCCGACGCCAAAAATAAAAACCATCCACTGTGGGACCAGAAATCGTCGTTACTTCTGGGTTCAGAAACAATCGAGGCCAGAAATCAGCAGATCTGGTGATTTCTGAGCCCAGAAATAACGGCTCTTCCAACCTCTCAGAACTGGGATTATTTTACTTTTGGATCCTACCTCGTACGAAGTATCACATGTCACCGCTGCTTACTCTGTACCTGGTATGATACCTGTCTGCTGCACACGTCACCCCATCACCCACAATAAATAATCACAAAGACACCTACGACAGCATACCGCGCTTGTAGTGTGCGAGACAGAGCTTCGCCCTTACACAAACGTGGCAGCAGCAGCAGCACCATGAAAACCACCACAGGCACACCACAGTAGCAGCAGCACAGCAGCAGAGACAGCAGCAAAGGCGGCGGTGACCTAACGTCGCCGGCGACAATGTACGTGCCAGATTTTCAAAAATAAAGGCAAACGGCAGAACAAGACTTACCAAATAAAAATAAAACCACTTTCCAAAAATCAGAAGCCATAATGGACGCCCCTTATTTCTCATGCAGTTATTTCTGGAGCCTCAAAACTAGAAAAATAATCGCCAGAAATAATCGCCCAAAATTTTTCCATAATGGTAGGTCTTGAAATGCACTTTCATTTTTGTCAAAATTAGTTTTAGGGAACTTTCATCATATTACACTTTTTTTTTTTTCAAAATCAGTTTTTTGGGTGAGGTATCGCATCCCTCACGGGCAGGGGCCACAGAAAATCCGTTACTGCACTACCGTATCATGCGTCCGTGGTCAGATTCCTTTACCCCCTCCACCACTTTTAATAGGTGCCTTCATTTTTTATCGCGCACAGGCTTCAGTGATCCCATTGCTCGTCGACTTGCATCGATTTTTGCCGGCCCACGTTCTCGCGCTTTCGGCGACGGAAGAAGACTCATAATAAAGTCTGTGATGGCATTGTACCTCCATGGCGTGGTATTGTATGGTGTGGTATGGTGTGGTATGGTGTGGTATGGTGTGGTATGGTGTGGTGTGGTATGGTATGGTATGGTATGGCATGGTATGGCATGGTATGGTATGGTATGATATGGTATGGTATGGTATGGTATGGTAAAGCATGGTACGGTATGGTATGGTATGACATGGTGTAGTATGGTGAGGTATGGTATGGTATGATATTATATGGTATGGTACAGTATGATTTGGTATGGTATGGTATGGCATGATACCGAGGAAACATGCGCTAGATCGTGCAGATCATGACTCCCACCCGGCGACATGATCTACCGTGCAGATCATGTAGACCAGGGATACATCTGCCTTGAGAGACACAGATCATGGATGATTGTTTGATCTAACCGTTGTTTTTATGACTCGTGGCAGCTGGTGGCGGTGCCGTACAACCTCGTCACGCCGAGGAACGGGGACCCGGTGACATGATCTGGACCATGCAGATCATACAGACTAGGGATGTATCCGCTCTGAAAGACATTCGTCATAACTTATTCTCTGAAAGGCATAGATCATTAATTGTTCTCTGACTATTTGTGTTGTTGCTTGTGACCGTAAATTGTTATCTGGTTATCCGCCCGATGCTTGTCGTTGCTTGTGACTCGTGGCAGCTGATGGCGGTGCCGTACAACCTGGCCACACCAAGGAACGGGGAGCCGTTGGTGGCGGCTACGCAGGACTTCCTCACGGCGGCCTACCTCATCACCCAGCGCGACATTTTCTTCGATCGCGAGGTGACCAAACGCGATCGTGGTGAAAACAAATGACCGAAAAAAACAAATAATGCAAGGGTGCAGGCAAGATAAAACGAGGGTGAAAAAAAACATGTTTTGTCGACACCACATTTTGTTTTTAAAGCCCAGAGATGTCGGGGTGTACTAAATCAACTAACAGAAAAAAAATAAAAAGTTGCCGGTACTTTTCGAGTCCGTACAGAAATCTTCCCCCACTGATTTTATTCTGTCAGCTGACCTTTTTTTGGGAGTGGGTTGTCGTTTTCCCTTCCTCTTGTAAGCCTCTGGACAGTATCATATTTGTCTCCAGCAATCGCGCAACAGGCTTGCCGCTACTGTCGTCAGCTTATGTGCGTTGGTTGAGAGTTTGGAGAGTCGTATATATGGATCACAGTTTGCGACGGACGTCTAAATAGGCTTCAGCCAGCTCGCAAGCGAACCCTATATTCGCTCGAACACATGCTACTAATACTAATAGTACTGATTATAATAGTACGGTAGAGGCGTCTTATGTGTGTTTTCTGGGGCTCCTAACCTGTTTAGGAGCACTATATTATCAGTATATTATGCCTTCAAAGGCAAACACTGATGTGTGGACGAAGGTAAAAGTGCTACATACCCGATGAACAACGTATTACGCAGCTTGCAAAAAAAATGATGAGTATCGACCCTAAATTTGTCGAACTCACAGGTGACGTCGTTAAAACATTTTATTTGTATAAAATCCATGGCTTAAGTATACGAACACGTTCATCGTATTGCACAAAAAAAAGTGTAGCATTCCGACGATTTTGGATTAAAGAGCCCCGTGTTTCAGGACAAAAAAAAGATGTCGGCAAAAGGGCTGCCGCTATCGCCGCCCAGGTCCTTGTCTCATCGGTTTGCTTGGGTGGTGTATAGCGTGGGAAGAATTGTAAGGGGGGGGGGGGGGGAGGGAGGTGCGCTCAACACACGCTGGCGTAGCCACGGGGCTCTGGAATATGTAGGATTTTTTGTGTGTAGAGGCGAACGAATTGGTGCGCGGTTGAGGTGATGTTTCGCTTGCTCTTGTACACGGGACCCTGGATGTGAACAGGGCGCCAGACGTATAGTATCCCAGTTACAGTGACGACGCTGCCTTCGCGTTCGAAACTATAACATAAAGTGTGCTGTTCAAGTAAGTACTTGAATTACTTTGGTCACATCCTATGTACTGGTTTTAGTGTTGTTCCGTGCTGTCGTTCCGGGGGGTGGTTTTCCTAGCAACACTACACCGAGTTTAATAGTGCCTAACCTGCGAAAATCTCCTACCGGCTCGTAGTTCCTGTCACTGATGAACTGTAATGCTCTTGAACCCTCTTGAACTGCATCCACGCTTCTTAGGATTAATTGCTTGGAGATGGTTAGGGCCTTTCACGGATCAGATCACTTCTCGCGGGTCGGGTCCGGGTGATGCGACCCGACCTGTGCTACTTGAAAACCTCCTGACCCGACTCGACCCAGTGATATTTTGAGGACCTCCTGCCCTGACCCGACACGACCCACGAGGTTTTGAGAAACCTCATGACCCCACCCAACCCAGCGATATGTTGAGCACCTCCTGATCCGACCCGACTCGACCCACGAGGTTTTGGAAAACCTCCTGACTCGACTCGACCCGGTGATATTTTGAGTACTTCCTGACCCGACCCGACCCGACCCGACCCGACCCGACCCGACCCGACCCGACCCGACCCGATCCGATCGGATCCGATCCGCGGGTCGGGTCGTGACCCGTGAAATGCCCTGGAATCATTGTAGTGTGAAATACTTTTTGCGGCTCTAAAAAGGTAAAACCGTTGTGTGCCTTGAGGTTTGGCCAGCGGTCGTGCGGTTTGACTGTCTTCTTTGTACGCATGCCTATATATCTTGCGGAGCACCCCAAACGTTCTACCGCAAATCCTTACCTTAACTCTGCAACTCCCAAATACGCCAAGCCCGTTAAATGAGTGTCTGGCCAGCGAAATTCTCACACAGGCTCGTATCTACACCTATGTAGTTCCCGGCATCAATGGTCTAAAGTGCTCTGAAAACCGTTGTGTGCCTTGCATCCACTTTGACGCCTCTCACAATATCTCCATTCCACACAGCTCCCCTCCTCGAAACAACGTAATTCCTCAACACGGAGGTATACGTCCATATCTACCGGTGCTCACGAGCGCTCGTGCGGTTCGCTCGTCTTTGTTGCACGCATGTCTATATCTCGTGGAACACCCCAGATGTTCTACCGCAACCCGCACCCTAACCTTGATTATGAAACCCCAGCACACACTAAACCCGATACAATAGTGCATGGCCTGCGTAATTCTCGCACATGCCAGTGTCTGCAACTACGACGTCGTAGTGCCTTCCGCGTAGTTCCTGTCATGAATTTACTAAAAATCTTTGAAAGGCGCCGTGTAACTTGAATGCTAACGAGCGGTCATGCGTGCATTTTTGCCTGTCTTCGTTACCTTCGTGCCCCTACATATTGTGGATCACCCCAGACGTTCTGCCGCGTGGTGACGTACCTTGGGGACGCTGGAGAGCACGTGGATATCCCCCTCCCGGCCATCATGAAACCCGTCGCGCTGTGGACGGGCAAGCAGGTGAACTTATTTTTGTTATGTTTGATGTAAGCAGACGGCAGGTTTAGGCGCCTTGCTTCTATCACCCTTTTCGGACCTTCCCCTCTAATACTGGTATAGGTACTAGTATAGTAAGCACAGACCACCGTCCGTAACATACCTAAAATGCCGTGTTCTGATTTTTTTCCTTTAAGGCGATGTCCCTGATGGTACGGCCCTCCCACGACAACCCGGTGCTGGTCAATTTCGAGAGCAAGGAGAAGAACTACAAAGGAGGCCGCTTCATGTGTCCCAGCGACGGGTGAGCCCTCTATAGTGCCGATTGCCCGCTATAGCGCCCGTGAAATCGCTTGGCACAGATGA
This sequence comes from Undaria pinnatifida, assembly GCA_012845835.1. Lineage (NCBI taxonomy): Eukaryota > Phaeophyceae > Laminariales > Alariaceae > Undaria > Undaria pinnatifida. The sequence continues at coordinate 2,833,242 of JABAKD010000003.1, forward strand.
GTCGTGGCAGCATGCGAAGTAGTGCCGGTTGCCGCTGTAGTACCACCATTTCCGGCTGGAACGTACAGGCGCTATAGAGGAATCACTACTGTAATATTAACAGACGTGAGTGTAGAATGTTTAACCCATGTTTTGTGTCACCGCTTCCTGCGTTTCAACGACGAGTGAGCCCATCGCGCCTTCGAAATGTACTCGCGCGCCTCGCCCTGTTTTAATTATTGAATTACACTCCAGCTAATAGTAGCTGGGAGGTCGAGGATTTCGTCGAAACTCATATTTGCGAGCTGTGTGTTATTTCGACCGATACTTCGACCGCGCGTATCCCGGGGGCGTGTGTGTCGTCATGGAGGGTTATAGGCCAGTGACTCTCCTTTGTGCTAGCTAGTACCAGGGTTAACAGGGCGAGTTTTCAAACATTTCGTCATCCTTTTGGGGCCCATTTTTATTGAAATAAACACTGGAAGTGCGATGTTGTCGACCGTCTACGAGTAGCGTGAGCGCGCAGCAGCACAAGCAGGACCATGCTACACCGGTCCCGTAAGAGGCTTTGCGTTTGTTGTGTTCGGACACGACCTTTATCATCGCCAACCAGCAGTGGCCGATGCCGTAATCGTCATTTTTTTCCGGCTAAAGCATCAAATTGGTTAGTCATTCTGCGCACGGAAACGGTATGGGTGACCCCGTTGCCCGGCGCGTGGTACGATGAGGGAGGGGGCACTAAGCCGGTGGTGTGCTGTAGAGAGCAACATGACCGCCTTATTGGGGGAGGTCGCCTTCTTTTTTCCGGGTTACGAGTGCAATTCCCCAGTCGCGCCAAACGGTTTTGACCGCCTTATGTCGGGATACCGCCTTGCTGTGAGTGCTATTCCCCAGTCGCGCCAAGTGGTTTTGACCGCCTTATATCGGCCCACCGCCTGACCCCAGTCGCGCCAAGTGATTTTGACCGCCGTATACCGGAATACCGCCTTACCCAGACCGCCTTATTGGGAGACCCCTACTGTACCTCTTTTCAGCGAAAAACATTTCGGAGTGACGGGGTCTCCTCACCACCTAATATGGTTGGGATACTATTTGTGATTTACAATGTTGCCCGTTATGTACCTAGGCTGTCGGATTGTTAGCACTTTTTTTCTCAATGTTTTCTGGTTTCCGGTGAGATATGGAGCTCCTCATGTAAGGGGGCATCATCATTTGTTTCGTGTGGCCTTTCACGCCGTTGTGTTGCAGGCCTAAACTGAAAATGGAGCGGTAACTGTCGTGGTGTCCCATCCCTCTGAAGTCCTAAAGGGGTTGGGCTCGTGTGAGGCAGCGAGCCCAAGCCGTGAATGTGCTCTGTCGCTTCCCCCATCGACTCGATTCTGCCCCCCGTTCAGTTTTTTCGTGCCGGATCAGGGGACTGTACCCGAAACTAAAACACGCAAAACCACAAACTCTATTTCCGAACCGAGGCAATGACAGGGGGATTATGCTAAACCAAGTAAAAAAACATTTCTTTAAAACAAACACCATGCTAGCTAGGTATGTACTTTCTATACTTGTTCAGAAACAGCACCCCCTCAAGTTTGTGTTTTTCATGCTGACTTTTATGAAGAGTGTATCAACGTTTTCGCTTTTTTTTTTTTTGGTTTTCGTTCTGACCTTTTTAGGACTGTGGGGTATTTTTCTTGTTGTATTTATTTTATTTTGACTTTTTGAGTTATGGTGTCGTGTTCTCTTTTTGTCGCGCTCCCTCGGCCAGATACGTATGCTACCACAACTCTGAGCTGGTCTGCGGGAACTTGGCGAAGAAGACGCTCGGGGATGGTTCCAAGACCGGCTTGTTTTACACGCTCATCCGCGAACACGGACCTTTAGAGGCGGCGAGGTAAGCCAAGCGAAGGAAGGAGTCAGGACACGACGGTGCGCGTCTCTCTAGGTGGTGGACTGTGGTACAAGTTTTTACTTTTCAATAGACACAAGGTTTTCACCAGTAGTCCAGTGGAATAATACGCTCCAATGCATTAACAAATGGCGTTGTAGGCTGGGCAAAAAAGAACAACTCGTACCTGGTACGAAGTATTATCTTAACCGCAGGGGTTGCGTTTCCAGCTTCTGCGGGTGGGTTGCGCGCCGAATTGATGTGGCCTCTTGTTCAACTGCAAACGACGCATGCTACGATAGAGGCGGCACTTTTTGGGGGAGAAAAACGTGTCTCAATGACGGGGCTCCTTAACCCAGCATCGTCGGAATTTCGTTCTTGTTTTTGCAATTTTAGCATTTTTTTGTATAACTAAGCCATGGGCTTACTCATCGGGTTTCCCCCTCGGTTTGTCTCCAGAAACAGTTTGTGGGTGAGATGTACTGCTCCTCGTGCGGTTAGAAGCCTCAGAAGGATTTTTTGTTTTTTTAATCCTTCGGCGGATGGAGAAAAATATAGCTTTAGCTCACCACACTTTCATGTATTTTCATTCACGTCGTGTGTCAATTAACTTAATTGCGTTCGCACTCCAGCGTTAGCTGGCGTGTCCTTCAGTTCCCGCGATAGCGATAGCGCGAGCTGTCCCTACCGGCGGTCTCCGTAACTACTTCGGCAGCGCAAGCAGGAAAACAATGCGCCTCTACAATACTAATAGTAGTATTAGCAGCATGTGTCCAACAACACGTGCTATTATATGCTACGACAGGGTTAATTAACACTTTCTGGGCAAACTATTTCCGACCGACAGGGCGCTCCTCACCTGATAGTTAGCTGAGGAACTACTGACTGTACGTCATCCAGTTCGAATGCCGTTTGTATGTTACAGTATTTTCAAAAATCATTCTAACAACGTCAGCTGTGAGTTCGACAGATTTAGGGTCGATACTGCGACCTATCATGCAAATAATTCCTTGAACTGCGCTCGCAATGCAATTGTTTGCCGCATTCGAGAAGTATGCGAGAAGACCCGTCGAGAAGTATGCGAGAAAACCCGACTCGTTCGAAATAATTGTGAGCTCATTGGGTCAAAGCCTACCAGCCAATCACGAGAAATAAGCCAATGGAGTCGGGGTTGACACGCCGTGCGGGGAGGTATATCGACCCGGGAGATCATCGTTACAGTTCCCGCGTTGCTCGGGCTGTAGAGATCGGAGGATTTTTGAACCGGGGATGGGGACCTATGTCCCCCGTGTGCGACGGAACTGCCCCCCATCGGTTGGTGAGCCTCTATCATCCTCCTGCTAGGGTGGGGGGCCGCTGTGGAGCTCGAACCAATCAGCGATTCTAGCCAATGGAATTGGGATATCCACACCGTGGGGGGCGGTGTCGACCCGAGAGAACTCGGTTTTCTTCCCCCGTTTGTCTATATTTTAGATATATGGAATGACCCCTGGACCGGGGATGGTATCCTATCGTCTCCGGGTGGAGCTGGCCCTATAATAAACGAACCCCAGCCAACATTGGGAATTTCCACACTGTGCGGGGAGGTATCAATCCTGGTGATATTCCGTGTTCGTTCCCGGGTAGTCGGAGTTGTATATATGTGAATGGATTATGATTCTGGGAATGGACCCTATCGTCCCCAGATGACGGTTACGTTATGTACGATCTCCGACCAATCAGCGACCAGCAATCAGACAAAAAGGCCATACCAGGAATTCTATCTCCGGCCAATCAGCGACCAGCAATCAGACAAAAAGGCCATACCAGGAATTCTATGTTATAGTTTCGTCTAAAACTCGATCGAGCCTGAAATTCTTAACTACCTAATTATTTGTTCAGTGCTATCGCGTACTACTAATATTCCATCGACCAGACGAGAGTGGTCTACAGCAACAAGTAGCAGCATAATTATAACATAATTCGAGGAGTTGAATGACAAAGGCAGCGACACCGTGTTTCACGCCTAGAATACCTTCAGCAAGTCTCTCCACGATCACTGTACACACAGACACAGTCGGTCTGCGAGCCTCGGATCTAGATGTTATAAAAATAAAAATACACTCCAGCTGCTGTGAGATCGAAGATTTCGTCGAAACTCATCTTTGCAAGCTGTGTGTGATACTCCGATCGGAATATATACGATGAAGCTCGGGATCGGAGCCACGCAAGAAACGGAGAAACGGAGGAAACGACAGATTTAGTAAGTAGTCCACTGTGAGTCTATATCAATCTCTTGGCATTACTTTAAGCTCTACACGCGTAGACTATTTGTTGTGTGGTAACGGTTTTTACTCTTATCAAATATTGAATCGAACAAGTCGAAGTGCTGCCCTGCCCTACCCACGCGGAGCCCTTGTAAGCTAAGATCATGCTTCGTCCGGATATTCCCTTAAATATCTAGATTATTGAATGGGGATCGGTGATCTGTCCGACGTGATAATTTATTTCGAAATAACGTTTTTTTAATTGATTTTTATTGCAGATGCATGAATCGACTGGCTAAGGTGTGCGCGCGCTACCTCGGGGGACACAGAGGGTTCAGCATCGGGATTGAAGATGTCACTCCCGGCAACGAGGTAACTGTACCAGTGTAACTGATGATCGATGGTATCGGTTACCGTATTACCCTGGAACTGTTTTGTTCTTTACCTCGTTGCTCGTGGGTGATTTAAGGGAGGAGACTCAGCGCTGATCAGCGTTGTCAACCCACGGTCCAAAGGTTGGAAGAGCTTCATTACCTATCCGCAGCAATACAGGTCGTAGCAGCACATACGAAAATGCCGAAATATGCCCTACAGGGGCAGTGAATGAGAGAAATATTGAGGGGGCGGGGGCGGGGGGGGGGGCAGTGAATCTGTGTTGTTTTATCGGCACGATTTCCTGCTGAACTGTTCCACTCGCTTTTAACTTTGTCGCCGCGCAGCTGTCGGCGTTGAAGCAAGACTTGCTCACCAACGGATACCGAGAAGCCGAAGAACAGATCAGACTCTTCAACGATGACCGGATGCCCCTCAAACCGGGCTGCGACCCCATCCAGGTACGGACAGTGCCTTGTCGAATTTGCTTTATGTGTTGTTGGAGGCGACTGGTATCGAGTACCCATCCGTATCACGCTCTAACGCATTATTTCTCGCTTGCCGCTATCGTCGCCGTCTTGTCTCCGTTTTGTAGTGTTTGACGGTGGGTATTCTACTGTTTTTCTGGTTGGTTGCTGTACTGTATCTACACAATGGACGCGTGTAGGTAGGTTGGCATCTTCCCTTCAATTGTCCTCCGTACTCGCTCTCAAAGTGTCAATGCTGTGGCGTTTGGGCTGCCTTAAAAAAGACAGTGACCTAAGGTGCGCCTCTCACACCTGGTAATTTTGGACCCGAAGTATTGGAACGACCTCTATACCGTTGCTGGCTCCTTTGATTGGTTCTAGTATTGATTGCTTGGTGCCGTGATATTTTTGCGTCAACGTCGTCCAGGCTACTGTGGCTGCTGCGTTCCAGATTAAATGGTAAGACCCAACTACATACACCAACCATAATCAACGGCAACACAGCACACTGTCAATAATCACCAGCACACACACTGTAATTAATTAGCAACAATGACACCACAATTAGCAGCAATTGCACACACTATCAATGGTAACAGGAAGGAAACTCAAACCGCGTATTGCCGCCGTTCATACACGGGCCTGAATGTGTGGTTCTATTGTTGTCTGCACGGTAGACCATATTCCCAGCAACAATCATAGGACCGAACGGTCTCCCAATGTTCCTGCTGCCCGCACACAAAGGCGCAGAGGAGGCACGAGCGGACCAACAGTCAACGCTGACCCCCCCAGACACATTTCTCGATTGCTTCCTCCTTAACCACGTGCTCCATACGGAACACTGTTTCGACCGGCAGTCGCTGGAGAGTGAGCTGAACGGCCTGCTGGGAAAACTCCGAGAAACGGCGGGAACTGGAGCCATGAAGGCTTTGCCGTGGGTCAACAGGTGATCGTTGTACTTCTATTTCTTGTTTTGCTCGTTTCTTACATTGCCGTTTCTTGTGTTGCTATTTTCTTGATGATATTGTACTATAATTTTGTTTTATTCTATTGCGTCTTCTTGTACTGCTAATTCTAATATTGCTATTTTCTTACACTGCTCGTTCTCATACGCTCCTTTTAGGCGTTGCCGTGGGTCAACAGGTGATGGTTGCAAAACTACTACTACTCGTGCTTCGTGTTTGCCAGTCCGCGCGCCCTTTACTTTTGATATCGATACTTAGCTAGGTGAACTCAAGCACACGAGCTGAAGGTATACTGACATATATTCCCTTGCTTACTCTTGTGGGCAAAGCAATATTAAAAAAATACACAACCACGAGGCAACCCACGGACCGCGTTGTTTATACCTGGTATGTCTCTAGGATGACAATCAGGACGGATAAAGGGTGTGCTGATGAAAGCACGGTTTAACGTGAAGACAGCACGTACATCTGTTTGTTTCGTATCGTACGCTTGTTGTGACCTTGAGATCATGGCCGGGTGCGGGTCGAAGGGATCTCCCCTGAACATGTTCGTTATATTCCTCGTCGTCATATGCTTCGAAGTATGCATTTCTCTTTGTTGTGTTGTTCATTGTTGTGTTGCTCTTCGTTATTTGCTCTTTCTTACATCGTCATATTCTTGTAATGCTCTTTGTTATGATGGTATTGCTGTTGTTGCCCATGCAGTCCCAGAATCATGGCCGAGTGCGGGTCGAAGGGATCTCCCCTCAACATCTCGCAGATGATCGCGTGCGTGGGACAACAGTCGGTTGGAGGCAAGCGCATCCAAAACGGTTTCGTCAACAGGTGCATTTTTTTTAATGTTTTTTGTTTTAATTGTTTTATGCTACAGCTCAACTCGTAGGAGGTTTGACCCGCAGCGGCCTTCTGCACAGCCATGATCACACGTGCCACCCAACATCTCCCCGGCACGTGCCTTGATTTTTATCTCGCAGAGGGTCAGAATTCCCATTGCTTGCCTGTTTTCGTCGTATTTTGCCAACTCGCGCTCGTTCATGCGATGACGAAAAAATACTAATAAAAACTCCTGTGCACAACGAAATACACCAGCCGAGACTTGAACCCCAGTGCAACCGCCAGCAAAGACTAGTCTGCCGATAACCCATGCAGTCGGGGTTTCCCGAACAGTGCCGGTTGAATAGTGCCACTGCTCTCTATATGTGCGGTTGAAAACGCTTGACACGACTGGAACTCTTTCTAGTATCTATACATAATAAGTGTATTCCCATTAGTGCCGGTGTCCTGCATAGTTCCGGTATACTGGGCTGGCACACACCGGAACTATTGGGAGCCCCCTACCCCACTTTATCCGGTGCGGTGTGGTTCAGTATTCCAGGAAAGTGGTGATGTTGCTGGTGGTTTTTTCACCAGGGGTCGCGGAGTCGTCTCCGCCACGCCGTGTGCTGCCGCGCTAACCTCTTTTGAACTGTTCCAGTAGCCACGTGTTGGGCACAAGCTACATTGCTTGGGAGCAGCGTCGGATTACGTTTGCAGTGGTACAATGGTTGACTGGCCAAGGTGCTTCGTTGTTTGCTTTTTGGACATATTGTGGTAAATTGGGTATTTTACCTCCCCGCCCCCCGTGCAGTAAACGCCTACGTGACACCGATATAGTGCCGAGCGCGTGTTGATCGACTGTAACGATTGACGTATCTCCGGCAATGCTCCTCCAGGGCAGAGTTAATAGATGGGGGGGGGGGGGGGAGTGCTACATTCTACGTACAATTGTTGGTACCGAAAGGCAAAAGTTAATGCATGGATGGGATGGAAACAGCAAGTGATACACTACATGTATCTCTCCGCAACTAAAGGCTTTCGACATCGTTGCCAAAGTTACCGTACGAGACGAGCCTCCTGCTGGCGATGCACAGCAGAAAAGCTATTCGTACGTGAAAAAAAAAAGTGTCTGGTTTGTCAAGTGTTCTTTTTTTTTCTGAGCGCTGTGTCCGGCTTGTCGTGTCTTCTGGTCTGTTTGGCAGAACGTTGCCGCACTTCGAGGCGAACAGCTTGTTTCCGGCGGCGAAGGGATTCGTGGCAAACAGCTTTTACAGCGGGCTGACGGCAACGGAGTTTTTCTTCCACACCATGGGCGGGCGAGAGGTGAGAGTCTTGTGCCAAGGTTGTATTCTAGGCCATGGGAAAATATGTAGTGACTATATTCAACAGTTACGAATAACTATTCCCTCTGTTGAGTTACGATTATTTGTTTTTTTGTTCTTTTCTCGTTTTCGGTCTGTGACCCAAAAAGTTTGTATCTCTCAAGGATAAATAATCAGGATGAATACTGGGTGTTCTAGTGATGTCGTTGGGTAGAAAGAACCGGTTTAATATGAAGACAACACAACAACACACCAGTGCGAAGTCCTGGCGAGAGCGTCTCTCTTTTTGGTTTTTGTTGTTTTAATATGAGAAAATGCGAGCTTCTAATTGCACTGCGCCCGCCCCGAAAATGACTTTTCACGGGTCGAAATGTGTCTCGCGGGTGGGGTCAAGGTGACCCGGCCTGACCCGTGAGATTTGAAAACCTCTTGATTTGACCCGATCCGACGCGCGAGGTTTCGAACAACCAATCATCCGACCCGACTCGACCCGCGATGTTTTACATCCATCCTAGCCCAACCCACGGGCCGGGTCGTGACCCGCGGATAGCCCTGAAAAAAGTAGGCCCTTCTTCTGTGATCGTCAAGGCCGGATTGTACGACCGCCCTCGCTGACCACTAACGCCCACAAATTGACGGCAGTTGAAAACTACCACCAGCGAGAGTTTCTATTACTAGCGAGAGCTACCCTATCTTTCTACGAATTATATTATGTGTGAGTGTTTTTTTTTTGTTGTTGTCATAATCGCGATCATGTCGTTTTGTTTTATTGTCGTTTGGTGTCTTTTTTTTGTCGTTTTTTTTTGCTTATCCTCATTGTGGGCTTCCTTCCGCATTACCGTAGAGGTTGGTGGACACTGCGGTTGTGACTGCCGAGACGGGTATATGGCGCGTTGATTCAGGAAGGTCGAGAACCTGTTTTCGTCTACTTTTGGCGTTTTGTTTCTGTCGTTTTGTTGTTGTTTTTTATTTTTGTCGTTTCATGTTATCTGCCATGTCAACTTCTGTATCACACCGCAGGGGTTGGTGAACACTGCGGGAGGTACATAGCGCATCGGCTCATGAACGCCTTGGAGGACCAAAATTTGTCCTTTCGCTTCCGTCGTTTGATCCGACCGCCAAGGCCCACAAATTGATGGCAGTTGCAAGTATCCTGCTGCGCGAATTTCGTCTCTCTATAATTTCGTTTGACGTTTTTTTTTCAAGCGTTGTTGGCGTAGGGGTTGGTGGACACTGCGGTTAAGGCGGCCGGGACAGGTTACATGGCGCGTCGATAAGGCCTTGGAGGACCTGAGCATGCAGTACGGCCGCAGCGTGCGGAACAGCTTCTCTTTTTTGTCGTTAGACTTGCGTCGTTTTAGTGTTGTCATTTTTTTTAACCTGCACTGTCGTCTTTACGGATCGCCGCAGGGGTTGGTGGACACTGCGGTTAAGACCGCCGAGACAGGGTACATGGCGCGTCGACTCATGAAGGCCTTGGAGGACCTGAGCATGCAGTACGACCGCACCGTGCGGAACAGCGAGCAGACGATCATTCAGTTCGTCTACGGAGACGATGGGCTCAACCCTTCTTGCATGGAGGTGTGTTATGGGCTCTCTCGAATGTAGAAATTGCTGCACACGGCTGTGTATATCACACTCCCGGCGGTAACATGTTGGGCCTTTTTTCACGCGGTGTGGTATCCGCACCGTGCGGAACAGCGAGCAGACGATCATTCAGTTCGTCCACGGAGACGATGTGCTCAAGCCTTCTTGCATGGAGGTATATATATACATATCGCGTCCTTTTTGTGCGATAATAGCTAATTAATTAATACAATTACTTGATCCATTAATGAACTCTAATTTTAGCACGAAACGATAATTTATTATTGAATCATTTCACAGAAGTCTCCAGAGCCCTTCGCGCTATATATACCTGGTACCAGGTATTATTCTGACGCATTTATAGGTCACGTTAGTGGTAACTAGTGGTGGTCCCGTCGTCTCCATCGAATGTAGAAATTACCGTATCAGATACGACGGTTTATATCACACTCCCGGTGATAACCTTCTAGCCTCTAAAAAAAATATCACTTGTTGGGTTTTGTTCGGGGATTTGATTTATGTTGTCCCGAGATTACTTTATCAAGTCGCATACGGTAATTATATTATTTAGAGTTGCTATGATATGAACTAACTGCTTTTTTGGCATTGAAGGTTTGTGAATCATTCAATCGGGGGCTAACCCTAGCCCTTTTGGGATCACTCTTGCACGGACGGAAACAAAGCACTATCCTCGTTTAGAAAGGTCTAGCTTTATTATGGGGCTTTGCCCTAGTTGCTTGGAGCTATGCCGTGGTTGGGGCCGTGAGTTGGTTGAAGGTCGCTGCTATTAATAAATGTTGGGTGGGTGGCGGAGTACGGTAGGCCAACTAGTTAACTGGCTTTTTACACCACACGTCAGTCGGCGTCGCCGACGGAGTAGTAGGTGAAGCTCGTCCCTACTAACGTGAAGGTCCTGAGTTCAAGTCTCACCGAGTGCATACTCGTGCTCGTAGGGACCTTTTCTTGCGTGAAAATTGACGAACGGGGGCCGCAAGAGCGTGAGTTTCCAAATTTCGATGATAATCTACGAGCAAAAAAAGCTGAACAGTGGGATTGCGGAACCCTACGAGCGAGAAAAGTGAAGGCAACTATGTACTAAAGGGGGAGAAGGGAAGACACCTGTGACCACGGCTTGTCGAGAAGGTCGCTGAGTGTAAAAAACTCGTGCCAGTTTAGCATAAAGAGTAAACGTGATGCTTTAGTGGGAAAAAAACGTCGAGCCACAGACGCGCTACGAAGTCAGATAGATGCAAATATATGCAGAACTCCGCGAATACCGCGCGTGACTAACTTTGATAGCTAACCAACGAAATAACTAGTCGGCAACTCACTATTAGCACAGCTGGCCAACTGACAACCCTGATGGTGACTCTTGCACCGAAACTAAACACCCGCCTTGTATATACAGGTACTTGGTACGAGGTCCCCCTTCGGGATGTGGGTGGCTTGAAATCCGTGGGGTATTCCATGTTGAAAAGGGGGACAACGGGACAACACTGTTCGAAAGTCATCTCTTCAAGAAAAAAATATTAGCGACCGCGCAAAGTACAACCCGGCAATCAACACCGACCGGCCGAAACGAGGTTATGGTTTGGTGTACAGGGTATGCAATGCGTAATATTGTTCCCCGCATTTTTGATTTGGTCCGTGCAGGCCAACATGCGCGTCAAGATTCGGGGAGCGGACGACTTCCTTGACGTTGGGCAGCCCGTCGACTACGCCAAGCTCATGACACAGGTGATTGGCCTTTTTTCGGGCCCCATTACTTAATATTACGGAGATCCAATCTTAGTTCGACGACATAAAACGAAAATAAAGGGGGGGGAGGGGGCGTCCCCGTCTGTTTCTTTGCTTTATATTCGCGACTGTTTTGTTGTCTTGCTTGGTATATACGCTAAGCAGAGCATCACACTAACACAGTCGTCACACATATAGGGGAGAGCTCGATTGACAGGCGGATTGTTTTTTTTCCGTTTTTTTTTCAAATTTATTTCATGCTATCACCCTGACAATGGATCTCCTGTTATTAATCGTGGGGAAAAGTATGGGTTTTTTGTGCTTACCGTGGGTTCTGTTTACTATGGTCCCCTGTATACCTCTTACAGGAGCAGTAGCCTTTACCGTGTTATTGGCACAACGAACAATACCAGAGAGAGCACCAGGAGTATTAATGGTACCACGTACGGTGGTCCGCGCATGTTGTTTTCAGATTGTGCGCTCGAGTCGAACCCTTAGCTTGGATTGGCATTTTGTGTTGGTTGGGTCTATGTCCTCTCGTGGTTTGTAAAACGAAAACATCCCTAGAAAAATAAACAAAAACCCAGCCAAAACAATCGTATTAATAATAGTTTTGGTACTTGACCTGTTATTTTTCGTGTGCTAAGACCACTTTACCGTGGTATTGACACACAAACAATACCAGAGAGAGCACCAGAAATATTGATAGTACCACGTGCGGTGGTCCGCACATTTTTTTTCAGATTGTGCGCTCGAGTCGAACCCTTAGCCTGGAATGGCATTTATGTTGATTGAGTCTATGTCCTCTCGTGGTTTGCAAAACGACATCCCTAAAAAATACATAAAAACCCAGCCAAAACAATCGTATTAATAATAGTTTTGGTACTTGACCTGGTATTTTTTGTGTGCTAAGACCACTTTACCGTGGTATTGACACACGAACAATACCAGAGAGCACCAGAAATATTAATAGTACCACGTACGGTGGTCTGCACATTTTTTTTCAGATTGTGCGCTCGAGTCGAACCCTCAGCCTGGATTGGGATTTGTGTAGGCTAGGCATATGTCCTCTCGTGGTTTGTAAAACGAAAACATTCCTAAAACAAAGCAAAAACCCGGCCAAAACAATCGTATCAATAGTAGTTTTGGTACTTGACCTGGTATTTTTGGGGTGCTAAGACCAGTGAAGGACCTTCCACGGGAACGTAATTTTCCTATCCGCACTTTGTTCGGGTACGTCAGCTTATCCCTTTTACGAAGGTCTACTGCAAAAATGATCCCGCACTAATTCCAAGCATTTCCCCCAAAACCTGGTTGGGGTTCTATGCGTAGGGGTTAATAATTCACACATCGGACAGATCACGATCTAGATCATCTATTAATAGCTACTATTAATATATCTGCCGTTATGATATGCTGTCCGGGATCTGTGCCGTACGGATCCAATCCAAGAGAAATGTGCTAGGTAGTTCAGATCGGCAGGCTCTCACCCCGCGCCATGATCTCTAGGCCGTGCAGATCATATAGATCAGGGGTCTATCTGCCCTGGAAGGAATATGTTATCTATAGCTCAATAGGGATCTGATCTGTCCAGCGTGTGTACTAGTTCAACAGATTCGACAGGAAAACAGTGAAATTTCGGTGAAGGCCCGCCTAAATTCACGTTGTTTGTTGTCTGATGGATTATACGACATGCGTCGGTTGTGTGCCGTCGTTTTGGTTCGTTGTTGTTTTTTTTGTTTGGGTAATCTTCCACTGCAGAGGGAGTGGAGCCCACCCAGTCAGAGACCACGGACTAGGTTACGGCGATGAGTCAATGCGAGGAATTCCGTGCTGTCGCGCTGTGTTCCGATCACCGGTACTTTGCTGTTGTCGTGATGCCGATTGTGTCGTGTGTTTGTTTATCTTGTCTACATATCCTGCGGTGGGGGGTGTTTTCGTTCGCCCTGTCGGCGTGCACGCTATCGCAACCTCGTACCCTCCCCCAATCTCATGCGACTCGCCGAACAGCTCACGGTGCTTCGCGCTCGCTGCAAGCTATACCTGCCTGGTCGGTGACAATCTGGCGTGCTCCGTCCCTGCATTTTAGGGATGCGAGGGTCTATGGTATCAAGACTACGGCTATGCATGATAATTGGTACACCTTCCCCTCACCCTCTCACCCACGTGAGGGTCTATACCCCCACCTCGCGCACGCTCTGCCGTGAAATCAATCGCTACGAACAACACGCGTAGCACAGTATCATCACAATTCACGCGGCGAATGAGCTTAAATGACCCCTTTAGAAGTACACCCTCGTCTTCGGGGAGAAATTCCTTGTACGTTAGCGTGAGGTAATATTTGCGGTAGTAACAGGGATATAACCTCTGAGACATCAGAGGAAACGAATGTATCGAAAATTATTAATAGTGGCTTGGACGGAGCGTCGGCCACACAGGAGCACCCCGTGCTAAAGGGGTAGGGCATGTGCTCGGACTGAAAATGAAGGAGATCTGCCACACGCGCGTAGCATGGTGTTTCTTGACCCTAGAAGCGCGGCGGGCTTACCCGCTGCACGGACAGCTGAGGTGATGGGATTGCTAGCCGATGGTCTAATACATCATGTACCAGGTACCATGGTACATATTAAGTTCCCTGATCAGGCATCTATGTAGACACCATGCAAGCAGTGAAGAGTACCTGAGTGCGGCTACACCAGGAGAATAGAAAAGCCGCCCAACGAGGGATATTCCGCAATGAATTTCCCTCTGCTATAACGCCGATCTACTATTGGAACTCCGTCACATCATCAAGCCGTTCTCAATGCTGTGTCCTTCTGCACGTACGACCTACACATGGTGATGCTCGAACTGCTGCACGCGTTTCGTAGGCCCTTGATAAGATCCCTCTTGGTGAGTTTTTGTCGCCATAGTTAGCCCTTTCACGTTCGCAACTCTTGAAACTATTTTACTTTCATTCTAAGTGTTTTGTCCCCTCATGTCGGGAGTAAGGTCAACGGCGTCGACCTTTCGTCTTTGCGCGTGTTGTAACTGCCGCGAAACCGTATTTTTGTGCATGCAGGTGTTGTCCACGAAGCCTTTCTTAGGGGAGCGTTCGCTTGGACCCGAGGAGCTCGAGTGAGTGCGGCGTAGCTCGGCTTCTTATCAGGATATTAATAGTTTATTTTCTAGCGGCAGAGTCATCCCATGGAAGGAGTGCAGCAGATTCTAAGAATTTTCTGAGCTCCGAACATGAGGAGCTCTCATATCTCACCCGAAACATCCGTTCAAAGGCGTTCGCTCACGCAGTCCGACCAACGCTTCTATGCTCTAGTCCTGAAACAAGTATACCCGTAAAATTATGATACTAGCCGGCAGTTCTCCACTTGAGAAGTTCAACCGGCGAGGGACGTTTATCCCCAGAAGTGTAACCTCTATCGTGGGATTACTTGGCACGCCTGTGTTCTGCCTTGTTTTTTTTTTGCTCAAATCGTCCCTTATCTTAGCACTTTTTCGTTTTCCTTCTCTCTCGCTAGACGAAACTCAGATCCAGGGTCACTAAGCAGGCTATTCTCCCGCCTCCCCATTATGGCGTGCGCCTTCATTTTATCGCGAGAAGGGTACAGCACTTTATGTGGTTCTTTTTTGACGAAGCAGGAGTACACGACTTTAGTAGATTAAAGCGCTAGAATATCTGAGGAAGCGCGTTTTGTGCGATTGCACGTTTACCTGGGTATCGTCGTTGTGCTGATCTTGTCCCCCTTTGTCGCGTGTATATGCTGACTTGTGCCGCGGATGCATCGAAATTGCATATGATATGTGCAGAGTTGTTTGCGAGAGAGTTCTCGCGGGACAAGAGTTCCAGCAGATTTTGCCCCAGGGGCAGAGGTGGACGGAGGAGCTGAAGGAGTACCTTGCACAGCTCGTCACCACGCGAGAGGAAATGCGACAGACGTTAGGCCTGCCGCCCAAGGTAAAATGATTAACCTGCGCAAAAGGGCAGGCGGGTACCAAAAACTGTGCTGTCTAGTGTTGGATATTGCATACCAGGTGGACCAAGACCAAAAACAGCGTTGTCTAGTGTTGGTTATCGCATACCATGTGGAAATTTTCGATCTAAATATCGATATTTCGACGTATCATGCGAGTATCGAATGCTTTTTGTTCTCGATCTGACATCCCCGTAGTATTTTTTACGCTGATATTTAACTAAACGTTTGGACTTTTTCAATACATAATATCAATTTGATCAAAACCAGGCCCCCACGTCCTTCAAAACTCCGCCCCACCCCCCTCACCGGTTATTCGACTTACAAGATTCACTTGATAAAAGGATACATTTTCCTTCACAGCTGTCAGATTTTGTCCCCCTCAGAAACGGGTTTTATAGTTTCCGCGCACAGACTGACTAAAATCATCCTGTTGACCCTGATAGCTACACTGTAGTTGTAAGGGGAGTCGCCGACCTACATCCTTAATGAAGACACACAACTCGTAATGCGCGCGATCGGAGTATCACACACAGCTTGCAAAGATGAGTTTCGACGAAATCTTCGATCTCACAGCTGGAGTGTATTTTCATTTTTTTTAATAATATCAAAATATCGAGATTTCGACATCGTATCGAACGCTTTTTGTGCTCCATCCGGTGGCATTCCCGCTTTTTTTGCTCTAATACTGAAGACATTTTGTTTTCACCTTGTCGATTTGATTTTTCATATCGTCGGTACAGAATCTTATCGAAGCTTGATTCTCGTTCGATATCCTTCACTAGTGTTATCCCTTTTTCGGCCCGTGGACGGTACTCCCTCCAGAAACGTCTCCCCTAAAACCGAAAACTAAAAACCTAAGATAGTTAAATACCTTCCCCCTAGGTATCAGTACGAGAGAAGCGAAGCTTCAAATTCCCACGGCGCCACAAAATAGGGCTCATTTCCAGCTTCGTGTGCCTCCGATTTTTCGTGTCCCACTCGACTAGCGCCTCTCCCAAAAAACAGCCATAACATCCGTTTTGGGACGCACACACTCCTACGATACGCCCACAGTGACAATTCATGGGTTAGATTGGGTTGGAACTCTCCTGCTTCCCCCCAACGCACACAGTTGACGACAGTGACAAATATCGGGGGCTTTTCGCGGGTCACGATCGGGCCCGCGGGTCGGATCAGGAGTCTTTCAACAACTAGCGGGTCGAGTCGGGTCGGGTCAGAATGTGTTCGAAATCTCACGGGTCGGGTCGGGTCGTGTGGGGAGCTTACTAAACATCTTGGGTCGGGTGGGCTCGGGTCGGGTGGGTTCGGGTCGGGTCGGGTGGGTTCGGGTCGGGTCGGATTATCCTGACCCCACCCGACCCGCGAGTAACTATCCGACCCGTGAATAGCCCTGCTTATATCCACCAACACGAGTTCCTGTTATTAATAGTAGCGAGAGCTACAGTATCTTTTGCTGATGTAGTGCCGCTACCTGGTTCGCACTGCACCGTAAGAAAAAGACACATGGAGAAAAAGCCTTGATTTTTACGAATCGTAACCGCCAACTGTCGGAATTTCCCTCCACAGGCACCGGTGATCGCCGTAGGCTCCAAGTCGTGGAGGTCCGAAAAGTTGGGACCGGCCGGGTTTCCCCAATACGAGAACTGGTGGCAGTTTGCTGGAATCGAAGGTAGTCCGGAGGTGAGATGGACATAGTTTTTGTTCGTTTTTTGTGTTTAGTTTTTTTTTTTTTGAAGATTTTTCCTCCTGCCAGCTTAAATCCTTTAGGGTGTGAGAGGGAAAATAACGCCGAAAAAGTTTTCGATTACGGCATTGACCTCGCGAAAAAGCCCGGGCCGCTCGGGTGGGAATTCCGTCCGAACTGCAACACAAGGAAGGGCCTGTACGACACGCGCAGCATGATAATGCGTGCACAG
The DNA here is from genome assembly GCA_012845835.1 of Undaria pinnatifida. Classification (NCBI taxonomy): domain Eukaryota; class Phaeophyceae; order Laminariales; family Alariaceae; genus Undaria; species Undaria pinnatifida. Next base: position 2,850,499 of record JABAKD010000003.1, read on the forward strand.
CTGCACCCTCTTGCTTCGGCGGGTGGTAAGACCTCTTCTCGACTTTTTCGGTCGCGACACAATAATCAAATTCCAAACGGGGGCGAGAACCCCTTTAGAGCTCCGCCCTCGTTTTGGGGGGACAAAGTACTTGAAATTAGTGTGGGATCCTATTTGCGGTGGTACAACAGTCAAAGCCCTTTGGAGTTTCGCCCTCGATTTGGGAATAAACTAGCTAGAATTAGTGAGCGACGCTGCGCTGGGGGTATCGTTTAGGCCTTTCCTTTTTCACCTAGTCAGAGCCCATCGTGCGAGTGGCTGCCGCTTGTCGTGCTTTTAGGGTTCGCGATGTGTGTTTCTAGGAGATTCAAGACATGTTATTTTAGGATTCACGACAAACACCGCTATGAATAATCGTTTGTTTGTGCTGTGCCAACAAACATCTATACATGTATTAACCCTTCGGAGGCCTTGTATATCGGGCAAAAACAATATATTTGGGATGTCTATCAACAGGAAGATCCTGCAGCAGTACGAGTATCAGAAATGCGGTGCGTGAGTAGCTCCTACCGTTGCGCTTGGAACACACCCTCTACACGGCGTGCCGGGCTGCTTCATGTGTCCGATTCTGGACTCGTCACTTTGTTTCGTGGATATTTTTTCCCTCTGAAGCCCCAAAGGGGAAGGGTTAAGCCCATTGTGAGAGGATGACGTTGGTAGTGAAATAGGGGTATAACACTACGTATAATACCGTAGCTTCGGCCTAGTATACGTATATAATTTTTAGCAACAGTAGCTAGGGTTGAGGTTATGACAACGAGACTGCTGACACACCAACAAGTTGTACACATGTGGTGCACACGTTAAGGGCTGTTCCTAGCGACCCCCAAAAAATCACGAGTCCTTTATTTTGAAATCCTGAAATGTTCCGTTAAAAAAAAACACACACACACAGGAATCCTGACATCGATTTTATGGAAAATGTCAAAACGGTTCGAAGTTCGGATTTATATCACGATTCACGAAAATGCCACGTTTTTTTTGTCACCATTCTTGACATTTTTTGTGTTAGTTAGGAACGGCCTTGCGCCTTTTTCCTGCCCATCGGCATCCAATACATCTAGCGTTTGTGCCAACTCTTCCTGCTAGAGTACGCCCGTAGAATTCGTACTTTGGATGGCAAGAGCAACATACAAGTCACGACATGCTGCTTCTTTTTCTGGGTAGGAGCGTCGTTCAACGAGGGGAAGGGGAGTACAAGTATGACACCCGGGTTAACTTTTCTGGCTTTAGAAGTGGCCGATGTGTACTGTACTCGTATGAACGTCCTTTTTTTTCATTGGTTTCCATTTCCATACTGGTTTTTGTATGGCTGCCCGAGATCTGGTGGTGTTTTTATTGCGTGCGATCGGTAGTACAACCTTCAGTTAGTTTGCTGTACGCTGGCAGCTGCCGTTTACTCCTTTTCATACCAATGGTATACCAGTCACGATATTTGTATATACGACAGCACAACGGTGCAGATGGCACGTCAGCAACGGAACCGTTACGTAGTGGCATCTGTTGAGAGCGAGCGGTTTTAGGTAATGCATTACGCCGAGAGGGATTGATTCCGCCCCTAACGTTTAAGCGTTTGCCCACGCTTTCCGAGGGAATTCCAGCGCAAGTTGTTTGGTGCTGCTGGGGTCTCCAAGCTGCCAACAACTCTCGCCGCCCTACCCCCGTCTGCTGTTCTGTTACGCCAGGCGACAGAAGAAGGGGAGCTCGTGATTGCGAACACCTGCCGCCTTACCATCTCGCAAGTGGAGGAGTTCCTGCGACGATCGTTGGACAAGTACAAGAGGGCTTTGGTTGAGCCCGGAGAGGCGAGTTTTAATGCGGGGGTAATGCAATATTTTGTTCATACTACAATACCTGGTAAATACTTATTAGGATATGCAATATTCAGGCTGGACTATATATGTATTTTATAACTAATTTTCAAGGACGTCAGCCGTGAGTTTGACGAATTTCAGGTCAATACTCATCTTTGCAAGCTGCGTTGTTGGTACTTGTAATATACTATATGAGTGAGTTTTGATTGGGAGGTGTCTTATTTTTTGTCCACTACAATGGTAAGTATTGGTTTTCATACTTTAGGTGGGGAATTTTGAGCTAGGTAAAACATCACATCTATTTCATAAATATATTACTGTAGTTTCCACTATACTGCTTTATCATATGTATGGTAGGCGTTTTTTTTTGTTTTTCTCCCCCCGGCTTTAATATCGGGAAGAGTACGAATACAGAAAATTATAAGTTATCTATATGTTGCTCTTAATACAGCATTCAAGAATTAAATTCATCTACTCCCACTCCCGAAAAGATTTAAAACTCTAAAGGACACGAACCCACGGTTCCAAATTTATACGCTGTCACTCTAATATTTAAATACATGTATATATTTTCCGGACATCAGGTGTGAGTTCGACGAATTTTGAATCTGCTTGCTGATACTTGTACTATGCTATGTGGGTGAAATGTTTTCGGGAGGGGTTCTTTTCTTTTATTAACAAATGTTTTTCTCCGCTACATTGATTGGTGTTAGTATTAATTATTACTTTAGGTGGGGAATTTTGAAGTAATCTATCATGTCTATTTTATAAATGTATTTATTAGAGGCGTGTTTTAAATGGGTATACGAGAATGCTTGCCCAGTATTGAATGTACACATGCTTCCCAGTGTGCTCTGCTGCCGCCGTTCAGGTATTTTGCGCCCTCCTGGCTTTGGCTTCTGTGAATCCGATGTATGCACTGATGTACATTATTCGCATGTCGCGGTCATAACAAACATGGAAAACAATTCGAAACAACAGTGTCATTGAACAGTTATGACCGGTTAAATACAACCACCCTCAAGCCTTCTGGAATTATAGATTGAAACCGTTGGCCATTTGGTGTGTTATCGGATTTTTCTTTGTTTTTGTGCAGGCGGTCGGTGCTATCGGAGCGCAGAGTATCTCAGAGCCCGGAACGCAGATGACGCTCAAGACCTTCCATTTCGCCGGCGTTGCGAGCATGAACGTAACGCTCGGAGTGCCCCGTTTGAAGGAGATCATTAATGCCTCCAAGGTGGGAAAGCCGCGGTAGTGTCTGAGCTAGGCTTACATTCATGGTGCAAGCAATTCTTATGGCGTTAATAGGCGTTTTTGAGGGCATCCCTTGTTTTGGGTGATGACGTTTTTAAAGCTCCTTTTCCAACCGAAACGATATGAATTAGGAAACAAGAGGAGAATGGCTAGTAGTGTCGCCGAGTTGAATCGTGTATCCAATGAACTGATGTGGACGAAGGTGGTCCGCCGCGCTTCGCCCTTGAAAAAAAACATGTTTTGTCTGGATCGTATGTCGAGGGCTTACGCCCCCCGGCGAACTCACAGGTTGCATAACCTCAAAAACCCAGAAGTTTCGTACACACCTGTTATACTTCACCCCAACGCCGCCCTTATATAGGCAGCAAGGCCTCTCTTCGATCCGCATCTTACAGGTACTGTATGCGCAGCTACTGTATGCGCAGCGACAGTCATCCAACTCCCCTTTACTCGATGTCTCCACCGGATGTCACTGCTACGTTGTCGGTTTGCTTCCCCAGAACATAAGCACCCCTATTATCACGGCGAAGCTGGTACAGGACGACAGCAAGACATCGGCCAGGGTGGTCAAAGCCAAGATTGAGAAGACCACGCTTGGGCAGGTTCGTGTTAGAGTATGCACTGCTATAACCACCGCGCTAGGGTCAAGACTTTGCCGGGGTTAGGGTTAGAGGTAGGCCAGGGTTGGGGGTAGGGTTAGACCAGCGTGGTCAAGACCAAGATAGAGAAGACCACGCTTGGACAAGTGCGTGTTAGATATGCACCGCATCCACTGAGCTAGGGTTAGGGCTAGCTTTAGCCAGGGATAGAGTTACGGTTAGGCCAGCGCGGTCGAAACCAAGATAGCGAAGACCACGCTTTGGACAGGTGCGTGTTAGGTATACCATAATCGCTGAGCTAGGAGTAGGGTTAGGGTTAGGGTGAGGCCAGCGTCGTCAAACCTAATATTGAGAAGACTACGCTTGGTCAGGTGGGTGTTAGATATGCTTTCTTAGCCTTTGACCACCGGTTAGATTTCAGTGAAATGAGCTATTGGGAGAGAATATCAGCATCATCATCATCATCGTCTTCGATACAGCGAGCAGCCCGGTACCATATACTTGGAAGTATAATAATATTATGTACGGTTCATGCATATATTTTAGGACGGTTTTCGTGTAATATTGTCAGGTATCTGCTAACCGGATTGAATTTACCCAGAATAACCACTGAGCTAGCAACCAGCCCTGACTGCTAGCTCCGTGGTTACGAGGTGGTGGTAATAAAACTAGTAGTGGAAGTAGTAGTGGTGGTAGCTGGCTGCTAGCTCAGTGGTTATGAGGTAGTGGTAATAAAACTAGTAGTAGTAGTGGTGGTAGTGTTAATGGAAGTAATGATATTAATAGTTGTATAGTATTTCCAGTAGTATTACACCCCCCCCACTCTACCGCGTCCCTTCTGCTCGCCAAACGCAATTTGACCGCCCGTAGGGTGTGACTGTCAATACTTTAGCGACTACGGCCATACATGATAATTAATATAGCTCCCCTCCCCCGGCCTCTCCCCCCCGCCCGCCACACCTCATTTTCGGCGACGCACAGATGCACTTTGAAGGTGGCAGTGTACATAAAAAAAGCGTTTTTTCCCATCTCGAAAGGGATCCGCGGTAAAAATTCCAACAGCTATGGCAAGCAACATTTGAGCACGCCCCTTCCCCACCCCCCCCCCCCCCCCCCTCCCCCCTCTTCCCCTCGCCCGCCATACACGTTTTTCCCGCCCAACTCCCCCCGTCGCCCGCCACACACCCTGTGATTGTCTTCGGTGACCCAACGACGCACTAAATAAAGGTGGCGGTGTACATGAAGGAAGTGTTTTCGGCTTCCGAGTGCTTCATCGCCATCAAACTCGACATGAGCGCCATCCAAGATCTGCACCTCGACGTTAACGTGCACAGCGTCAGGCAGTCCATCCTCAAGGGTAACTTCGGGGAGACCAGGCCGCGGGTGCTGAGAGATCTTAAGCCCCAGCACGTGGCGATTTCGGCCGGTGGCCATAAGGTGCACAGAAACACGACCTACCGTCTAACACGCTATTAATAGATAACACACCTCCTTGGCTGTGACTAGCCCCCACATACAATGTATCACACCCTTCGGGATATATCACACACCCCTGTGCAACATAACACACCCTTTGAAATCGGGTGCTGAGGGACCGTAAGCCCCAGACGTGGCGGTTTCAGCCGGTGGCCACAAGATGTGTGTAATATTCACGTTGAACCGTTATTTCCACCCATCGTGTCGACACGCGATTACCGCCTAAAACGCAAGATAACACCCCCTTTCGGATGAATTTTGTGAACATGCAAGATATCACACCCCCGTGGATTAATAGGTTTGAACCGATTCGACGGGTGGTCATAAGGCGAAAAGAAACGCGACTACCGTCAAAGGCTATATATCACACACCCTGGGAGGTAACACACCCCCACAGGCGATATAACACACCCCCTGGCATGTAACACACACCCACATGCAATATCATACCACCCCTCGGGATCGGGTGCTGAAGGACCTTTAAGTCTCAGCACGTGGTGGTTTCGGCCAGCGGTCACAAGGTGACGTCACGTGACTACACGTATGAGGTTGCTGTCGTGTCATTTATACTGTTGTCGCCCCGCGTTGTTGCAGCCTGACTTGAATCGAAGTCTCCCAAACAATGCCTCCATATACCAATCGTGAGCGCTTTATTCCTCCTTTCAAGAAGTAACTTGCGCTTGTTTTTCATCGCCATACCTCAACGAAACTTGAAACGCGCCCCCCTTCCACCCCCTCTTATCTCGCCCACCTCCCCTCTATTTATAAAAAAAAATAACAAGGTGATGCCGCCAGAGCTATGCCAATCTCCCCCCCCCCCGCCATTCTCGCCAACTCACACTCCGTTTATATAATGTCAGATCAAGGTGATGCCGCCAGAGCTGAGCGGTGCGAAGAACCTGAGAGCGGCGGAAACTGTGCGACCTAAGACGTTTTTCGTGCTTCAGGCCCTCAAGGCCGTCTTGCCGGGGGTGATCGTTCAGGGCATTCCGTCTGTGAACCGCGCCGTCATCAACGTGCAGGAACAGGCGACGTCTTCGTCTGGGTCGGCGGCCGCAGGGAGCGAGCGGTGGGTTTTTGGTAATCGTGCAACGTATACATGGACCTGCTATATTATACCTGGTACCTACGTACGCTAATTTATTAGTCCACAAGTCCACAAATATATTATTGTCTAAAGCGTACGATTGTGACTCATCACGTGCGCTTTACGGATATTTCCCGAGGTCTGGTGGAGGCTTTCCGGTTTCTCTGGGTATCTCCCGTCTTTGTCGATATTTTCTCTCGGGCTGCGTGCGTCATGCGTGTTAGTTACACTTTTAGCATCTCATCGCGTGTGCCGTAAGAGTCTTCCCCTTGACGTCTGGTGGAGGCTTTGCGTATTCGCTGGGTATCTCGCATCTTTGTCGATACTATCTCTTGGGCTGCATGGGTCCTGCATTCTGCGTGCTTATCGTATTCGTAGCACTTTGCGTATTTGTGATATCAGTAATTACATAGCACGTTCCAAGTATGTTTATATCGTCTCCCTCAAACATTGGAAATTACTTTGATGTCTTGAATTATTTGCTGTTCTGCGTGGTTGCCTCCGTTCTTTTTTGTTTTTTGTCCCCGCTGCAGGTATCACCTGCTGGTGGAAGGCTACGGGTTGGCTGCTGTCATGGGCGCGCCTGGCATCGACGGCACCAGGACGCGATCCAACCACATCATAGAGGTACGCCGGTTACCAGCCGCGCTTTCATAACACGCGCTCCTTTTCGATGGCTCTACTGATTGTCATCGACCTGGCGGGTTTTATTTGAACCAGGCAGAGGTTAGATGTGTAGGCGTCGCTTCCATGGGGAAAACACGTTGTTGGTTGCTTTGGCTGGCTGTAGCTTAGGCTTTAGTTCTACCCATCCCGATAGAAAGAACACAAAGACTGTAACAACTCATTGAAAACGCAAAATTGGAAAATTGGCGTATTTCGTACCACTTTTGAAAAATTGCTACTGGTTGTCTGAAGGGAGAGCACAGAACAGCGTTGTCACAACCTTATATCCTTAACGAGTCGTGTGTAAAAAAGGCACGGCCGATGTATAACTTAGCTTGCAAAGCTGAGTAACGACCGCTCAACCGGTCGAACTCGTAGCTAACGTGTATGAGAACATAGTATACCAATCCTGTAGCTGTCGCTAATAGGAACATGCGCAGAAGGATATTTGTAACTGTCGCGCATTATTATCATAATAATCGCATAACTCTCTGATTTGTCCTCCCTGACCCAAACAACTACGTTTTTATCTACTTGTACTTATTATGTCACATATTTATACTGGCATAACAATACCAGGGGGCTTCGCCGCGGCGAGCTGCCGCCCGCCTTGGCTCAGCGCATGGCCATAATTTTGGAGGATGCATGACATATATTTTGAGTATAGGATTACAGGCAAATCGAGGATGTACATGCGACAGCACTGCCAAGGGGTACATTCGCATAAATCGTGTTTGAATAATGAAAAAGAAACACTGGAATCTGGTGCAAAGAAAAACCAGCAACAAATTGCGTTCTCCGGCGCACGATGACGAACAATAACAGCAGCAGCAGCAGCAGCAGCAGCCCCCGAACAACTTTTATGTACGTGTAATTTCAACAACAGCAGATGCAGCAACTGCTGCAGTTGGACAACAGCAAGCAGCGTTTCCAGTATAATAATATGTACATAAATGGTGTACAAGCCTCACGATCCTAATACCCAGATTGATTATATAATAAGGCCATTCCACACAGCTTGCACAGATGAGTTTCGACGAAATCTTCGATCTCACAGCTGGAGTGTATTTTCATTTTTTATAATAATAAGGCCATTTTTTACACAGTCGGGTTCCCCCAGCCGAAAACGGCCGTTTTCGACTGGATTCTTCTGGTCCTTCTTCTTATCGTTATTCGAGTCGATTCAATAATTTTGTGCTCTTCCTTGAGGCGGTTGGTGTGAGGGAGTAGTGCTCTATGGCAGTCGTAAATCGGTTGGCAGCTCTGTGCTTCGCGCGTTCTGCACGAGCAACACGTGCTCGCGCTCGACGAACCCTCGTCCAAGCGAGTTGATGGCTTTGGGCTTATAGCCGAAAGCCGCCAAAGCTACGTTCGTGGAGTTGCACCCAGCCGAGAGCCGCCAAAGCTACAGCAGGCGTAGCAGTTGTTCGCCAAATGGGATCGATACCGCGCGCTGCTGCCGTCGTGTAATACACGCTGCTGGCGAGCAGAGCTAGGAATGCGCCACGCTGACTTGCGGCGAGAGGCAACAGCAGTGATAGCCAAGCCAGCTTCAGCGCCTTGTATGATACTGCTGTGTGGTACCTGATATTGGTGTGTGGGCGTGTGGGTGTGTGCTTGGTGGTGGGATGAGCGATATGCAATGGGTTCAAAAAACAAGTGTAAAACTTTTTCGACTGAGTTTTTCGGCTGCCGGATCCAGTCGAAAAAGTTGACTTTTTCGACTGGATCCCCCTGTTGGAAAACTCAGTCGAAAAAAGTTGAGTCGAAAAAGCCCTTTTTCGACTGTGTCAGAAAGCCCGATTTGGGCTTCCGTCGAAAAGGCCGTTTCGACTGACAAATCCGACTGTTTAAGAAATGGACTAAAAAAGGATACTTCGTTATTTTCATTCGATTTAATTGTGAGACAAACGATGTAATACATCAACATTAATTTCCGTGTCACATAAGACGTTAATGTCTTCATCATGGTTCGGTGCAGGATTAATGTCCATTATTTCTACTGATTAGGTTGTGAATGATGAAAAATTAAAAACGAGAAACCGGTGAATTACGCAGCTTGCAAAGATTCACAAAGATTAAAAGGTTCCCCTCCGGGATTCGGGTAATGTGAAACCCCGGGGGCGTCGCAAGGCGAAAAGGGAGACACCGGCAACAACACACGTATACATATTTTACTACCTATAAAGGTTACACCGCACTCACATAGACAAACCCCACTGCTCTTTTTAGAGGAAATGTGTGGCATGGGCTAGTATAGTGCATTGCTCCAAAGAAAAAGTAGTATTCAGCGGGAAGAGTGTGATAGCGGTGGGTGCACGTCTTTGTACTGATGATGATGTACGCGCAAACGAATCCTTAATAGGTCAGGGGACGCTGTGTACCGAACGTGGAATAGTGCTCGTTGCTATATGGTACGTCACGTGTGTTTGCCCTTGGTGGTAATGGATAGGGTTGACCAGTCAATGCCAGTCGCTTGGATGTTGTACAATATTTAATTGGTTGGCGGCAATAATTTCGGTATATGTGTGGCGTACGTGCGTGGTAGGATTCTCCATGAGTTGGAGGTAGTATTCAAGGCTTTGTGTTGGTACTGTGTTTGAGGGGAACCGAAATCTTGATGTACTCCTATCCCCGCAGAAAGTAGAGCTTGATCGATAGTGTTCCCGCCTGAACCCGCCACTTCTTGATGTATGTGGTCAGAAATGTATGTATGTATGATGTGTGTACGATAATAGCAACAGACCTAGGACCGATCCACCCAGCCAATCGGATGGCGTCCTGGGCGCGTGGCGAACGCTGAAATATAACTGTATCCGATTTTGGCCACAGCAGCACCGTGTGTATACCTGAGTTTGGCTATCACTAGTAAGGAGTTATATATCCTTGAACCCTACCCATGGTTCCACTCAGCCCCCCAAAAAATATTTGGCGTGGTCGAGATTCGCGTGCATGCTGCGCTCGCGATGCCTGCCACCCTCGCCGCGCTCGGCGCCATCTTCCAAGCTTTCCCCGCTCTTTGTCCCTGTGAGCACCGTCTCCCGCGCGGAGAGATGCAAGCCGTGCCCTGTGGCGCTCGTTCCAACACTCGGCTGCTCCCGACCTCTACCTCCCAGCCTCCTCCAGCTGGCATCCGCTCTGTCCGGAATATAATACCGGGATATGTATTTTTGTTCAATTAAAAAACGATCCTTATATTCGGACACGTCCAGTTAACCCGCAAGAGAAAAATCAACACACCGGGTCAACCACGCCCACAGACGCTTTCGTTTCTACCTCGACGAGTGGCCGCCCGCGCGGCGGGAGAGCGCAGGCCGGTTTACCCTTGTCTGTACCCATGCCCACGCACCCACATCGAGATCCGGGGCCGAAACGGCCAAGGGCGGCGCGCCCCCAAACCCCACACTAATCCGATCCACATGTGCACTGCTGCGCTACTACTGCTGCATGTTGCTGCTACTGCTGCTGCTGTTGTGCTGCTGCTGAGGTTAGTTTAGTTCGGGCGGTTGCTGCTACAGCTGCTGTGCTGCTGCTGAGGTTAGTTGAGTAGCGGGCCTTATTTTTACAAACAAAACAACCAAGAACGAAAAATTGCAAAAGTTTTATCAAAATATCAAAATTTGAAAACGATTTGGGGTGTTCCAAGTGACCTGCACGTCTCAGGGAGGCGGAACGCAGTCGGTTGCCACATAGAGCGAGCTAAGCGACGTTTATTGCGCCGAGCCCCGCCACGGAGCTCGGCCGAGATCCAGACATGCTTCATAATGTACCCATGGCAGGCTAGCTTGCCCCGCGGCCGAAAGTGCGAGAAGAAATGCTCCGCCGCCGGAGAGCAGCGAGCCAAAATTAAACGAAGATCATATTTTACATAAACATATTTACAACAACAGATAGCAGCAGCGGCAGTCGAACGGCAATCAAACGCAAGCCGTAGAAGTACAGTATGCACACATGAATATAGTAATAGCTGCAGCAACGCCGTACAACTCTTATGTGCGTGTAAATTCAACTACAAACAGCATGCTGCAGCAGCGGCAGCCCGGCAGTACGACAAACAGCAAGCAATATTCAGTGCAATACGCATAAATATTAATGATATGCTCTCACTTTGGGCCGGTACCCGGTACGTACAATACAACATACACACAGTGTAACAGCTGCTAGCAGCAGCAACGCCGCACAACTCTTATGTGTAATTAAATTCAATAGCAGCATGGTGCAGCAGCGGCAGCACCAGCACAGTACGACAAACAGCAAGCAGTACCCAGTGTAATAATAATATGTTCATTTTAGGCCGGTACCCGGTACATTCCTTTCCTTTATCTTCTTTTCTTTTCTTTGATTCTTTTTTCCAATTGATTTGCGTCCGTCGTGCGTATGCGTAGTGATAGGTACTACGTGTAATATGTACGTGGTAGTCTTTCTTGGGTGGCAAGCGGTGTAGTCGGTTTTTCCAGGCGCGAGTAATGAGACGTATGCAACAGTATGAAACTGGCACATCATAGGCTGACTCCCGATCTCACTTTTATATGTTTCTGGTGGAGGCGTGAATTGCATCAGCTGTGATATATGCGTGTACCACCTTTGGTTTGTTTGTGCTTTTCCCTGGGGTATTCCTCAGCTCCAGAGTGACCGGAGCCTGTCCTGTGACCACGGGTTTGATTATGCGAGTTGATGTGAGAACAACAACAACAACAACAACAACAACAACAACAACAACAACAACAACAACAACAACAACAACAACAACAACAACAACAACATATAAAACAAAAAGACGGGAAGCAACTCAACATAAAAAAAAGTAACATAAAACTGCAAAAAAAAAAAGAACGTCGAGACCCGAACACAAACGGGTGAAGAAAAAAGCACGTGAAAATAAAAAAGCAAAAAAGCGATGATATGGCAAGGCTCGAACTCGCGACTGGTGAATACAAAACAAAACAATGAGGGTCTAACATATGTTTACTTGGGGCCGGTACCCGGTACACATAGAGCAAAAAAAAAGGGAAGCAGCCCAAACATAAACAAAAAAGAGTAAACTTAAATTGCAAGGAAAACAAGAAACAAAAAAAAACTCGAGACTCGAACGCAAACGGGGGGAAAAAACACGAAAATCGTTGATGGCAAGGCTCGAACTCGCGACTGGCGAATTCAAACAACGAGGATCTAACTGCCACATCAGTACTACTGCTGTAACTGCCTTTTATATTTAATTGTTCTGACGACGTGTTTCAAAGGGAAATTAAGTGCTCTGATACGTGCGGTTCCCGCACATGAAATTTCGGAACAGAAGATTTGAACAGAATGATATTTGCTTAGGCCACCACGACACGAAGCGAGCACGACCGACGCCGACCTCGGTAGGGTTTGGGGAGCCGAGCAAGATGCTGCCCGTGCAGGAAACAGCGCGGCGAAAGGTGGACCTCAGCTCGGGTTATCTCGAAGGAAACTCAAAAACCTGGTCTAAATCGGAGCCTTCGGCCGCTCTCGTGCCAGGGCCAACATATTTTATGAATACTATTTCAAGGACGTCAGCCGTAAGTTTATACATGTATTCATTTTGTTGATTGCCATAACTATTTTCAGGTGTTCCACACACTGGGGGTAGAGGCGGCTAGGATCATCATCTCGGAGGAAATCACGTACATCATGAAGGCGTACGGTATCTCCATCGACCGACGGCACTTGCTTCTGCTGGCTGACGTCATGACGTTTAAGGTGGGTGCGGTCATGTATCACTTAGTTGGGATTTTTTTCAAATCGCTTTTAATGCCCAGCTCACCTCGTACGAGAATGTACCGTCACCCACGTTCTGGACAAGCCATGTTCACAGCGGTCATTACATTATAGCGAGCTGGTTCCAGCGACAGTCAGAACACAGTCCCTTCGTGTTTTTGCCCCATGGTCCGCTTTTCGTATCCATTTGCATCTGCTGGAGCTGACGTCGTGACGTTTAAGGTGCTTGCGGGAGTATCGCCGTTGCTCCTGCCGTAATATTAGTGGGGACAACTTGACTTTTCGTTTGTGCTTCTGCTGGCTGACATCATGACGTATATTATATGGTACTTGTGGGATATTGCGGTTTCTCCTGCTCTTCTAGTATTGGGGACCACGCGACTTTTGTTTTTGTGCAATGAACGACAGAGTCGAAATGCACGAGAAACGTGCGAGTTTTTCAGGCACCCGCATCTCAGGCGGTCAGCCGGTGTTGTGACCCATGCGCGTTGCACGCCTTTAGGTCGCGCCTGTTATTCTGTTCATTGTGAACATGTTGGATTAAACTATGTGCTCATGTTTCCTTTTGTTTGGTTTCTCTTGGTTTTCTTCTTTCTGGAAATATTTGTGAGTGATCGAGGTTGAAGCTCATGCTACACATGTGTCGGATGGTATAACGAAACGTTAATATCAACACAGGGAGAGGTGCTGGGGATCACACGCTTCGGAGTGTCGAAGATGCGAGAATCCGTTCTCATGCTGGCATCGTTCGAGAAGACCACGGACCACCTCTTTGACGCGTCCGTGCACGGCAGACATGACGCCATCGTCGGTGTCAGTGAGGTGAGGTAACCTGTGCGCTGTGTACAGTACAGCGGCGGTCTCCCTATAGTGCCGGTTGAGTAATGCCGGTTGCCCACTATAAAGTCGGTTGCCCACTATAGTGCCTGTGAAATCGCCTGCCACATATGCGAGCAAACAGCAGTGGGGATCTCCCTGCAGTGCCGATTGAGTAATATCGGTTGCCCACTTTAGTGCCTGTGAAATCACCTCCCACAGATGCGAGCAAACAGCAATGGCAGTATGCGGAGCAGTGCCGGTTGTCGCTGAAGTCCTGGAAAATCCTGCTGGCACAACGGCGCTACAGAAGGACCTTTACTGTACAGGACACCTAATAATAACTAGAATCAGGAGATTCATGATATTTACAGACTTGGAGTCGTTTCAAACGACCAAACGAAATTTCCAAAATCTTGCTATTTTGGCAAGAAAACATTGGCACTTTCCAAAAAGACGACAAAACTTTCAAACGCGAAACACTGCACATTTCGCAAGCTTTTGGAAATATTTGGCAAGTTTCTCATCATAACGTCCTCACATTTTATTTAAACCCCTCGCAGTAGCCGCAGAAGGGAGCCAACGGCACGCCGACGCTCTCTATGGAGTGAATACTTGCGCAGAAAGGACTCAGGCACAGCCCATGTACCTCAGAGGTTGGCAGTCCTTCCAGCCCGGCTACATTCGCCTGGGAAAAGCTGGGGCGGCTGCTGTTTGCGATGATGCTTCAGCACACACTCAAAACGACGCCCATGTGGCATCCACACGGGCCCCACAGCCAGTGTCGCCAGCCCTATCATAGCTGCTTCCAATGACACCGTGTATCCTCCGTACCTCCCGCTATTACAGAAGTTAGAGCAAGTCTAGTGTCGGGCGTCGTGGGTGGTCTGGTTTGTACAACCTTGTGTTGGCGTTATTGGCCTACAATGGCAAATGAAATGGCAAATATCACTTTCCCAAAACTTGCCAACGAAGCGGAACGGAAATATCCAAAAAAAACTTTAGCAAGTTTTTTGCTATTTTGGCAAGTCCAAATGTCCAAAACCTTGCCAAATTGGCAAGAACCCTTGCCAAAAAAGTGTCGTTAGAAAGGACCCTTATAGGAAGTCCGAGAGCCGTTATGGTGAATATTTCACCCTCTCCAAAATAGGAAACTCGTCCTACTGTAGGTCAGCATTTATGTTGCTTGTTGTCTTAGGCGTCCGGTGCAGTATGCCGCATACACTGTTTTTTTTCCCAGCTCCAGGCGTACGAGAACGAAACTCATTAAAACAAATACGCACAGAAAAAAGTAAGGGGAAACAGACCAACTGAAGAACCCTATTGCCAAGTTAACACTGACAATCATCGTACAATGTGCTCTGTACCAGGCTGTATAGACCTTGCCCCAGCTTCGACGCAATGGTAACATACAGTTGACGTCAACACTAACCCCAACCCCCGTCGCCTGAGATTTTTCTCGGAATAAATATGCAATGAGGAATAAAACGCCTGAGATTTTTCTCGAAATGAAGATGCCATGAGGAGGTAGCGTCGAATATCAACCTTTTCGTCGACGCTAAACCAAGTTGTGAACTCTACTGGTATGTGTTGTACACGCTGTATGTGCGCGGGCTGTATAGACCTTGACCCAGCTTCGGCAAAAAGGTTCAAAAATAGCTGGCGTTTAACCACTAACCCTAACCCTGACCGCCTGGAAAACCTCTCGGAATGAAGATGCAGCGAGGAGTGGAGTTGGTGCGGACTATAACCATTTTGTTTCGGCCAACAATCCCCCGGGCAGCGGCTACTTGGTAGCAACGAAAAAAGCACGATGCAGTTCAAGGCATTATTTTACTCGCCCCCCGTGGCTCCCCGCTCCTGGTGTAAGCAATGTTGTTTGGTCTATGAAAACCCGACGTGCTCGGTCCGGGCATTGTTCGAATGCGAGGGCATATGGTCTGACAGACTACGGCCGTGCATAATAATGATACTCCCTCCGCTCTCCCCTCCCGCCTCTTCTTGTGTACCTCGGCAGTGTATCATCATGGGGATCCCCATCCCGTTGGGTACGGGATTGTTCAAGCTGCTCATGAACGAGGACAAGATCACCCCCCCTTCTCCTCCCGAGCTTTTAGTGGGATAGACCCAGTTTACTTTTTTCAGTAACCGCGGCACTGACACTGCTTTGCAGGGAGCTAGGGTACACTATTGGTCCCTCTATGGTGCCGGTTGCCCGCTATAGCGCCTGTGAAATCGCTTGGTACAGATTGCAACCACCAGTAACGGCCGTATGCGGAGGAAGTAGTGCCGGTTACCGCTACGAACAGTGCCGTATTTCCGACTGGCATATACCGGCGGAATAGAGGGACCACTGTTGTAAACATATTTAATGCCTGAAGTTTTGGCGTTTCCGCTCGAGTGACGGCAGACACACGGCTTCCCCCCTCGAGGGACGGTGTTGCGAATCTAATAGCTGTGGGGTAGACTGCTAGTATACCTACCTGTGGTAGCTGTCGGGCGGATAGTGGGATTTACTAAAAAAAAAATTCGGTAACCGCGGCACTGCTATCCCTGCAGGGAACCAATTTGAAAAAGCCTGACAAAATAATATCCGTACTGCTATTTACAGAAACTACTCCGCCGTATTTTACCTGCGACCACGCTCAAATCAAGATTCAAAGAGAAGCTCGAGAGTACCATCCAAAATCCAAAATCGTGGCCACTTCTCGCTTGTCTGTCTTAGGGTTAGCCCCCGTATGCGTCCACGGCCAGGTACGGAACGGATAAGGAAGGGCTAGGGGCGTTGGAGCGGTCCCTCGAAGCGTTCGAACAAAGGGATTTGACCGAGAATTCAGCAGTTTGATGACCCCATACTGAGGCCGACACGATAAAAAACTATTGCAAATCCCTGGCTTCTCGTTTGTCGTACCTCGGACATGTTTTAACATATACTGGTATTCATCAGGGGGACTTCGCCGCGGCGGGCTGCCGCCCGCCTTGGCTCCGCACAGCCCCGTCATCTTCGAGGATGCACGCAATGTAATATGAGTAAAGGAATATAAATAAATCGTGGCTGTACATTCGACACAGCACTGCCATGGGGTACATTATTTAATAGAAATAACTCGTGTTAGATCAGGTACAATAAACCACATCAACACAAATTGCGTCATCCGGCACACGATGAAGAACACAGCAGCAGCACTGCAGCTGCAGCAATAGTAGCAGGTGGACTTCAGCTCGAGTTATCTCGACGGCCCAAAACCTGGTCTAAATAGGACCCTTCGGCTGCTCTCGTGCAAGCGCCAACATAATATTTATACATGTATATATATAGCGTGGGCTGTATGATGAACCACGGCGTGCGTGCGGAAATCTTATTCTTAAATATAATACTTGGCGGTGTAGTCTTTGAACACCATCCCTAAACATATAAATTATTAGTACTGGTCGGCGTGCGTAGCCTCTCACCGTCCCTGTGATGGTGTGCTTTGGAATGGTAAGGTCAACCATGGCAAATGGTACGGTATGGCATGGTCCTTCCGTCAACTAATAGACTTTTGTTGTTACTGTGGCTGTGATCGTCGTTGATAGCCTGTCAGCAAACAAGATGCAAGACGAAGGCTCGACAGGACTGTCAACACCATCCATCCTTAAACATATACCACCACCAGTAGATTTTTGTTCATACAGCACAGCGGTTGGCTGTTTTCATGAACCACGGCGTGCGTGCGGAAGCTTAACCCATGAAAAAAATACTGCGTGCGGCGTCGTCGCCTGTCAGCACCAACATAGATTTTTGTTGATACTGCGGCGGGTGTGTGATGAACCACGGCGTGCGCGTGGAAAGCTGCATCCTTCAGAATACTACAGCGGCTGGCTGTGTGGTCAACCACGGCGCGCGTGAGGCTGCACCAGACAACATGCTTATGTGGGTTTTTGTATGGTATTGAGATGGTGTAGTTGTGCGGTCTGGTCTGGTATATAAGAGATGCCAACAGACGGACAGACAGACAGAAATATCTGCCTTTTACCGAAATAGAGACTCAGTGACCATGGATGGATGCAATAGGATTAGGCAAACAATTTGGATGCAACAGCAGAGACGAGACTGCTGGAGACTACAGATTATTTACGTTTTCCTTGATTGCTTTCTTTTTTGCCCCCTTGCCTTTTTTTACAGAAACGTTACTTTCTCAGTTTTGTTTCAACTAGTTATTTGTTTCTTAAATTGAAACAAGTGGTTTAGAACCGACTCTTACAAAAACAAAAAAAAAACAGCAGCTGAGCTATTAATAATAGCTGACGATGTATTTGCTTTTATATACAAAAACTACAGTAGTAGTAGTAGAAGTAGAACCAAAACTGGGGGGGGGGGGGGGTGTCAGACAAACTAGGTCAGCGGTGACGCTCGCGAAATTATGCACCCGACTACACCCCCGACCGGTCGACTCGTTCCCCGATCCCGTCCCGTCCAATCAAAAAATAAATCGTGTACTCCAATCCCATCCCGTCAACCAACCGGCTTCCCACCTCCCCGTCCCATTCCCATCCCGATGTAAACCAAGGTGAAGAACCTTTTCTCATGCCGTCCCGGAAGACTCTCAATCCATATAATACGCGGCGGGCGAGACGGTCCCATCCCGTACCACGCGTACCCTGGAAGTAATATCGACACAGAGACCTATAATGCAGCACCAACGGCTGCGTTGGGGTGCTGTTCCGCAGTGCGTTCTTCTGTCGAACATTCCGTAACACGAGTTTATCGCATCGAACGCGTTTTTCCCTCTACCCCCGTGTATTTCACGCTGAAATGAAAAAACGTCGAAATTTCGATACTATGGAAGTATTGCAATGGTTCGCGACCCATTCGCGTAGGCGCGCTGTTGCCTACGGTTTTGTCGACCCCCTGGCATCCCTGTTTGTTTCAAGAGCACGCTGAAAATGCACTATCGAAATGCTAATACCAGTAGTGTAATGCCACGCCTACTACATGTGTTGGCGCGCTTTTCCCCAGTGCTCTGTTGAAATTTCGATACCAACATTCCGCATTGAGCGCACCGGAATGCCGCGCCAAAAATATGCGTTGGCGTGCTGTTCTCTATCGCTCTGAAGTTTCGATACCAGAATAATACCGTTTCGAACGCGTTTTCCCCCCCATCCCCTGGCATACAATTTAATGCTGGCCCTGAACGAAGAGTATCGACGTATCCACGATACATTGAAGATCGTAACGACTTGATTTTTCGTTCAGAACTATCGTGCATATTATTGAACTTGGCTCTCGTTCGATACCTTATCACTACTGCTGTATCATAAAAGTCCCCGGTGCCAACTCTCCTGCCAATCAACTTCATTATGGAGGCACAACGCTTTTGAGGCCCAAAAAATGGCAATCGAAATGATCAAGACGTGCGGCCGTATTCACATTAAAGTTTGAGCGCGCAGCGGCATGACAAGCAGCAAGCTGCGTGCGTGTCGTAGAACTCCCTGGACTGTAGTTCGGAACGAAAACTAACCGCCCGCTAAGCCAGCAGCCCGCTTTGTTTCGCGTGGTTGATGCTCTATTCGTCAGTTTACATAGTCACATATCCCTCGGAAGTCGCATGAGGGTTATAGTATAACCCGCTAAGACCTGCACCCGCGTTGTTGGGGACAAACAACTTGCAACTAATGGGAGTTCATTTCCCAGTAGTGAAAGATCTAGAGCGCACATGTTACCAAAAGCAGTGACACACGTTTCTCCTCGCTCCTTTCCCACTCCTGCCACGGTAGTATTAATAGTACATCCAGATCTTCGTCCACATAAAAGAAACCGCCACCAGGCAGACATCCGTCTCCGCGTCTCGACGATCCCAAGCACCACCGCGCGCGGTAGAATTTCGCGCAAAGTTCCTCCGATCTCGTACACACCCAACCGTCGTAAGCGTCACACCAGTATTTTTTAGCAAGACACGAGAGTGGAGATAGCACGCGCACGCCCGGTTTTGCGGAGGGAGGAAGGGCGACGGCGGTGGCGGCGGCGGGAGGTATGCGTAGGGTAGGGCGGGCGATGGGGAAAATCAGTGCTCTGAGATATGTTCGATAATTGCCGCGTTGGTGTAGAGATAGGAATTACTTGTGCGCGAAGGACGGTACTTGTTGCAAATCACGACAAGAAAACCATCAATATGTGCACAAAAAAAATAAGTGCAGTTACCACTGCGAGTCAATGATATTCAAATTTGAAAAGGAGCGAAGATGCAGGCAAGAAGCGAGAAGTGTCCATCGGTTATTTGCTTACCTGATCGGCGCACTTTCAACGCTTTTGGTTCCTCTCAACTCTTGCTGTTGACTGTACGCCTGCGGAGTACTGTAGTCCCCCCAACACATCAGGAAATCCCTCCAACGTGTACGAGTACCAAGTTCTGTCTGCAGTCTGTCTGCTTGACGGGTGTATGTCGTAGACGGTCCTCAAAACACCAGGAAATCTTCAACCAGTTTGTACGTGTACGGCACAGACACCGCAATCAAGCCGTATGTTCTGGCTAAACACAAAAATGTCGCACGCCAAGTAGAACCCACAACTGTTTCATCCTTCCTGCCTGCGCGTGCGTGCGTTGATCGAACACCAAAAAAGGAAACACAAAAAAAACGGTTAAGTCGGCATGAAAACAAAATCGAAGCGCCAGAAAAAAACAAGTTTGTAGAACGTCTAGCGTCAATAGCAAAGCCAAGCCTGCGAACCGCAACTGCAACGCTGGGTGCCGATTCGTGGGCTCAAAAAGCATGGGGGTACAAAACAAAAAGCGCGGGAAATACCGCTGTACGAGGTTATACACGTCCCAATGCCATGCGGCGGAGAAATCTTCCCCAAAAGCGCAAGCAGGAAACACGTGCGGGCGGGAAGATCTCCCACGAAGGGAAATACTCACCCTGGAATGGAGGGTGTAAAGGCGGGCGAAGCCTTACTGACGTTACCGGTCGTACTCCCGAAGCAAGAACATGACAATAAGAACTAGTAGTAGACCTAGCGGTGAACTGACGTCTGCGCCAACTGTATGGGGGAAAATAACTTTCCGGATCTCTCCTCATGAATAGACGCCCCCAGATTCCCGCACCAACTTCCGGGTGCGGGGTACATCTTCCTAGGGGACTATGTCTCGACGTTAACGGATGCCCGCAGCCACTCTCTGGTCGGGGCGCGGGGTACATCTTCCTACAGGTCTCTTCCTAGACGTTAACGGACGCCCGCACCAACTGCAGGTTCGGTTCCTTCCTATATGGACGTCACCAGATTCCCGCACATGCTCTGTCGGGGCGCGGGGTACCTCTTCCTAGAGGTCTCTTCCTCGCAGGGTAACGGATGCCCGCAGCAACTCTTGTCGAGGCGCGGGGAACATCTTTCTAGTGGTCGCTTCCTAGTCGTTAACGCATGCCGGCATCAAGTATTTTGAGGGCAAGGTACATCTTCCCAGGGGACTCCGTCCTCTCGACGCCGACAGATGCCCGCACCAACTCCGTGGGGTGCTGGGTATATCGTCCTAGAGGTCTCTTCCTAGACGTCTACAAGACCACCGCACCAACTCTTATCGGGGTGCTGGGTACATCTTGTTTTCGGGTTCGGTTCCTTCTCAGGCGTTAACGGATGCCCGCGCCAACCCTGTCGGTGCGGGGTACATCTTCCTAGGGGACTGTTTCTCGACGTCAACAGGTCGCCCGTACCAACTCTATCGAGAGTGGGTTCTTGTTCTTGGAGGTTGCTTCCTAGACCGACAGATAGGTGCCAGCATCAACTGTCGGGTGTGATGTAGTTTCCTCACAGACGTCAACAGATGCCCGCGGCAACCCTTAACGGGGCGCGGGGTGCATCATATTTTCCGGCTTTCTCATAGACGTCGGCAGATAGATGCCGGCACCATCTCTTAGGTGCCGGGTACATCGTAGTTTCGGGTTCGGTTCCTTCGTAGGCGTGATAACAGAAGCCGTACCAACTCATATCGAGGTGCGGGGTACATCTTGAAGGTCTCTTCCTTCCTCAGAGGTCATGAAATGCCCCCACCTACCAAATCTGTGCGGGCTCAGTACATCTTTTTTTCTACTCCATATACCTGAAACGTCTTTTTTGTAATGTATACACCGATGCCATGCAGCGCCCGCCAAACCCTCTCATCCCTCCAAAAACACGCGTGAACTAACCTAAAAGCAACTCGACACATCTTACGAAATTCACTTTTTTGTGGCACTTCGTATGATATCCAAAACTTCATTCAGATGGGGTACAATATGGACAGTTCGTCGACCACGACCATCTTCCATTCTTATCGTACCAGCATATACTAGTTGTAGCCGGATTGTGTCGTGTTTTGAAATGCTGCGCTTAGCCGGAAGCGATAGGCCTACACGCAAGACACCACACAGCACATATGTCGGTTGACGGTCAAGTATTGGCCCACCAAGGCCTCTTTAGACCAAATGTACCGATTTTAGCGTGTAGAGGTCCTTGACGGCCGTATCCTCGACTGCTGTCCGTCCGTTAGGGGGTAAAAATGCCGTCAACCGAAACAATCGTCGAAACAAACAAGCAGACACAAACTCCTAGCAGACCCAGGCGGGCACAACTCCCTAGGCGATTATGGTTTTTGGCGGGCTCAGCCTTACTGACGTCTATCGGTGGCACCAGGAAATAAAACAAGTGACCAACCATACCGAAGTGCAGACGTATACCGACCGGCGCATGAGACATGTGACGTGGTGGGGGCATTGCAGCAGTCACGCGCTGCGTACATTTGATGCCACTCTGAACCGTTTTCCCGTTGAACCACCTGCCGCCGGTTCCTTCGTCAAAAGCTCCCTCGTGAGCGTAGAAAAAACGGACCAAACCATGTTGTCCGGTTGCCGAATGCCATGCAGAGCCCGCTTAATTTTCAACCATAAATGCCGACAGCCCGAGTGTGCATTTTGTGTCCCCGAAGTCGGAAAACATAGTCAAACTCTATGTATCAGTTCGAAACAATTCCATTCCGGCATTGACTACTGTAGATAAACATGCAGTGGTCTACGCCTGTTGTTTTTGCTTGAAACACTATCCAAATGTTTATACTCGTATGAACGATAAAAACCACAAATTGTCTGAAATTGTCCCAAAAGCGGCATATACTCAATTGTGGCCATATTGTGCTGTATTTTACGGACCATTATTAAGCTGACTTTGCTGTTTTCGCGCGATGAAGGTAGTGACGTGAGGAATAACCAGGGTGCATAACCGGTGCGAGCAACTGGATTTACATCAAAATCATACGTACAAGTTGACGGAACTCACAGCTGACTTGCTGAAACACGTTAAAAATATGTACCAGGTGTATTGTACTTCCTGTAAAATATTCACTTGGCGCGACTATTGTTGTATCAAAAACAAACATCGTTAACTAAGGATATACTAGTACCAGATATATGTATCACGTAACACATCACCAACCCGACCACATGCGCACACATACAGTACGCGACAGCAGTAACAAATGGGAGAAACACAAGAAATAACGAAAAAAAAAACAAAATAAACTTCGGGAACACCCTGCCTCACAAAATAACTTGAGCCTGGCCCGATATAAGAGTTTCTTACGTGAGACTTCTCAAGTTGGTCGCGTACTGCATACATTTTCACAACGCTTGGAAGCGGCCGAAAAGGGGCACCACTCCCTTTCCTGTAAAAAATACACGTCGTACACATTACAATCTAGATAATCTAGATCCTATTTCTGTCGTTACGGCGAACAAACTGCCTTCAACATGTCTTGACCTGGCGGTAGGGACATCACCTTATGTATAAACAGTCGCGGCAACCTAAAAAGCCCGTACGCACAACAAGTAGATTGCCACACCTACAACCTCAGCAGCGTTAACGTCGACTATCATATACCCCCGCACCTTGGCGTTTAGTTTCGGTTCAGGGTCCAGTTCCAGTCCCGTCGAGGTCCCGCCATAGTGCCGTACCCTTTAGTGCAGTGGAAATCGTCTGCCAAGCATGTGGTTCGAGTCCGATCCAGTCCAGTCGAGGTTCGGCGATCGTGTACGAGTAGTACCCCTAAGTGCGGTGAAGAAACTCGCTTGCCACGACCTGGTACTGGACCATCCCGGGATAGTTCGGGGGGCCCACTTTTAGTGCGAGTATTGCCATCTGATAAAACACTGCAATACACTGCTGTTATCATCTGGCGAGGTATTACGCTTATAAGCGACCTCAACCGTATCATGACACCTTCTGGTTGAGGGTGACCTTGCTCCACGTGGTGCTGCAGCAGTGTACGCACACCCGACCGGATCGAACACCGCACACCAGGAACCCTTGCCAAAAACGCGGGAAACGAGTGTTGACTGCTAGCTCAGGAGCTTGATGTGCTTGTGGTGCGATTGAAGCAGAAGACTGATAGATGAACGTGTATCGCTGTACGTAATGCCGGTGACAACCTAAACCTACCTAGTACTGGCGCGTCTAAAAAAAAGCAATTACTCAAATTTTCGGGAAGGAGAGCGAGCCGTAAATGTTAAACAACACAAACACCATGCTGCTGGATCTCGGCAACTCTGACTACACGTACGTACTTGGAAGTACTTGCGTTGTCGCGCAGTAGCTTCGTACTACGTGCGCTTTGATACTTAAAAGGCTGAGCGCGCTGTGCTCTGCTGTTCTATCCTTGCGATACATGCTCGACGGCAGCATGCTACGATTGCTACTGTAGCTCTAAGAGCTGCGGCTGCGTGTTTTTTATTGTTGTTTTAGAGCGGAAGAAACAGGAGGAGCAAAAAAAACGTGTACAGCGGTAGTAGGCTACAGCAGTAGCAACAAATACGATTTTTTCTATACCTGGTACTTGATTTTGTTCATCGGCACCTTTAACGTTTTTTCGACTATTCGAGAAACGAAAAATCGACTTTCAAGGCGGTGACAATGACAAGCACACAAAGCTCCTGAGCTAGCATGTTTTGCCGTCAACCATCTACTTCAAGCACAGCACAGCACAGCACAGCACAGCGCAACGGAGCAAATCGCGAAAACGTAGTAAGTGCCCTTGTGCCCATACGCGACAAGGCAAGGAAAAGCAGACGGAGTTACCGATACCCATCACGCCGTAAAACATCTTCTACAGGTCAAAGCGAACGAATACATCGAAATCTGCAGGGCCAAAAAAATTATACAGCAACAAGCAGCAGCAGCTGTGCATGAATAGCTGGTTAAGCGCGAAGTATTTGCCTATATTACAGATTCAAGATACAACGCTACTATTCTTCTCTCGGCACCCTTTCTCTTTCGTACGGATGAGGTGATTCATGCGTAAATACCAGACAGGTGAATACGACGTCCGGGGCGTTTTACTGGACCGTGGAGCTCTTGGCATTTGTTTGTTGCACGAAATGATGACCTCTGTCGGCTTCTTGTTTTGATCTATGATAGCGTAGCGGGCGGATGCCGCCCGCAGAGCGAAGGCTTCGTAGACACTTCTGCTCACTGCTTTACTACTCTGAGGATCGCCCGCGGCATCTGCTTCCACCTGTTAAGTCAACGGGAAAATTAATCCAAAATAATCCGTGGGTTTATGGTAAAATGGTCAAGACGACAGACTCATTGACTGCGTGACTTCGACCGTCGCAGAGCAGAGCTATTGCCTCTTTTTTTAGTTACACTGCTGTTTACGTTTTCTTGCCTGCTGTCGACGCCAAAATGAAGGTTGGGGTAACCCAGGTTCGATTTGCGACTTGCAACAACGTCTCCCCTGTCTTTCGTAGCGTGTAGGACACGCCGGGTTGGAGCAAGGTTCGACGACGAACCAAGCGAGGGCAAAACGATAGAAGTGCCTCGAGGCAAACGAGAGCAGCTTCGTACGCAGGACGAGAGTCGACAGTGATTACTTGTCGGCGGGAAACGGAAATGCCCGTCGCTGTCATATGAATCTACGGAGACTCCACGACCACGTTTAGTACAGCAAGACACGGTATCCAACACCCCTGGAACGGCTACGGTTCAACACCCCTAGAACGGCTACGGTTCATACAAATCTTCACTAATGATAGAATATATGGCAATGCCACGGTAGAACGTGTACCTGCGACCCAAATTTTGATCATTTTTTCTGTTCCGTCTTTTTCATCTCCATCTAGGCAGGAATCCTTCTGCTTATACTGTGTTCGTGTTGTTTCTTACTGTTTTTCCTAATTTCTTTTTTGGCTTGGCTTGTGTTGCGGTATTCGTACCAGTTACGCTGATACCAGATACCTGGTATTATTGTGTTCGTTGCCTCTTGTTCATTTGGGATTGGTCTTGGTTTGAATTACAGTGCGGGAGTTTTTTTTCTTTTGTTCTTCAATTGCGCAGTAATACTAAAGCCATACCAACAAGTGCTCTTCGGCGCATAACAAGACTCAGCAAGTTTTGCTGCACCCACTTAGCTCTTGGCATTTGAATGTCGCCCATTGTGCACACCATGTTGTGAACACCCTCTGACTTTTGTTTGCTTTACACTGTGTTCCATATCTGCTTCCTTGAGCGAGCGCAGCGGGCGGCGTATTGCCCCCTGCGGAGAGCCGCCTTCGCCTTGTACTTGATACTCGTACGTGACATCCACAATCTACTGCGCATCGTGGTGTCGTACAAGGAGTACGCGTCGTCCACTGCGACGGGAGTGCGAGCTGCGAGTAGAGCACGTCGTCCACAGCAGCAACAGAGAACTGCTACAGGCCACGTCCTCAGCTCATGCCCTGCCTTCGCGTTGCTTTTCCCACAGCTGACGCCAAAAACCTCTCGATTCCTTGCTCCACTAAAACGAACTTGAGCCAATAAAGACAAGTTTGTTGGCTGGCACGGGGTGAAGGCGCGCTGTCTCCTGACCTGCTCGATACTTGTATATACTTGTATTTACCATCTGAGGTCAGTAGAACTAACAAAGCGTCGAGATACCGTACAAACGAGGAAGACACCTCGTCCGCTACGACGGGAGCTCGAGCAGAGTAGGGCCGATGCGATGCTATCGGGTAGGTGCACTTTTGCATGCGTGAAGTCCCGCCCGCAGCGAAAATTTCAACTAGTATGACACTTTGGATGCAGCCGTGCGCGGTGAGGGCGGGGTCTACGCCGTTAAATTCGCGTGATTCTAACTGGCATTCGTCGAAGTGGAGTGCTTCAAAATTAACTAGAAGATAAACTGGGTGTTTGTTTCCAAAAAGTGTCTTCGATCCCTAGAGGCAAGGGTGGCTTACGACTCCTACAGGAAAGAAAGGTTGATTCACTATTCGTATAGGAAAGGGTCCCATAAGAACGGGTTCTCCGAAATTCCTGTAGGAAACAGTGCTTCACGAATCCCATAGGGAGTGCTTCAATAAATAAGGGTGTTGAACGCCGCGAAATCGCGGGGTTGTCAATTTCTTGCGCTGGGATTTTTTACACCCTCGGTGAAAAAAAAAAACACGCTGAAGAAAAAATGGCCGTCTGCTGAGGAATGGCTGAATGAGGAATTAAATTATTTCGTACGCATTTAGATATCAACCTGCTATAAACACGCACTTGTTCCATCATACGTGTACGAAGAGATTCATCACGCACCAACACGCCTTCCATGTATTAAGATCCAATACCGTTCCAAAAACCTCATATTTCCCACGTTCAATCTTGCCCAGTTTCGACACGAGAACAATATTGCTGCAATACGTACAGTGCAGCGCCAACGATGATACCGGTATGAGTTGGCGCACTGTTTACCAGTGTTTTGGGAACGGACAGTGTACGCTCATGCCCAAATATCCCGGAAATATCTAAACTTTCGTTGACACTAGTATTAATAATGTAACGTAGTGCCAACGATTGCGTCGGCGTTCTGATCACCACTGTTCTGCCGAACTTTCGATGCCAGTCAGTACATCGCATCGAATGCGTTTTCCCCTCCGTCCACTGCATCCCCGAATAATTTTTTTTTATGCAAATTTTGAAGTATCGGGTATTCGATGGCACCTGTTTAATGCAGCGCCAATTATATGCATTGGCGTGCTGTCCCCCAGAGTTACGTCGACTATCAATACCAGTACCTAACGCGTTTTGCTCATCATACCAATATGTTACACGCCGAAACTCATATCGACTTTCGATACGTGCCAGAAATGCAGCGCAGCGACAACGACTTGCGCTGGCGTGCTATTCCCCGATATTCTGTCGCAATTTCGATTGCACTATATCGTATCGAACGCGTTTAGCTCTCCATTCCATGGTATCCTCATATTTTTAATGCTGATACTCAACGAAAATCTTCCACGCATCGACCATGTATCCAATTGTATCGATTTGGAGCTTCGTCCAAAAGCATCGCAATTTTCTCGTTTCAGTCAACTTAACGGAGTCACTCCCTGCCTTGAGAACCCTTTTTGGACCTAAAAAACGCAAAAAAACAAGGAGATGTGCGGCTTTAATAACCAACTACTGCTTGTAGTTTGAGTGCGCAACAGGATTAACAATATCATGCTGCCTGCGCGCGTGCGTCGTACGACTCCTTGGATTTAAAAATCGATTATTTCTACTTCGGAACGACAACTACCCACCCCGCAAGTCAGCAGCCCGCTTTGCTTCGTGTGGTTGATGCTATAATCGTGAGTGGACTCCGTCACATTTCTCCTCGGGAGCCCCAAGCCACGAGGGTTAATATTTAATAGTCCCACATGCTCCTCTTCCACCTCGACAGCAGGAGTAGTAGAACGTCCAGATCTTCATCCACCCCAAAAGACCGTCACCAGGCAGACATTCTCGTTTTCTCCGAACCCAAGGACCACCGCGCGCGGTAGAATCTCGCGCAAAGCTCCCCCGATCTCGTACGCCCCCAAAAGCGTCACACCAGTATTTTTTAGCAAGACACGAGAGGAGAGATAGCACGAGCGCACGCCCGGTTTTGCGGAGGGGGGAAGGACGACGGCGGCGGCGGCGGGAGGTACGCGTAGGGTAGGGAGCGCGATGGGGGAAATTAGTGCTCTGAGATATGTTCGATAATTGCCGCGTCAGTTTAGAGATAGGAATTACTTGTGCGCGAAGGCAAATACTTGTTGCAAATCACGACAAAAAAACAATCAATACGTGCATAAAAATAAATCTGGTAAATGCAGTTTCCACTGCGAATCAATGATATAGAATAAAAGAGAGCGAACATGCGGGGCAAGGAGCGAGGAGCGAGAAGTGTCCATCGGTTATTTGCTTACCTGATCGGCGCACTTTCAACGCTTTTGGTTCCTCTCAACTCTTGCTGTTGACTGTACGCCTGCGGAGTACTGTAGTCCCCCCAACACATCAGGAAATCCCTCCAACGTGTACGAGTACCAAGTTCTGTCTGGAGTCTGTCTGCTTGACGGGTGTATGGCGTAGACGGTCCTCAAAACACCAGGAAATCCTCAAGCAGTTTGTACGTGTACGGCACAGACACCGCAATCAAGCCGTATGTTCTGGCTAAACACAAAAATGTCGCACGCCAAGTAGAACCCACAAGAAGCAGAGCACCCACAACTGTTTCATCCTTCCTGCCTGCGCGTGCGTGCGTTGATCGAACACCAAAAAAGCAAACACAAAAAAAACGGTCAAGTCGGCATGAAAACAAAATCGAAGTGCCGGAAAAAACAAGTGCTGTAGAACCTGCAGTCTAGCGTCAACAGCAAAGCCAGGCCTGTCGAACCGCAACTGCAACACCGGGTGTCAGATTCGTGGGCTCAAAAAGCACGGGGGGTACAAAACAAAAAGCACGGGAAAACCGCTGTACGAGGTTATACACGTCCCAATGCCAAGTGGCGGAGAAGCCTTCCCAAAACGAGTCGGAAGCTTCACCAGGAAACACGTGCGGGCGGGAAGATCTCCCACGAAGGGAAATACTCACCCTGGAATGGAGGGTGTAAAGGCGGGCGAAGCCTTACTGACGTTACCGGTCGTACTCCCGAAGCAAGAACATGGCAATAAGAACCAGTAGTAGACCTAGCGGTGAACTGACGTCTGCGCCAACTGTGTCGGGCCGTACCAACTCTGTCGGGCGCAGGAAATATTCTTCCGGATCTCTCCTCATGAATAGACGCCCCAGATTCCCGCACCAACTTCCGGGTGCGGGGTACATCTTCCTAGGGGACTCTGTCTCGACGTTAACGGATGCCCGCAGCAACTCTCTGGTCGGGGCGCGGGGTACATCTTCCTAGAGGTCTCTTTCTAGACGTTAACGGACACCCACACCAACTCAGTTGGGTGCGGGTTTGGTTCCTATCTATATGGACGTCACCAGGTTCCCGTACAAGCTCTGTCGGGGCGCGGGGTACCTCTTCCCAGAGGTCTCTTCCTCACAGGGTAACGGATGCCCGCAGCAACTCTTGTCGAGGCGCGGCGTACATCTTTCTAGTGGTCGCTTCCTAGTCGTTAACGCATGCCGGCATCAAGTATTTTGGGCGCAAGGTATACATCTTCCCAGGGGACTCTGTCCCCTTGACGCCGACGGATGCCCCCGCACCGACTCTTATCGGGGTGCTGGGTACATTTTGTTCTTGGGTTTGGTTCATTCCCAGGCGTTATCGGATGCCCGCGCCAACCCTGTCGATGCGCTGGGTACATCTTCCTAGGGGACCCTTTCTCGATGTCAACAGGTTGCCCGTACCAACTCTATCGAGCGTGGGTTCCTGTTCTTAGAGGTCTCTTTCCTAGAAGTCGACAGATAGGTGCCCGCACCAACTGTCGGGTGCGGTTCAGTTTCTTCATGGGCGTCAACAGATGGCCGCGGCAACCCTCAACGGGGCGCGGGGTACATCATACTCCCGGGCTTTCTTCTTAGACGTCGACAGATAGATGCCGGCACCATCTCCTATCGGGGTGCCGGGTACATCGTAGTTTCGGGTTCGGTTCCTTCGTAGGCGTGATAACAGATGCCCGCACCAACGCATATCGGGGTGCGGGGTACATCTTCTTGGAGGTCTCTTCCTTCCTTAGAGGTCATCAGATGCCCCCACCCACCCAACTCTGTGCGGGCTCGAGTACATCTTTTTTTCCGCTCTATAGTTGAAACGTCTTTTTTGTAATGCATAAACCGATGCCATGCAGCGCCCGCCAAACCCCCTCTTCTCTCCAGAAACCCGTGGTGAACTAACCTGAAAGCAACACGACACATTTCACAAAATTCGATTTTCATGACACTTCCGATGACATCCAAAACACTTTGTTCAGATGGGGTACAGTAAGTCGACAAATGGTGTTACACCTTTTTGGTAATATGGACACCCGGCCGACATGATACCGCCCATCTTCGATTTCTATTGTATATGCTAGCCGAGTTTATTTTGCGTAATTTGTATTTGAAAAGTCTTGGTTAGCCAGAAGGACAGAAAATGAATGCAAGACACCGAACGGCAAATACGTCGGTTGACGGTCTAGTTTTGGCCCACCAAGGCCTCTTTAGACCAAATATTAAAATGTTTATGAAGAGGTCCTTGACGGTTATATCCTCCACGGCCGTCCGTCCGTTGAGGGGTAAAAGAGCCGTCAATCGAAAAATTTGTCAAAACAAACAGGCGGGCACAAAGTCCTAGCAGACCCAGGCGGGTACAACTCCCAAGGCGATTATGGCTTTTGGCGGGCTCAGCCTTACTGACGTATATCGGCGGCACCCCAAAATAAAACAAGTGCCCAACCATACCGAAGTGCAGACGTATACCGACCGGCGCATGACACATATGACGGGGTGGGGGCATTGTAGCAGTCACGCTGCGTACATTTGAAATCACTCAGGTGGAGGTATTGCAGCAGTCATTTGCTGCGTACATCGATACCACTCTCGTGGGGGTATGGTAGCAGTCACGCGCTGCGTACATTTGATACCACTCTGCACCTATTCCCCGTTGAACCACCTGCCACCGGTTCCTTCGTCAAAAGCTCCCTCGTGAGCGTCAAAAAAACGGATCAAACCATGTTGTCCGGTTGCCGAATGCCATGCAGAGCCCGCCATTTTTTTAACCACAACGCCAACAGCCCGAACATGCATTTTGTGTCCCCGAAAAAGAAACAAAAACAAACTCTGTTGTCAGTGCGAAACAAATCCATTTCGTCGTCGGCTGCCGTAGATTATCATACAGCAGTGGTCTACGCTTTTTGTTCTTGCACCACGAAAACATTAAAAAATGCATACGAAAACACAACGAAAAATTGATCCATATCCCAAAAGCGGCATATGCCCAATAGATACGATATTTTGGTATTTTTTAATGGCACCATTATTGAGCACATTTTGCTATTTTGGTGCGGTGAAAAGCAGTGAGGTGTTGAACCACCAGGGTGCATAACCAGTGCGAGCAACTGATTGTTACACCATACGAATATGTATAAATACGTGTTTTTAGGTATCCATATATAACACAAAACCGGTAAATTAGTCATTTTGCGCCATTTTATAATCAAAAATAAAAACCGTCCATGAAATAGATTGTAACACATCACATACCAGCGCGAGCAAACACGTACAGCACACGTACACAGCAGTACGCGGCAGCATTAAATGACATAATAATATTTTCTTGATTTTGGTCGCGTACATTTATACAATGGTTGGAAGCCGCCGAAAAGGGTCCCCACCCCTTTTACGGTGAAAAATACACGTTCGACAGATCACGATCTAGACAATCTAGATCTTATTTCTGTCGGTTACGGTGGAAATTTGCCTTCAGTATTGACCTTCTCGCAGTATGCGTCACGCTACGTAAAAAAAACAGCCGTGGCAACATACAAAGCCCGTGCGCACAAGTAAAATCCCACACCCAAACATCAGCGGCGCCAACGTCGAAAGTCATATATCCCCGCACCTTGGCGTGTAGCTCCGATCCAGGATTCAGTTCCAGCACAGTCGTGGTGTGACGTCCCAGTTTTGGGCGGTTAAAAGATTTTGCCACGATCTCATCGTCTTGCACTATCCCGGGATGGTTCAAGGGTCCCACTTTAGCAGCTCTCGGGTATAATGTCATTTGGACGCATCGCACTATATTTTGAACGAAAAAAATAGCTCCAACGCACTATATTTTCGTGTTAGAAAAATAGTGCGGTTATTGTCATTCTGGCACGGCACCGCGCTAATGGGAGACCACGACGGAATCATATTATCTTCAGGCTGGCGGTGATATTGCTCCACGTGATGGTGCAGCAGCGCACGTACACCCTTGCTCCACGTGATGGTGCAGCAGCTCACGTACACCCGACGGGCACCCCAAACCAGCAAGCCCCTGCCATAAACGTGGCAAGTGTTGAGAATTGCACCGGGCGCGACGACAGGCGGTGGTTAGGTAAATTACTGGTATACAGTCTGTGTTGTCGTCTCACTCTAGCACCCCCGCCTCCCTTTCGGTGCTTGCCTTCTTTTGAAATATAGCGGGACGGGCCCAGCATTTTCTCCCTGCGTCAACTCGCATCGAATTGTGCATACACACGGTGAGGGACTAAACGCAAGCAAACAACTGCGAGGAGGAGCCTTCGTATTGGTGTCGGTGCTGGGTCCTCTTCGTCAAGTTCGTGATGTCTCTTCATCAGTGGCGTGCAGGCAGCTCAAAGGTCGAACGAGACAGATGTGAAGGAAACGCTGGGAGCTGATGGGAATCTCAAACCCTCGTAAGCATGCCCTACTGCGATACACCTGGTATGACGCTAAATATTCTCCCAATGCCGAATAGCCTAGTTTTCATATCGATAACCACGCAAGCCGTCTACGGAGCAATCTAACAAGCAGAAGGGGGCTTCGCCACAGCGGGCTGACGCTCGCCTGCGACTCCGCGCATGCCCGCTTCTACAGAGGAAGTAGGACGTACATAGACCCAGGCCGTGAATGCGGCAAAGTACTGCCGAGATTTGTGCACAAAAACAAATAATTTGTGAGCGAACAGAACGAAAACACTGAACAGCAGTAAAACGAAGATCGCCATCTCGCAAAATGTGTAGCATACTAAAACAAAAGCATAGCAGTTGCCCCCTCGGAAGCGACAACACGAAGGAAAGCCAACCCAAACGCTTCAACGACCACCAGAAGCTATCGCTCTCATCTACTTCCTTTGCCGCTCTTCCCTCTTAGGCCTACATGAAAGTGGTACTCGTCGTACAGCACCAGCAGCACAACCACGAGCACTCGGGTGATGTCGTACGATTAGTACGTCATACAAGGTGGGCTTCGCCTCGGCGGGCGGCGGGCTAACGCCCACCTGCGACTCCGCGCATGCCCATGAGGTACGCGAACGAAGCGGAGACGAACCGTAAAAGCGACAGAGTACTGCCAAGGGGTGTACGGTGTGGTATTAGAGCAGTTCAGACTTCGTGCTGAAATAATGATGAGTGATTCGACTGGCAGATCGAGTCGAAAAAGTCAGTCGAAAACAAACCCATCACTATCGACCATCCCACCACAAAACACACAAGCCCACACACAGATGCCAGCTACCACACAGCAGTGTCATACAATAGCGCCCACGTTGGCTTGGCGGCTATCACTGCTGCTGCTTCTCGCCGCAAGTCAGCGTGGCGCATTCATAGCTGCGCCCGCCAGCAGCGTGAATCACACGATTGCAGCAGCGCGCGGTATCGATGCCATTTTGCCAACAACACTTACGCCTGCTGCAGCTTTGGCGGCTCTCGGCTGACTGCAACGCCACGAACGTAGCTCTGGCGGCCTTCGGCTAAGGGTCGTTCATTACGAAGCTATTATTTCGGTTTCTACCTAAAGTTTCGGTTCAAATTTCACCCCTGGAAAAACTGGTCTTTCAAGTTTTCAAGTTTTTAAAAAACTACATTATAGGTACGAGCGTGTAGAGGATCGGGAAGCGGCACCGTTCGAGCTGTGTCACCACTCGCGAGCGCACGAGACTGAGCAGGGTCGTTCCCAACGTCACTTGTAGGTCATGACTGATCGCAGAAGGCGCAGTGAGCTTCTGAGCTCTCGCCGTTGAGTTGACAAGGTGACCGCACTGAGGCGGCCGACCGAACGAGCTCGCTGACGGAAATAGCTGAGAGTTTTGTCACGTTGGGCGTTGTAGCGCGACGAGTTGGTGAGGGGTTTCACTCCCCACGGCACCGACACGTGCCTACGAGTACGGCTGACTCCAGTGGGACAAAATACGTGGGTGTCTTCCGCGAGCGTTGCTGCTGTAGTGACGGGTTCTGTGCCAGGTGGACGATTGTTTTGCGAGCCAACGCTCGTACTCGTGAAGATTTAAACTTCGCAGATTTCGGTAAATGCCGAAATTTCATCAAAAACTCAAGTGCTGTACGCATCGTTAGGACCGACCCTAAGCCCAACGCCACCAACCCGCTTGGGCGAGGGTTCGTCACCCGCGTAGCACGCGTTGCTCGCGGAGAACGCGCGAAGCACCGAGCTGCCAACCGATTTCGACTGCCACATGCACCAGTACGCCCTCACACCAACCGCCTCTAGGAAGAGCACAAAACCTATAAAATCAACTCGATTAACGGTAAGAAGGGTCAGAAGAATCCAGTCGAAAAAAAATCAAGTTAAAAAGGGCTGTTTTCGACTGGTGGAATCCGACTGTGTAAAAATTGGCCTGCCTAGTCAACATTATCGACAGGATCTGCCAGTCGGAAAACTCATTCAAAAAGCCCAAAAGTCGAAAAAAGTTGAATCGAAAAAGCTCTTTTTGGACTGTGTTAGAAAAAGCCCGATTTGGGCTTCAGTCGAAAAAAGACGTTTTCGACTGATAAGTCTGACTGTGTAAGAATTGGCCCAAGGCCAATTCAGTCGCAAAGGGTCGTTTTCGACTGACAAGTCCGACTGCATTGTAAGAATTAGGTCAGTTCTTACAGATCTCTTTTTTCGACTGGACTATCCTGGGTCTCCTTATCGTCATTCGATAGCGATCAGTCGAGTCGATTGTACAGCTTGCGTACTCGTTTTGAGACGACAGGTGTGAGGAAGCACCGTTGTGTGGCGTATGACAGTCGAACATCGGTTGAAAGATCTATGCTGCATGCGTTCTCCGCGAGCAACGCATGCTTCACGAGCGACGAACCCTCGTCCAACCGTGTTGGTGGCGTTGGGCTTTAGCCGAAAGCCGCCAAAGCTATGTACGTTCGTGGCGTTGCACTCAGCCGAGAGCCACCAAAGCTACGGGCTGTTCCGGGTTAGAGTCGTTTTCGGATAGTTGGCAAGTTTTATCATAACGCCCTCAGCTTATATTCAAACCCCTCACAGCAGCAGCAGGGAGCCACAGCACGCCGACGCTCTCTAAGGAGTAAATGCTGGCGCAGAAAGGACTCCAGGCACAGCCCATCTACCTCAGAGGTTGGCAGTCCTTCCAGCCCGGCCAATTTCGCCTGGGAAAAGCTGGGGCGGCTGCTGTTCGTGATCATGCTTCAGCAACCGCTCATAACGACCCCACATGGCATCCACGCGGGCCTCACGGCCAGTGTCGTCAGCCCTATCGTAGCTGCTGCAATGACACCTTGTATCCTCCGTACCTCCCGCTATTACAGAAGTTAGAGCAAGTCTAGCATCGGGCGTCGTGGGGTGGTCTGGTTTGTACAACCTTGGGTCGGCGTTATTGACCTAAAATGGCAAATGAAATGGCAAATCTCAATTTCCAAAACCTCGCCAACAAGGCGGAACGGAAATATCCAAAAAAAGTTCGGCAAGTATTTTGCTATTTTGGCAAGTCCAATTTCCAAATTGGCAAGAAACATGCCAAAAAAATGTCGTTAGAAATGACCCTTGAGTCCAGCGCAGCAGCGGAATGAGTTTTCGTAGCTCAGTTTTGCCAATTTCGACATGAAAAGTTGCAAGGAGATACGGAAGGGGTTGACTCAAAATATTACGCGCTGACCAAAAAAAATTGAAGCAAAAAGTTGGGGTCCAGAATAAAGAAAACACGAAAAAAATCGTCATAAAAAGTACAGGAAAAATCCAACTCTGCTTATAATTTGGAACGGCGTACCGAGCGCGTTCTAGAATTAAAAAAACGCCAAAGGGTCAACCTTCACCCGTGGGCAACGACCGAGGCGAGCGATGGCTCGCGTCCTCCCCGGAGCGCCGCGGCTAGCGGCAGATTGTTTTTGCCGGCAGCGGCAAGGAGACTGGCTCTAAGGAGTCTCTTGGATGGGCTGGCGCCACCCCGCCGCCCGACACGGGCAGCAGCGACGGGGATATAGCGGTCGAACTTCTGAGCGAAGTCTTCATGTGGTAATTGGTCGTGTAACTTTCGCGGTGCAGGGCGACGAAAAACTCGGGTTTGCGGCGGTCTCGATTGTTTTCGCAGGGTCGCAGGCGGTCTAAGCTGTGCTAAGGTAAGGACCTTCGGAGACCGCGCTGCGGCTGCTCCGGTGGTCTTACCTCTCGCAATGGTGGCTTCTCGCCTCTTAATCAGCCGACGACATGGCACCAATTCGCGTGGTCGGCTTAGGTTAGATAGAACACGCCATGTCTAGGTGCACAAACTCCCCAAATTGAATTTCGATTTTCGACTAAGTTCGACCAAATAAGTCTTTTTCTTTTTACTTTGTTGAATTTGATTTTTCGTAATACTTATACATGAGAATGCCTGCTTGGTGATTCATTTTTTGATCAATCAGATGCAAATTAAATTCAATTCAATTCAAAAAAATTGAAATTCGATTTGGCAAGTTTCTCATTAATTAGGGCCCTTATGCCGTTTTGAAAAAAGTTGAAAACAAAAAAACATTCGCCAAAATATCCGTGAAAAAAAAAGTGTCTGTTTTTGGCCAGAGCGTCAAGTCCTAGCACAAAACGCTCCGAACCACGTGCCCAAATTCATGGGGGGAAAAACGACAAATGGAGCTGCGACAAACGATTTCCAATTTTTTAGACACGACGGGCAGAGTTTGAGGGAAAACACAGGATAAGTTGACGAAACTTAGAGGGCATGCTCTCGCTGTGCAATGGACATGCTGTGGCTGCGATTTTTCAAACTACGCCTGTGATTTTGAGTAATCTCGCTACATTTCTTCAAAAATAGACAGTATCGGAAATATTTTTTCGTGTTCAAGAATCAGAATGAACATTTCCAGAACCCGTTTTTCCTTCATTCTTCCAGAACGACATGACAAAATGACGTTTCGTGCTGATTGGTGTAAAAATGGGCCGCGTTTAATGAGGTTTCAAAATGTTTTTTTTTTGTATGTTTTTTAGCTTTGTGCACGTGGCCGAGGAATGAACAAACGTCAGCAGCAGGGAGTTATCTAAACAGCTGACCAGACTGCGTGTGCGACGGGGCACGCAGCAGTAGCAGCAGCACGTGGCCAGGACCTGCGTACCCGTGGCCGCCTCAAACATAAGGCAGTGACTCTGTGTCAGCGGTTGTCAGCAATCAAAATCAACTCCCACATACGTAGCTGTGTGTGGGTGTGCGCGAATTCGCGTGCCAGGTACCAGAGGTGTTGTTCTCGACAGCTGGCACGCTACGTCGCGAGATCGACACCCTGCTAAACACCGGCTTGTGCCGAGGCTGTCAAAGTAACAAAGCACGCAGCGGGAGCGCACGCCGAGGAAGACGATACCCTCAGGTTCGAAAGCCCTTTTGTGCCTCTCGGTGGCTGTAGCTGGCCCTCTTGGCAAGCCGCTCTCCCCAGCACCCGGCACCCCCTCTCCCAGCTCTCCTCTCCTTTGCCCATTGTAGCGTGCCATCACCGAATCGAACCTTCGTTGAGGGGGCCCACATCCTTGCGGCCCGCTCGCTACTGCACGCGTGTCTCGCTGCTGCTGCTGTTGCTGCGGCTAGCTACTGTATTGGTACGGGGTGTGCTTTGTTTGTTGGTTCAAGCTCTACTTTTTTATTTATTCATTTTTTTTTGCGCACACTTCTACTTTCCAGCTTTTGGACAAGCCGTGGTCACAGGTGTCGTCCCTTCTCCCCCCCTATATTCATGTTTCATGTGTGTCCAGGTACAGGTACTCTGTAGTAGGTACATGGTGTGGGTAATTCTTATCAGAGCGCTCTCCACACTAAAACACTGATACACCACATCTTGGGCCCGGTTCATTGTTCATTCTGGTTTTGAACCGGAACTTGAATTTCCAGAACGAGAGCCCCAAACAATCCTCTGGTTCTGGATTTGGGGGCGAAATCCACAGAACGAAATGTTTTTTTTTCCTCCAATTCTGGCAATATTTCCAGATATACATGGGACATTTCTTATAAAATATTATGTTGTCATTCTGGAAGAAAAAAGCATTTTCCGAAACTGCCAAACGGCCCAAAAAAAAAAACGCAGCAAATGACTTGATTTATGTACAGAAATAACTTGATTGTGAGTCATGTTTGGGGTTCAGGAGAAGGGCCGGAATGCACCGGCTCGGGCTGATACTAACTGTGAAGCTGCGCATTAATTGGCTGATCATCATGGGATGAGTATTATGGCCCAATTCATCACCGTTCAAGAGATAAAGCTTGTCAAGTGAATGTCAGGTTTACAACCGGACAACCGGACCAGTCCGTTGCAAAAATGACAGCGATACTGCGCGCCTCTTTGTATGTATGACACGCTTCTGGCGGGCGGAGCTAGGGATGCACCACGTTGACTTGCGGCGAGAAGAAGCAGCAGTGACGGCAGCAAAGGCAGCGTCGGCGCTGTTGTATGATACTATTGTGTGGTACCTGGTATGGTTGTGTTTTGTGGTGGAATGAATAAGCGATGCGATGGGTTAAAAATAAAAGCACGTTTTCGACTGACTTTTTCGACTGGATCTGCCAGTCGAATTGCTCAGTCGAAAAAGTAAGTTATTTTTCGACTGCTGTGGCCTTTTCGACTGTTGTGTAAAAAGAAGCCCGAAACGGGCTTCCAGTCGAAAAGTACCGGCTTCCGACCAACTAATCCGACTGTAAAAGAACTGGCCTTTTTGATAAAGTCAAAACGAACGACAAGAAAAAACGTTCGAAAGGAAAAGCGCAACAATGCTCAATTCTTGATCAAGTCAAAACGAAGTATGTCCATTGCATCGACGTGTGCTGAAAAGTACAAGTATGATTCGAGTGCACACGAGCGTGTTTTCTTCTCGCGTATGTGATGGTGATACCAAATCTTCGCAGGACAAATGTGTCCTCCTCGCTCGTGGGACATGTACATGCCTCACCCAGCATGCGAGACACTGTAAATTAGCACAGGAAAGTACCAGTTCCAACGTTCCAACGACCTTGTTCGGTTCCTTTAGCGTCGGTTGGCCTGAGCATTCCTCGCAGCAGCGCTCAAACGAAAAATTGTTCAAAAAATTCAAAAAACAAATACAGTAGGTGGCCCTATATAGTGCGGGTGAAATCGTTCGGCACAATATAGACTATAGAGGGAGCTCTTTAGAATGCGGATTCGGCTCAACCAACGACCCTATATAGTGCGGGTCTGACGTCACCCCCGCCCTAGATGCGGTCAAACCAACGCAAACACACGCACAAATCACACACAACACACAACCACCCAGGGTACAGCACTGTACCCCTACCGCCTAGCAGCAGACCCCTGGCCACGAGAACAGCGGAGAGGTATACGATGCCTTGTGCAGCAGGCGAACTCTGCCAACTCAGCAAGCAAACACCAGTAGCCCCCCATGGTCACCCATGCCGAGGAGGATGTGGTGGCAGACTGCACGGTATATGCGGCGAGGTGGCGGTTGAAGGCGAGGGAGAAAAAATGCATCGCATCTGTCACGCGTGCTTGTCTTCCAAACAAGCGTCCACAGCTGCCGCGGGCAAGAGGAAGGCCCAAGATGCGGGCGGCATCCTGAAACGCACGAACGCGGGGGAAGGCAAAAAGGCGGACCGAACTGCACCGCGCACGAGGTTTGACTCTGGCCCAGAAGGTGGAGGTTCTCGCAGACCTGAACAAGAAGGCCACTCAAGAGAGTCGCAGGCAAGTTTACGTGCGGTGTGCGGACGATCCAGAGCATCAAGCAAAAGAGAGAAGCTATCGTCCGGGAGGCAGCGTTAGCGAAGGGAAGCCGGAAGTCTAATCGCCGAGGAGATTTTCCTGAGGTACGTGCGTCTGCTGCTGTTTTCTTCGTCGGCTCATTCTTGAATGAATTCTTTCTACCAGTACAGCAGGAGTCTGCTGGGGGGTTTTCTCTACTCATATTTTCGAATGATTTCTCTGTGTTGGAGCTTTTTTTATGTCCTCTTTTTTCGAATGAAGGCTCTCGCCAGTGTTTCTTCTATGGGCTCTTTAGTTTAGTTCACTCTCTGCTTTTGATTTCACTCCATTCTTGAATGGGTTCGTCTCAGTCTCCTCCCTTGCCGTGGCGTCTCCGGACATCCGGTTTTCACTTTCACCTGTACTTGTGCTTGTTTCGTTGTGTGTACTAACTGTGCGGCAGTAGGAACGTGCTGTACTGCACTGTGTTTTTTCGGTGAAGTCAGTGTCTGTTGTATGAATGTTTCGTGTGTATTATCATAACGCTGCTTGCTTGAGACACGCTCCACTGCTCGTCTAACACCATTGTGTTGTTGCTGTGTAGTGGTCACGATCCTAGAATTGATTGCGTTCAACCGGGTTATTTTATGC
Organism: Undaria pinnatifida; assembly: GCA_012845835.1. Lineage (NCBI taxonomy): Eukaryota > Phaeophyceae > Laminariales > Alariaceae > Undaria > Undaria pinnatifida. Next base: position 2,891,485 of record JABAKD010000003.1, read on the forward strand.
CTACTTACTTGCCTCACAAAACGGCTGCGCAGGTGGATGCCATCGTCTTGGACCTCTTCGAAAAGGCGAGGATAGGAAAGATCGCTGTATCGCGGCACGTCCTCCAAACTTTCGGCCTCTCCGCCAAGGCCACGCTTCTCGAAGCACCGACGACTTCAGCTGCCGTGGAGTCGAAGCTCGAGATGTTCCGGGCGGGTGAAAAGTGGTGCAGAAACTTCGTGCAGCGCCAGAACCTCAAGATCAAGGTTCTGCACGGCGAGGCTGGTAGTGTCAACCAACGCCGAGCTAGTGAAGGAGGGCATCGAGAAGATCCGAGAAGCATGCAAGAAGTACCCGCCTTCCCGGATCTTCAACGTGGATGTTACTGGCATCATGTGGAAGTTGATGCCTAGGCGGACATACCTTTCGACCAAGGAGGATCGGAAGACCGCAAGGGGTACGAAAGGCATGAAGTTCAAGGATCGCATCTCCGCCTTCATGTGCGCCAACGCGGACGGTACCGCCAAGGTAGACATGGCGATAATCGGCAAGTTCAAGAATCCGCGCTGCTTCAGGGCAAGGGGCTGTCCCGCGCACGAGAATAGGTTGATCCGTAGCCGCAATGAATGGCTGTTTGCCTTGCATCTGGCTGATCCACTTTTTTTCCAACACTGACTCCTATTCTTTACACCGCTTTTCCACGCTTTTTTATTGTTGTCATGACCCCTCATCATGTAGGTGCTGGGTCAAAGCCAAGCCGCTTTAAAAGGAGATGGAGGATGCACTCACAGCGGCACACGGCATACAACGATCTAACGCCGAGGACCCAGCGGTGAAGGGGCTCGAGAAGACTCTCAACACGACGAGCTTGCGCATGCACGAAGCACAGCAGCAGGGAACTTCGATTGGGGACTCGGAGATCATCGACCTATTGGCGAACCTGGACATCACGCCGGGAGAGACTGCCGCGGAAACCTCCCTGCGGGCGGCTCAGAGGTGGGCATCAATCGAGGACCAGGAGGACGTCATCGAGGCGCAGCAGTTGGATCAGGCGGAAAGCGTGGCAGCGAGCCTGAAGGGCTTGGCGTTGGAGGGGGGCGACTCTTCGGACAGCCAGGACGAGGAGGATTCCGACGACGGAAACGCTGCTGCAGACGGAAACGTTGGAGGCGGTGCCGCTGAGCAACCGCCGCCGTACGCGGAACTTCCCCAATACTTCGCCCCCCTGGAAAGCTACGCGGCAGCGTCCGGCTTAGACGAGGCCGGCTACTTGCTCCAGAGGGCACGGATGTGGATGATTGAAGCCCATGCATCAAAGCCAACTCGCTAGACTGATGTCAGGGCGTATTTTGACGCGTAGAGCGATGATCGTTTTCGCCGCACGCGCAGTAGTTACTGCCGTTTTTTTTGCCAGGTCTATCGTTTGTCTGACTTTCATGCGTGGTGAAAAAGAGTTGCGTATTTTCCTTCATCGTGGCCTTCAAGGCATTGTGTAGTTTTGGGTTTTCTTCGACCAACTGAGTGAGGTAGAGCGCGCGAGAAAAGTAGGGGCTTGGGCTGGACTCTTCTTGTGCTTGTTCTTGCTACAGTACGTCGTAGTTCGTCCCGTTCTTTTGTTGCTTCGAGCGAGGGTGTCGGGGGTCGTGTTGAAACGGCGTCCCGTTTGGCAAGTTAGTTGAATTGTTTGGTGAACCATGTGATAATTTTCGTACTGTACGTGGTAAAGAAGTGGAACGGCGAAAGCAGAATGAACCATCCACGGGACTTTGCACACAGCCTGTTCGTACGCTCAGAGTACGAACGAGCATGTCATGAACCAAGTACGGTACAGCAGTACTGTCCTGCTGTACCGTCGTTTCACCCGTGTTCAGGATGCGGATACACAGTACTGTACTGTATTCACGGCTGCAATATGCTGTCCTCTTCGCATCACAACAGGCGCAGCCTCCTATCCGTGTAGGCAACACATCCAACACCCTGTTTGCCTTCATACACCTCGCTGTAGGCTGCGTCCTATGCTTTAAACTAGTACTATCGTCAATATTAATAGTGCGCCTTCCCGCACTATTGCGGGAAAGCGCACTAATCAGGCCGGTTTCTATATAGTGCGGGTAAATTTTCGTGACACATACCCGCACTATATAGGGCCACCTACTGCTGTACCAGGTAGCACGCACAGCAGCAGTAGCAAATTACAAATTAACCTCGTGTGCTACAGAGGCAGATTACGTAGCAGTGGTCAACCCGAAGGGGCTGTTCCAAGTGTCGCGTCTCTGGAATACTTGACGAACACATCAGCAGGCTGCTATCATACAATGCCGATCGAATGTCGTCCTCGCTCGTAGAAGGCGCAAGCCCAAGCACATCTGGGCGGAAGTTAGACGACCGTTTGGTCTTCAATTTAATACCTGAATGGTCACTGTATTTCCGCCCAGAGCAATATACCTGGTATTTCTTTCAACCCCTTTACAACTGCTGTAAACCCGTTTTTGGGGACAAAATTATTTGAATTTAGTATGGGGAAGGAATCGGGGGCTCTAGAGGCGTGAAGCACATCTGGGCGCAAGTTAGAGGACCGTTTGATGCTCAATTTAACACCTGAATGGTCACTGTATTTCCGCCCAAAGAAATACCCAGACGTGCTTGGGCAAGCGGCTTGTACGAGCGGAGCGAGGACGGCATTTTCTTTGGGCGGAAATATGGGCGGAAATACAGTGACCATTACCACTTACAATAGCAGCCTGGTGAGAGCTACCAGTAGTAATCCAGATACGAGTACATGACACTCGATAATCAATTTAAACGAGTAGTGGGGACCCCTTTCGGGGCTTTCAAGTCTCACGATTAAAACAACACCGAGGGCGACCTGATCAAAAGCCTGGCAAGAGCACGCAGCAGTACGAGCAGCACCATGCCACGCGCGTGTTGTTTACGTAGCTCCTGCCTAGCTTTTCAGAACGGGCCCATCCCCTACCCCACCAGCACGGGCTACTTCGGGTGGGCGATGCTGCCGGTGGGCGATGCTGCCGGTGGGCGATGCTGCCGGTAGGCGATGCTGCACTGCAGCCGTCACACTGCTGATTTCTGTTGTTTTTCGTTTTTCGACATCATACGATTGTTCCGTTGTTTTCGACCTTTTTTTCTGAAGCTGGAATCTAGACTATCAGCTATACTATCTGCCTGTCTCACCCCTTGTGAAATTGAAACTCGTCGTGGCCAACCTCAGCTGGAGCCCTACGCGATCATCCCCCCCCCCACTCTTATCCACGGGTACTCCAGCAAAATGGTATTGGCTTTTTCGCTGCTACTTCTCCAAGAAGCGACCCCCACGGAGGTAGCAAGGGCCTAGGTACGATGTGCCCTCTCGTGCGTCGAAAAGTCGAGTCGACAAGACCAGAAACAATTATAATACGAGTACGTTATTCTTCAACATCAACTTTCTGGCAAAGAACCGCGCGGCACGCAAAAGTGATACATGAGCTAAACCCGCGAGGCTACGCGTTGCGGAGGCTTACCTTCAGGTGGACCCTGCCGTGGGCTGGAGGCCACGAGCAGGGTTGGTTCGTTCGATCGCGTTGGGGGCCTGATGTCGTGTGTAGGGTGTAGGGTGCAGGGCCAGATGCAAGTCAGAAGTGTTGTGAGCGAGGTGTGCGAGCGATGTCCGGCAAAAAAGGAAAAAAATAAGAGTTTGACGAATAGGAGGGATTCTTGTTCTCAAACGGTACAATTTTACACGTAACTGTAAAAAACGGTACACTTGTAGTCAAAAGAGTTTAGAGTCAGAGAAATTTGGTCGGACGCATTAGAAACCATATAACAACACCTTCGCCCAAAACCAACAATGGAGACATAGAGGAAGCAAGGAAAGGAAAAGCGAAAAAAATGTCATACTACAAGTAGCAGACCCTAGGAACTGAATAAAGACGGCATTGGGCTCATAAAGGGTATCAAGTGCATCATCAATGGCACTGGGGAGAGAAAGCAACATGGCGAAGAAGTCCGGGCGGTCTTACGCTATCTTGTGACGGCCAAGAAAGCGAAAAAACGAAAAAGGAAAGGAAAGAAAATAATAGACAAGAAAAGCAAGAAAATACAAGACAAGAAGAGGAAGGAAGAAAAGGAAAAGAGAAAAAGTGTCACACTAGCAGACAGACCCTAGGCACTGACTAAAGACGGCATTGGGCTCATAAAGGGTATCAAGTGCATCATCAGTGGCACTGGGGAGAGCACGCGACATTTCGAAGAAGTCAGGGCGGTCTCACGCCATCTTGTGACGGCAAAAGAGAAAAAAATGGCATACTAGCAGACCCTAGGCGCCGACTAAAGACGGCATTGGGCTCATAAAGGGTATCAAGTGCATCATCAATGGCACTGGGGCGAGAACGCAACATGGCGAAGAAGTCAGGGCGGTCATACGCTAGTTGTGACGGTTAAGAAAGCGAAAAAACGAAAAAGGAAAGAAAAGAAAAGAAAAGACAAGAAAAGCAAGAAAAGACAAGACAAGAAGAGGAAGGAAGGAAAGGAAAAGAGAAAAAAATGTAGCAGACCCTAGGCACTGACTAAAGACGGCATTGGGCTCATAGAGGGTGTCAAGTGCATCATCAGTGGCACTGGGGAAAGCACGTGACATGGCGAAGAAGTCAGGGCGGTCTTACGCTATCTTGTGACGGCCATTAGAAGGCCCACAAATTTCAAGAGTACGACGATGGCCAGATCCAGACTTCAGTTCCTTGGGCATGACGCCCCCCCTCACCCCCCCCACCCTCCCCCCCTCCCCCCTCCCCCCCTCCCCCCTCCCCCCCCTCCCCCCTCCCCCCCATCCCCCTCTCCCGTCCCTCCGTCCGCTTAGAGATGCCGACGGTCGATGGCGCTGCCGCAGCGTTTGCGCGTCGCTCTGCAGCTTTGCGTCTCTCCGTTTCATGCCTATTCCGCATACAACTTAGCTCCCTCCTCCCCTCGTCGAAACTATCGCCACCCTTCGAATTTCATTCCAAAGACCGACATAGATCCTCCTTCAGATGAGACATCCAGTCCTTCTCTTGCCCCCCTGAGTAGCCCTTATCCCCAACAAGTTCCCCAAACATCACCCTCTGTGGCAGACGCTCCTCCCTCATACGTGCTACGAATCCCGCAAACAATATCCTCCGTTTGCGCACTATCGCTTCTATGCTCTCGGGAGCTGTCTTGGCAAGCGAGTCGGCGTACGATCGGGTGTGGTCGTCGCGCTTCCGTTTCCGCCATCCGAGGCATCGGAAGAGCATGGAGTGGTGAACCCGTCGTAGCCTGTCATAGTCAGGCTTGTTCGGGCTCCACGTCATGCAACCGTAAAGCAGTGTCTCGACCACCTCAGCTTTCAGCAACCACACCTTCAACCGTAAGCGCACGCCCGGGCGATCATAGATTTCCGTCTTTTATCGCTGGAAGCACGCCCAAGCCCTCTGAAGACGCCGCGTTACTTCAATGCTAAGGTCTCTGTCTGCGGTGATAGCCCCGCTCAAGTGCACAAACTCGATTTTTGTTTGTATACCTGGCCGGCTGCATTGATTGTGAACGACACCTTCCCCCCGCCTTTGGTTTGCAGACACATACCAGTAATCTTTGTTTTCGCCTTGGAGACCGTAAGCCCGAACGACGAGCACGCAGTCACGATCACCGTCATCATCCTCTCCAGTTCTTCTGAAGATCGCGACACGACGCCCGCATCGTCCGCGTACAGCATACCCCACAATCTCTGCACCTCCTTCCCCTCCTTCCCCCTCCGCCCGTCGACTTTGCCTGTGCGTGAAGTGCCCTTCTTCTCGCCTTTCTCCATTCGTTGGAGCTGCACCATGTTGTCTGTGACGGCTGCATCAGCGAGTAACCACACGCAGTACCGCCGTGAAAAACATGTTGAACAGCAATGGCCCGAGCACGCATCCTTGCCTGAGACCTTGCCCCACGTCAAACTTATCCGAGCACTCTCCACCATCCAGCCGCACGCATGCTTGCATACCGTCGTGGAATTGGCGGATGACGGCGAGCATTCTCGGTGGCGCGTCAAAACGAACAAGGACATCCCACAGAAGGGTTCGGTCGACGGAGTCATATGCTTTGGTGAGGTCGATAAAGCACAAGTACAAGGGGGCGTGGTTTTTCCGCACCAGTTCCTGCAATCGTCGTACTACGAACATCATGTCAACCGTCGAGCGTTGTTGGGGTCTAAACCCACACTGTTCCTCCGGCAGAATGTTCTCGCGTTCGCAATAGTCACTCACGCGGCCCGCGATGACTTTGAGGAGTACTTTGCCGGCGTGAACCACGAGGGAGATGCCACGATAATTGCCACACTCAGTCCAACATTTATTGTGAAGCACCGTAATCGTTGCATCTTTCCATTGTTGTGGCACGCCATCTCTTCTCCACGCAGCGACGATGATATCGTGGAACTTTTCGAGAGTGTTCAATTCTTCTTCGTCGGCCAAAACCTTCAAGAGCTTGGCCGGGAAACCATCGAACCCTACCGCCTTTCGGTTCGCCAACGCACGGATCGCCTCCTCTACTTCGTACCTAGACGGAACATCGTCCAATGGTCTGCACGGGGGCCACTGCTTAAGCTCGTCCACAATGCTCGGGTCAAGGGTCGGCGACTTGGTGTTAAGCAGTTTGTGAAACCACCTCACCCACCGCTCGCGGCTGAGGGCATTATCCCGCAGCAATCGACTCTTCCTCGTCTTTGATGTACTGCGAGTTAAACGTCCTCTTCCCTTCCACATCCATCCCCTTTAGGTGTTTGTAGAAGCCAAATTGATCACCTTATAGACTACTTGGTACTACAGCAGTAGTAGTATACAAATAGTATACAGAGACTAGTCGTCTTTGTAAGATCGTCCCGCGGGGCTGGGTTTTACCGTATGTATAATAGCACACATGATCAGGGAAGCCACCGACTTACTTTTTTTTTTTTTTCTCACACTTTTACTTTCCAGCTTCTGGACAGCCCTTCTCCCCCCCGGTTCTTGCCTTCAGTTTTTTATCGCGCATAGGGTTCAGCAATCCCACTGCTCGTCGATTTTTCATCGAGTGTTGCTAACTCACGCTTTCGCGCTTTCCGCAAGTCAATTTGTGCACAAGAAAAAGTCCCAACGAATTTAGTCAAGTATGCACTCGGCGGGGCTCGAACTCACGAAACTGACCTATACCAGGCTCGAGGATAACCTGATACGCCACCGGGGCGACCGGCCAATACTATACATCCTTTACGACGCCAGCAACCCCGTAACACGCACGAAGCGCACCAGATGCAGCTTGCGAAGATGACGGCAGCGTTGGCGGAGTTGCTGTTATTACGTGGATCATCCGACAAAATAATAAGATATTCGTAGAGCGTGTATGCAGAAAAATGAGCTTCAACGTCCACCTCACTCAGCACTCGCAAACATTTCCAGAAAACCATACTCGTCGTGTAGAAGATCGAAACCCTCTATCTCACAGCGGAGGTGCCTTTTTTCGGTCACAAACAACGGGAACGACGAGTCATCTCTCACGGTACAGGGGTGCAGCGCGGGAGTTTCTGAGCCCATATTAACATGATGTGGGGTATTGACAGGCCCGCTCGTCGTATATCCGGCCGACCTACTATCCTGCCGTTTCAGGGGGGAGAGTGTCATAAGGCTTAGTTTGGGTAGGCCATATTATTGGTTAACCTTTTGCAAGTGGTCAAACGGACTAATATCTACCTCACTAATTCCTTAATAATGGGGAGCTGAATATATATATCACCCAAAAAACATGAACTCGAAGGCATTCAATCGCCGCGCAACCCGACCAACAACGTACTATTAATAGAAGTAAGTCTTACTTACCCTGAGCTACTATAGTCCTAGAATAATTCGTCGAACTCACAGCTGACGTCGTTAGAATGATTTTACAGAATACAAGGGCTCCGCATGGGCGCCGGCATTCGCCGGCGCCCATGCTTCGGGCAGGGCAGGGCAGCACTTCGACAACTTAAGGTGTAGCTGTCCGATTTGGCATGCATTGAACTTTAAAGTAATGCCAAGAGTTTCATACGAACATGGAATTATGAAAGTCATGATTTGACAGAAAAAAAACGTAATATTATACAACAAAGAAGGCAAGGATAGGCGAAACATAGTATGTCAAATGCGCCGTCAAGTAAAAGTTGGCGTCTATCAAACAAAAATACCGAAAATAGTATTATTGAGAACCTGCGTCGCCTCTAGGCGAAACGAAAGAGGCCTTGGCATTAATGAAGAGACTGCACTGCTGTCCCCGTGGCAATGGAGGTTCGAAGTCGACAGGATGCAAAGTCGGTTTGCATCAAACGTCGACATGGGGCCATGTCAGCCGGCGAGGTTTTGGAAGAAGATTGCTTTGTTTGTTACGTGAAGGCTGTCGCATTGATTGGTCTGCGCGGTTGCGGGCGAGGAGAAAAACGAAGAAGAGGAGGGCGATCTCTCGTTGCGTCGGCGTTGTCTAAGATAGGTGCGGGGGTGGCTTTGCTCGTACGGGAGGTTGGCGTAGCGATTCTTCTCTGTTTTTTCTCGAGAAGGCGGGATATGTGTGTCTGCTACCTTTGCTTCCTGGGTGCTTTCACGTTTTGTCGAAATCGGACGCGTCCCCTCAATACATACCGGTAATATCCGGAGTGTCTCTACCATGACGACTGCTGATGGTGCCGTGCGTATGTCCCAGAGACTGACATATTATTTACTGGTAGAAATAGTAATATACCTTTCTTTGCAACATTTTTTTTCTTCATCCTATTTATCATCCCCGCATCATTCTCGCGCTCCCTCCCAGTAGTAACTCAGATCCGGGGTCACATAGCGGGCCCTCCTCCTCCCTCCCCACTTCGGCACGTGCCTTCATTTTTACCGCGAGGGAAATCGAGCATTTTCTTCCCTTGTCGACTCGCGTCGAATTGTGCCTAGCAGGCGCTCTCAGCAGTTGATCTCTTTTTTTGATTGCATTTTTGCAAATTAGGTCATATCCATCGTGGTGGGTGTCGAACTCAAGGACAACCAAACGTTGGAGGCATTCGAGGGTAAAACCACTAGACCACCGGGGCGGCCGGCTGACAATTGATTAAAACAAAACAGGATATTTGCATAGGGTTCAAAATCGTGTTGGCAGAAAAACCAAATTTGCAGGAAGCAGCTGAAAGGTCTAGAAACAGGCAATATTTCAGTTGTTGTTCTCACATTAACTCGCACAATCCAGTCCGTGGTCACAGGACTGGTTCCAGTCACTCTGGAGCAGAGGAATACCCTAGGGAAAAACACAAACAACCCAAGGTGGTACACGCATAAATCACAGCTGACGCAATTCATGCCTCCACCAGAAACATATAAAAGTGAAATCGGGAGTCACCCTACGATGTGCCAGGTCCATACCGGTGCATACGTCTCATTACTCGCGCCTGGGAAAACCGACTATACCGCTTGCCACCCAAGACTACCACGTAAATATCACACGTAGTATCTATCACTACGCATACGCACAACAGACGCAAGTCAATTGGAAAAAAGAAACAAAGAACAAAGAGAAAGGAAAGGAAATGGGTGCATGGGGCCAAGAAAAAGAAAACAAAAATAATTTTTGGGGGGTCTACTGGCGAGGCTGCCACCAGAACGGCATGTCACATGTCACGTGGTCTTTCGACCGGCTACAGCAGTAGTACTACGAACGACTTCCGATACACGCACCGAAGCACGGACTACCGGCCAATTAAGCGATCGACAGCTGGCCGTGGTTGTCACGTGTCTCTGTGTTGGGGGCTCCTGCCCTGCCTCTTGTTGGCTCTTGAGAGTGACGCGTGTACGACTAAACTTGCCAACGAACGGCACTCGCGCTGCACTTTGAGCCATCTGCTGTAGTTCTGGTTGCTACTTGTTGCTGCATTATGTGCTAGAAGTTTCGCCCTTCGGCTACTGCTGTACACCTGCTGTTGTGTGTTTGCCAATGTCGTCAGTTGGCGTTCATGCTCGTCGTACATACTGCTGTTCTCACCGAGTACGTGCGGGTTTCCTCGTAGCTCAACCGTACGACGACGAGCTCAAAACAGAAGGGAGGTGACATGAAATGGCATGGACAATGGCCACATAGAAGCGAGCACAGCGGGATAGTTCGCTGCGAATCAGCAGCATTCGTTCATGCCTACAGCAGAGGCTGCCTGGAGTGTCAGCGGCCGTGCTAAAGCCAGGGCAAAGGCCGAAGAGACGGCTCTATCTGCTTGGTTTTGTCTCGAAATTCTGTTACGTGAAAGTATCATGATTTGGGAGTTATTTTGTCACGAAACGTCTTGCCGTCGGTAATTTGTGTCACGAAGTTGTTGGATATCGTCGGTAAGTTGTGTCACGTTTTAGGTGAACCCACACTAAAAAATTGAATTTCCAGCTGGCAAAACGAGCAGAAACAAAAGCAATAAAATGCCGAGCAAGAAACCAAACGAACTAGTAAAAAAGTACCGCAAAGACACTAACGCTCGAGAGTATGCCACCGCAAAATTCCAAACATTATCACGTGCCGTTTGGAAATGATGCCAATTTTGTAAATCATTCAGGCGTTGCAGCCATCAAGATTCAACAATTTTTCCAAAATTCCTCCTCGACACTCGCTCGTCTCGCTCGGCACCCGTCCGCGTTCTCGTCGATGTGCGGAACGGACACGGCAGGACGAGGGGCGTTGGAGCCGCCCCCCGAAGGCGGCGCTCGAACGAAGCTATATTCGACCGAGAATTCCAGTTCCGCGAATCGCATACTTAGGCCGAGACAAAAAACTCCTGACCAAAGTCCATGACACCAAGGAATGACTCGATATTCATTCAAGGAATGATTTTATATATATTTATACTCGTTTGAAAAGATCAAACTAACCCATAACTACTCACTTTAGGAGGTCAAAAGCGGCCAGAAGATCAGTAGTAGTAGTAGTAGTAGTAGTAGTAGTGTAGTAGTAGTAGTAGTAGTAGTAGTAGTAGTAGTAATAGTAGTAGTAGTAGTAGTAGTAGTAGTAGTAGTAGTAGTAGTAGTAGTAGTAGTAATAGTAGTAGTAGTAGTAGTAGTAGTAGTAGTAGTAGTAGTAGTAGCAGTAGTAGTAGTAGTAGTAGTAGTAGCAGTAGCAGTAGTAGTAGTAGTAGTAGTAGTAGTAGTAGTGGTAGTAGTAGTAGGAGTAGTAGTAGCAGTAGTAGTAGTAGTAAAGCCACCCACAACTAACTTCAGGTACCGTTCTTTTGGGTTTCCGTTGCACGTTGCGTACGCCCATGTGTCTCTCTAGGAAGAAGAATCAGTCAACACGGTCACTCTGCACTGGGATGCCATTGGGTAGAATGAACAGAATAATATTATTGCGAAGACAAAGTTCTTTAGCGCAGCAGTTCCAACGTGTAAGACGGGCGCGCGGCCACGGGCGGGGGGGGGGAGGCGGGGGGCGGTGCAATTGTCATGCCATGCATGGCCATAATCTAGCGGGGGGGGGTGGGGTAGGCGGGGGGGGGACGTGTGCCCATAAATTGCGTGGTCGTAGTCTCAAGAGCATATAGACCCTCGCATCCCTACAATGACACGTTGGTCTGATCGGCGAAAACGCGACAACACACGACAACGCGACGTGCTCCACCATCCTCATTCGCACCAACCGCGATCCACCGTGACATGTTCGACTAGTCGCGTGTTGGGTGAGCTTCATCCTACTATGAACCGTTTTTGACGCCGACTTCGGCACCTTGTGCGTACTTTCTTGCAAGGGAATGACAACGTCGAGTTGCTTGTTTCGTTTCCCGGTGCGGCCACTTCCAGAGACAGCAATGAGTATACGAGGGGGAGGGGGGGTACCATGCGGCGGCGGGGAAGGGGTGTTAGCACGGGGGGGCGGGGGTGACACCCGTCCAGCTGGCGCCGCTGAATATAATAAGACACGGCCTGACAACAGACTCAGGCCAATTTTATTTCAGGTCTCTCTATTAAGCACGTTTCACGATGTTCACTGACTTATCTTAGAGATCCTCTCGCATTACTCCCGCTATAGTCAGGGATAGAACGGAGCTTAGTGCACGGACAGCGTAAGGTCACCATCCCTTTTTCCTATACGCATACGCCTTCAAAGGAATGCAAAACCACTTTTATCCCATACCCACATCCTACATATTGTGCCTTGTTAGTCTCCCAGGGCAGTACTAAAACACAAGCCCGCCCTTATCGGCCGTATATGCAAACATATGGGAGATGCGGGGAAGCACCGGCTCCACGGTGTAGAACATGACTCGAGGGTGTAGCTCTTCAAAATCCACCCCCACGCCTCTACCCTGCGAGGCTACGAAGCCTCAGGAAGAATTCCAAGACAGAAGAACGAAAACGGAGAGCGAAAAAACGGACTGCCAAAAACCCAGCGGTAACGTCGGAATCGACAGACACGAGAGCTATCGCTTTCCTCAAATTAACGCGGGGAATGGCAACGATAGAAACATGAAAAGAAGAACGGCAAACTGCAGTGCCATGAAATAAAAACGCTGGGTGGGGTTGAAGGCGGGATAGTCGAAAGCCTCGCCAGCAAAACCACGAGCGGTCGCAAAAACGTATCAGAACGCTTCGTACGAAAAACTGCTCACGCGCGGAAAGGAAATCGTGTGGGACCCTGCGGGGACAGCGTCGAAACCGAAAGGAGAAATAAACGGACAATCCGTCACAAAAACTAGGTCAAAACCCAGGAAAGCGAATTATCAATATGGCAACTCGCGGGCATCGACGGTGAGCCGGCCTATGGCGAGGGCCTCCTCCTGGGTCGCTCTGCTTGTCTCAGAGGGACGCGGGGAGCGCGTCCCGGATTAGATCATCGGTGGAAAAGGGAGAGCAAGCGAGCTGGTCTATGTGGGTAAGCTTGCTCGCACGGAGGGAGGCAAAACACAAAGAGGAAAGCCGTGAAGAAAATCAAATTTCTGCCGACGACGCCAAGTATAATGGAGGCGCGGCCTGATAACACACACAGGTCACCTCTTCTTACAGACATCTGCACTAGTAACAATCAGGTTCCACGATGTCCACTCACTTGTCCCTTAGAGAAGCTCTCGTGTATTACTCCCGCTAGCCGGGGGTAAAGCTGAGCGCTATGCACGGCTAATAGTGCAAGATCACCACCCTGTTGAGTAATTATTAGTAGTGTGGTATTATTAGTCCGTTTGACCACTTGCACAAGGTAACCGATAGCTTACCCAAACTAAGCCTTATAACACTCTTCCCCCCCTGAACCACGGCGGGATAGCAGGTCGGCGCCGCGGATATACGGGCGGACCTGTCGATATCCAAGCGGTTTCATTTCCTGGGGGTATACTCGTAGGAGAGAGTGTTTTTCAAGTTCGACATGGGAAAAATCTGAAAAAGTTTATTATTGTGGATGGTGGGATTTGAACGCACGACCCGAAAAAACCCATGGTCTGTCGACGACGCCATTTGTTAAGGAATTAGTGGGTATTAGTCCGTTTGACCACTTGCACAAAAGGTTAACCAATAGCTTACCCAACCTAAGCCTTATAACAACCCCCTTTTCCCTCTAACAACCCCCTTTTCCCTCTACGCACTCGCCTTCAAAGGCATGTGAAACCCTTTATATCCCATAGCTACATCCTAGATGCTACGCCTTGCTAAGCTCCCAGGGATATACCACAATATGATCCCGTGCGAGACAGGGCGGCAGGAAAAGAGGGTCGAGATCGCAAATCAGCTTTGTCCCAGGATCGACAAGGGGGTGCGCTGGGCGCATGGCGAACAGCCGTTCGATCCGACACCACGTATTATCAAGAAAGTGTACTCTATTATAAAGTCTTACCAAGAAACTCATACTCTGGGTCGGGCTCAAATCCTTCTTAACACGGGGCAGGGTGTTATGTGCCCTGCAAATAATAATGCGACTATACGCTACGACGAGTGCACGAAGGGAACGAGAATGGAGAGAGTGGTGGGTATTCGATGTATTGTTCGTATCAGGTTTTGCGATAACAATTGATTATAAACTGTATAACTATAGTCTAACTGCACATTGTCGGAAGGCTAATTAATAACAAAATAATGTATAGTATGTATACTTGTATACCAAGTACGTACGTACGTGTGACGACAAAGAAACAGGCCTGTTCACGGCGAAGGTGCTAGTTTTCGGTGTCACATTGGAAACATTACACGCGTCGGACGGACCAGATCCCCAGTAACCACCTACTTTCAAAGTGCGTCGTCAAGGAAGACAGATTCCCGTCTATATGAGCTGCATGTTCTGTAGATCGTTCATGAGGCCCGGATGATATGAAGCGATCCACCTCATGTTTCCTGGGTTGGATTTGTACCGCATAGATCCTGCAAAACATATCATCACGACAGATAGATACAGATTAGCTAGACGATCTAGATCGTGATACGTCCCACGTACGTTTAAAAAGTTTCCACAAATTCTCATTATTAGTATCAGCAATTGAGTGACGACCTGGGAAACCACAAGGTGGGGACCGCCGACAACGGCAGACTCAGTTTTGCATTATTATGAAAAATGAAAATACACTCCAGCTGTGAGATCGAAGATTTCGTCGAAACTCATCTTTGCAAGCTGTGTGTGATACTCCGATCGCGCGCATTACGAGTTGTGTGTCCTCATGAAGGATATAGGTCTCAGTTTTGCATTACTATATTACCGGGGTAAGTACTCTCTGCGCGCCGAGGTGCCACGTTAATTACCAGCAGTTTTTAGGGGGTTCAGCAGTAGTGCTGGGTGGGGGTGTTCGACTGATCGCAGCAGAGAGGCCTCATGGATCCCAACAACATAGTCTATACTGTACCTGGTACGAATCACAGCGACGACGGAATGTCACACAACAGAAGTATCGTTGCTTGTTGTTGCTTCTTTCCTCGAGCTGACGTTGATAGGGAGACGCTGAGATTAAGGAAAAGTTTCTACGTTACTACCAGCATCTTACCAAGCACACCATCCGGTATGCACTTGGCGAGCTATGATGAGCATGTTGGACGAAACGTTTGCAGCACATCCTTCAAAACAAAAGGATGCAGCCTGGAATAATACCGTACAAGAGTTGTTGTTTTCTCACATTAACTCTTGTCAAAAATCTAGAGTCCGTGGTCACACAAAGGTGCTGGAGCCTATATTCATAGATTTAAGACGTACAGAAGCAACACTCGCGAGGCAAAAACTTCCGCATCGGTACGTACGTGCGTAGCGCTGAATAAAAACCCGAATTACAGAGTATTGATAATATGCCAGTAGTAGCCGTCAAAACCTGTTTTTTGAGCATCAACTTCCTCATACGATATACCTGGTACAGCAGTATAAAGAAATAAATATAAAAAACAACTAATGAAATATCTAAAAAAATGCAAACTTGCTAGACTTGCAGCACAGACAGTACAGAGCAGTACTGGTGCTTCAATAGTGCGGTTACCTGTCAGGTGACAATAACCGCACTAAATTGGGCCCCCCGCACTATCCCTGGATAGTGCAGTACTCTGTCGGACGAAGCTGTGAAAGCGATTTTCACCGCACGAAACTGGGGCTCCGCACTAAAGGGTACCGCACTAACGCGGCTCAGCGACTGTATACAAAAATCCAGTGCAAACAGGCACAAACAGGCGTAGTCGACACGCCTACCGGTAACAACAAACATGAAAACACACCGAGGCCGCATACGCAACACGATGTTGCTATACACTTGCTTATAGGCAACAGTTTACCCAACACTTACCCGTCATGACACCCACCCATGACCCTTCGTTGTGTCCACACACAAAATACAAAATACTCATGACAAAACCCAATCGTAATCGTACTGTAGGTAACTCTACCCCACCGTCATTTTTTTCTCTTTGTTTTTTTTTCACACACGTCTACGTTCCAGCCTCAGGGCAAAAGCCGCGGTCACAGGTGTCGTCCCTTCTGCCCCCCGGTTCTTGCCTTCAATTTTTTTATCGCGCATAGGGTTCAGCAATCCCACTGCTCGTCGACTTTTCATCGGATGTTGCTAACTCACGCTCTCGCGCTTTCCGCAAGTCAATTCGTGCGCAAGAAAAAGCCCCCACAAATTGCTACCAGTATGCACTCCGGGAGATTCGAACTCACGAAACTGACCTATGTACCAGGCTCGAGGATAACCTGATACGCCACCGGGGCGACCGGCATTACATCCCCCCCAGCTTGTAGGCCAGACATGGGACAGCTACGCTACAAGTACACGCATGACAGGATGTGATGACTGCTGTGTGACGCCGGCTACGATCGAGGTATTACGGTATACCACTTGTTGGCTAAACACTTTCTGAACGACGAGGCTCCTGAACACAACATTGTCGCAACGGCCTGCAACGGCATTTTTTTATTTTGCAACATTTGACAGTTGTCATACCTGGTATATGGTATACCGAGCTATCCCATTAATCTGCTTATCGGGTTGCACACTCATGTCCTTGAATCAATTGAGTCAAAACGTTTTGGATGAGGTATAAAGCTCCTCGAGAGGAGCCCCCCCCCAAAAAAAAGGTGCACCTCTACATCGCAGCACGCGTCTCGTACACGAGCTCTCATGACATGGACGGACGAGAAAAAAAACGACGGCTAGGTCTCATACAAAAACATATGACACTCTTCGGGAAGCGTTCAAGCGATCGCAAACGCCGGAAAATCAAAATCGGACGTCCACCCAACTGGGCATCGACTCTCTACTGCCGCGACAATAAGGTGCTTATTATGGCCCTCCCATGTTTCATGCAGGTAGGCAAAAAAGGGAGGGCTGGGTCTATGACAAGGCAATGCATGTTTCGTAGCACCCAGTACAAGCGTCCTTGACGCCACTATTATATACTCGGAGTATAAAATATAACAATAAACAAACGACGTTCAACCGTCTACCTTCCACCCAATATAACAAAACAAACGACTTTCAACCGTCTACCTCCCCCCCCCCCCATAGCAAAACAAGAACGATTTCCAACCGCCGAACCTTTCCCGCACAGCGAAACAAAGACTATTTGTCAACCGCCATGCCCGTCCCCTTCCCAGCCACATCCATCGCGCACATGAGCCGCAGAGCCTGTTGTCTACAGCAGACCGATGCACTATATTACTTGCGGAACTCTCAATAACTCCACACGATAATCAACGCATACCACATACGACAGTCCGGTTTCACGACGTGACTGTCCCCCCCACACACCCTAAGTAAACCTAGTATACATACAGTGGTCCCCCCGTGGCTCTGGCATGTGCCAGCCAACCATACCGGCAGTAAACCGGACACCAGCACTACTGGGTATAGCACCGATACCGGTATCAGAGGGTTCCAGTCGTGCCAAGTGATTCTACCGGCACTATATCGGCAATAGACACCATGCAACGGGCGCTAGAGGGAGAACCCCACAGCTGTATCACGGTCGAATTAGGCCTCGGGGCGCCCGAAAATACCGTTTTCCCATTGGTCCCTTTGGGACTTACACGGAGAAAAAGAGTCCAAAACAAACTACTGTACTGTAGCATCGGCCACAGCGAGGAGAGCCCGGGCGGGGAGTGCTTCCGAACTCCCATGTAAGAAGCCGTACGATGCTAGCGAATGGCAGCATGGTGATACCTGAACTGCTGCACGCTTACACTCGACGCTTCATGGAATCCAACTCGGCGTGCTTCTGGTCGCTACGCATCTATGCATCGACACCAAAAGGGGTTAGTCGTACCGTACATGAGCGGCAATACGCTGCGTGGCCGCGAGGTTAAGAAGGGCGAGGGAGCCCCCCGGACATGAAGTGTCGCACTGCGTAGAGGGACTATGGTAACTGCCCGAAGCGTTTCGATTTCTTGCTTCCGCCCGCGCGCCACCGTCCCGCTATAGGGGAATAAAAAGTGTACAGAATGCCACCCCTTGACCGACCAAGATACACCATACCTTGCAACGATCCCCAAACATGTTTCCGGCCTCTTCCATGCACTCTCAGGAAAACAAACAAAAAAAACGTGCCGCCGCGCCTGGTATGACCGTACACGGTCGGCAACCGCCTCCCAAAAATCCCCTCGTCCTCTTTCGTGCACGTTCAAGAAACAAAACAACGACCTGCGTCGCCCCGTCACACCGCGGGCGCCACACACATACCGCATTGCGAGCGTCACCCTTCCGGTAGAGCACTGAGATCAGGGTACTGCCGCACCACTTGCCTCGTGCTACAACGCCGAAGGACGCCTTCCTGAACCCACAACTACCTGAACCCACAACTAGTGCAAAATAATATTCCCCATCAGTTACAAATGGTTTGGTCTCCAACAATACAACAATGTGGGTGCAATTCCGCGATTTCCTCCCAACTAATGTGGGCACAGTTCTAGCGGCGTAAACCTTTCGTTTTGCGCCCACGTCATAACCCCCTTTAGGACTGCAGGCCCAATTTGGGGGCAAATCACTCGAAAATAGAGTGAGATATAGGTTTCCGTACACTGCAGTACTAAAGGGGTTGAGGGATAAAATACCGTTTAAAGCATGAAAATACTTGGGTCTAGTGTGGAATAATTTTAGTAGCAGGCAGACGAAGGACACAAAACGGAACCGAAGTGATACATCGCAACCCAACCCGCGGCGGTGCATATGACCCCCGCGAGCGCTGTCACATCCCCCCATCCATCACGTGATGAAAAAAAAACACGCAGTACACGCATTCAGCAACACCCCTATCCCTCGTACCATTTCTGTTGAGAGAGACGGAGAGAGATATTGAGGGCTGGCAGAATAGCAGGCGCCCTCCACGACAAATATGCAGTCGGCACCATCCCTACCGATCGTACCACTTCTGGCCAGAGAGAGAGGTAGAGAGGGCTGCCAGAAGGACAGACACCCCTTGCCCAAAACACATAAACTTGTACGCATTCAGCAACATCCCATACACACGCATCCAGCAAACAGCATGTCTACCGCTTGTGCTACTGATGCGCAGAGAGGGAGAGAGCTGCCAGAAGAAAAAAGCGCCTTTCACAACGAATACACGCATCCAGCAACCTCCCCCACTCAGGTTACCGCTGCAGAGATAAACGAGAGAGGTGACAAAACACGCGCCCTCCGTACTCCCTCCTTGGCGAACATACACCTTCACTCACGAGATAAAAAATGAACATGCGATCGCCAGGCGTGGCCGTTCTCCTCTGTGTTCACGTTTCCCAACCACCACAGCGTGGGTAGGCGTTCATTCTTTTTTGGCTATTAGGGGGTAGGGGACATGTTGACGAAAACGAAACCATCCCCACCGCTGTCGTTGCCGTCGTGGGTCGTGGTCAGACGAGAGATGAGGGTGTCTTCCATTTTGCGGTACCTGAATAATCACCACGCGAAAACAAGAGGGGGGGGTGGGGGGAGGGGGGGGCGGGCGTGAGCAAGAGCATACAACTTTGTTCTCGTGCTCAAGACGATGTTGCTCTCAGTAGTGTACACACCGTGAAGCTTTAACTCTCGCAGTTTTCCTCGCATCCTCAACTTCTTACATGCCGCCGAAAAGCCAAAACACCGTAAACATAATGAATAAGGACAACACGACCAGGTCAAACCTTTCCCCGTAAACCCGCAAGTTTCTCCACGCGTCCCCGGCTTTTAACCATCTACGAACTGCAACACAAAAGGCGTCCATCTATCATGGTGATTTGTTGGTTGACCGTTCATTTGAGGGGCAAAACGAACGCTGCCATCCACGTCCGGGCATGTATGTTCTTTGCTCACCGGTGGTAGTGCCCCCCGCGACGCTTCAGCACCACCACGAGGTCAGCCGTATCCCCGGGATTCTTCTTCCCTCCCCCCGCTCCATGCTTGACATCCTGGTCTCCCCCCTCCCGCAAAATTCTGTAGACTATGGCCACCATGGCCACCATGGCCACCTTGCCCCCTCCGATTTTGTCGACCGCAGGAATGGCCGCAGAAACCTTGAACGAGGACCGGAAGGTTCGGGTCCCGTCCTTGTTCACGCCTTCGATCTGTACAGGAGATAGGGGGTGCGGGAGAAGGGGCGAGGAGAGGGGTTTCGCGCGGTGTGTGGCTTGTTCATCATCATCATCATCACCATCACCATCATCATCATCCTTCAACTTCGCAATGAAAAAATAACACGCTTGTATGAAATGAGCACATTTCCCCGTCAGGCCACACGCGCGCGGAAACTCGACATAACATGTACTTGTGGGCGGCCCTCAAATAAACCCTTCAGTTAGTTGGATTATGCGTCGACGACTGATCTTAAACCTTAATCGTATCATAAGATGGAAAACAAGTACAGTAGGTGGCCCTATATAGTGCGGGTGTCCGATATTGTGCGGGTGAAATTGTTTGGCGCAATATAGACCCCTCTATAGTGGCCGGTTTTTATATAGTGCGGGTGCCCGGTGTAGTGCGGGTAAATTTTCGTGACACGTACCCGCACTATATAGGGGCCACCTACTGTAACAAGGTCAAGAAAAAAAAAAAAAAATGGAAAGTAAACAGAAAACGATACGGTGAAAAAGACCCCGACAGGGTCATCTCGACCTCAAAGCAAAACCAAGGCGACCGACCGTCCCCCCCCCCCCCGAAACAAACCGCACGAGCCCAACACTCGGGGTGAGGGTGGGTGGGGGCTCGGAAAAAACCGAAAAAAAATGAGAAAAAAAAACAAAAAAAAAAACGCGCTAAGATCATACTCCGAAGTATACCTCGGCACCCATGTCGAACAGCTCCGTGATGAGAGCCTTCACCACATCCCTCGCGTCCCCGTTCGCCATAAACCCATTCGTGACCCTCGCAGCGTCCGCCGCGGTCATCTCAGGCGCCTGCAACTCCTCGTCGTCGGGACTTCGGTACGTCGTTCCCGCAAACGGCCCCACGTAAGGCCCATGCAGCATCCCCCTCTCCATGTGCGGATTCG
Organism: Undaria pinnatifida; assembly: GCA_012845835.1. Lineage (NCBI taxonomy): Eukaryota > Phaeophyceae > Laminariales > Alariaceae > Undaria > Undaria pinnatifida. The sequence continues at coordinate 2,912,370 of JABAKD010000003.1, forward strand.
CAGGAGTTGTAGCAGAAGTAGGCGAACCAGACCCGGACGCTCCTGCAGAATCAGCTGTCCCTCGGCTGCTACTCTCGACGGTGCAAAGTCGCTTGGAGGCCATTGACATCTCGTAGCGTCGCTGCATCTCCATGGTGAGGGCCGCGCTAGGGTCTGCCGCGGGCATGGATGAGCTGCTGCCGCCCCCGCGAGAGAACATTCCGGTCGAGGAACGGCGTGCGTGGCTGGCGGCGGCGATGGGAGTTGCCACGTACGAGTGGTGCATGATGTGCGCCACCGTAAACCTGAGGCGTGCAAACGGAGAGAGGGGGGGGGGTTACGATATTAAGCGTCGCAATCGGGGAGGCGGGAGGAAAGGGGGTGGGAGCGGCGCGCGCAGAAGGCGGCGGCGTGGGGCGTGGCTACGCACGGATGGTACATTATTTCGGAGAGGGGGGGGGGGGGTACTCACTGTCATGCATGGGGCTTTGCACACCATCTCACAACGAATCTACAGGATCTTCTGAAGATGATCTAGATCGTGACTAGATGATCTAAATCGTGACGAATAATAAATGATCTAGATTGTCATGTGTCCAATGTGTGGAAAACTTTTTCTCACCTCTGCGCGATTTTGACCAAACGCATTCGACCCATAAGACGTTTTTTCGAGGGTGAGATCTGTATGGTTGAGCTCTTGCAAAAATACAAGATCGACAGCGGTAGATCATCTGCAGGTAGTAGATCGTGAAATTAATGCAACTATCTACAGCAGATCGTGATCTGTCCAATGTGCGAAAAAAATAGTATCACCTTTCCGCGGGATTAACCATGAGCATCTTGCCGATAAGGTCTTTCGCTTCCTCGGGGAAGGGGCGCGTATTGCCTTCGTGGCTCTGCCAGAAAAGATCCTGCCGCCCGAGCTGCAGTTCACGCAGCGAAAGCAAGGACGAGCAGGACGGTGGGGTTGGGTGGTGGGGGCGGGTGGGGTGGGGGGTTGGGGGCGGGTGGGAGCGTAGGTGTGGTACGTGGTGGCGTGGGGGGGGGGTTGCTCGGACCCTGAAGATGTTGCTTGGCCCCTGAAGATGGCGAGGTCGAGCCCGGAGTAGACATACAGGAGGAAGTAGAGGAAAACTGGTGTGCACTATTCAGAAGTAGAACCTGTAGAATTTAGTGTAGTAAGGAGGTAATCGAGGAGGATGGCGTCCGGCTGCACGCTCTCACTGGACCTTTTGACAAACCGCTTGCTATCGATAGACGCTTGGTAAGAGCACACTCCTCTATTCCCTTAGCCGCTATACATCGTTCTCAACATTGTTAAGCGCGGCAGTTACAAGAACTGACCTTAAGGGCGCGGAACCACCAATCCGATTCCGAGGCCTGTTCCATGGGGGGATGCCCTGCCAACATCGTGAAGAGGATCACACCGGCGCTCCACACATCCGCCTGATCGAAGCAAAAGCACGCAAAACCGAGAGGTGTGGTTCGAGGGGAGGCGTTATGTGACCATGGGGGGGGGGGGGGGTACTCATTTGTTGCTTGCCATTGTCATTTGACCATTGACCAGGCATCCTTCTCCAGACGGAGCCATGAGGGGGGAGCGGAAATGGTCGAGTTTTATACGCATACCCAGTGTGCATACCCAACGTGCAATTAGAGGTCCTGCCGAAGCGCCAATAGGGCAAGGGCGGCGTTCAATACATCCGCCTGGTGGGGTGCACCACAAACGGTGGGATGTGGTTCGAGCAGGAGGGGTGGGGCGTGGGTGGGGCCGTGGGGGGGGGGGTGTAAGGGGGTGGTGGCTCGGTCGCGAAAATAATCGTGCTCAAATCAGTTCGTAGGAGTACACACAAAAAAAAAACAGGACGCTCGGATGGTTTTCGGGGCAATTATCAAACCTAGCTACAAGGCTCGGACTTACCAAGGCGCCATGGTAGCCGTTGGCGGGGTGGGTGAAGGTGTTGGACCGTCGGCATAACACTTCGGGTGCCATGTACGTCTTTGACCCGACGATGCTTTGGCACAGCATCGGGGCCTCTCCGATGACGCTTCCGACTGCGGCAAAGCCGAAATCCGCAATCTGCGCTCGCAGGGAGAGAAAGACACGACACATAATATGCATATATGCGTAGAAATCTGTGAGGTTATATTATGCGTTGTGTATACCCATCCGATGGAAGATCAGACAAAAAAAAACACGAAACCAACAATAAGCGCGGGTTTGATGATTGGGCTACGAACCATGAAGAACACACTGTTTTTAAGTCGGTTGCATACAATTCAGACGTGTAGAATGGCGATTGGAATTACACCGCAAAACGCGAAGAGTTTTCACGGGATTACTAATGCTTTGGAACAACATCGGGGAGTCCCCATCCATGTCGCTGCCGACTACAGCAAACCCGAAATCCGCAATCTGCAATCGCAAGGAAAGCAACCAGCGCGGGTTTTGATTGGGGTACAATGCAGATACGGGATCACGACTGGATTATCTGAAAACGTGGGGATGTGCGTCAACCACGTTTGATGCGCATGTAGTCGAAGGCGCATAGTACGTGAGATAAAGGTCGGTTTTCTTACCTTAAGCTTGAATTCGCTGTCGAGCAGGAGGTTTTCAGGTTTCAAGTCCCGGTGGAACACCCCCTGGCCTGGTGGAGGAGGGCGGGGGGGGGGAGGGGGAAGAGGGGGGTGAGAGGGGTGTCGAGACAGACAATAAGAATATCAAGAAAACGAGCAAGAACCAGAACAAGAGCAAGAACGAAAACTACCAGTACTACGAGAACGAGAACACGAACAAAGCCCACAAGCAAATCAAGAAATGAGACAACAAGAAATCAGACAAGAAACAGCACGAGAACAACACGAGAACAATAAAAACACCCACCGTGACAGTAGTGAATGCCGACCATGAGCTGGCGGAAGTACTCCTTGCAGATGTCGTACGGGACGAGACCCCCCTTGTACAGCAGGTCAAACAACTCGCCTTTCTCGCAGAGCTCGAGCACCAGCACGTGCGCCGGCTGGAAACACACGAGAAATAAACGAGAGGGCTGTGAGTTGGCCGGGACAAGCAAGCGCGCGGAGCGGGAAGCAGGACACCCAGCCACAAAGACGACGATGAGGACGACGACAACGACGACCAACAACAACGACAACAACAGCTACCTTTCTGTCGGCGAGTGTTATCATACTTGGGGAACTATCAATTACTTTGTTCGCGGACGGTAATCAGAACAAGGGCGGCTTGGTTAACAACCAAAATATTCGCAATTTACAAAGACAATAATTACGTAATAATTACGTCAACTCTCACAGGGGGGTAAGTTAACCCAACATACATCGCCCAAAAACAAAAAACACACCTCCTGGTTCCCATCCCGCTTGGGGTAAATCGCACCGAGCTTGATGTCGATGAGCGTAACCGTGTGGGGGTGCCTGCCGCACTTCTTCATGGCCTGGACCTGAGGCAACGAGGGCGTTTTGAGTTGGGGGAGGTCATTATTATGCATCGGCGTGGGGAGGGGGTACGCATTGTGATGGAGGGGGGGGAGGTGTTCCGGGCGAGCATGAGGTCCTCTTCGTGTAGATGATACGGTAGGTACCAGGGCATACATAGAGCACCCTACTTGCAAAATGACCAACCTCCGACTGCAGGCGCCTGTGCTTCTTTTCGATGTTGGGGTCGTAGGGAGACGTCGTGTCGATGACCTTGAGGGCCACCATCTGGCCGTTGTTGGTGTCGATCGCTCGCTTAACCCTGAGATCATGATGCGGTTGGATTGGTGGTCGTTAAAAATGAAAAAGAAACTAAAAACGAATCAAGAGTTTTTACAAGCACAGGAAGGCGTCAGGATGCGCTCATACCGGGAAGACAAGCTGCAACGACGAAAACAAAGTTTTCACACGTAAGGCATAAAATACATGGAAGCCCATTCCCCCCGCTCACTTTCCGCTGTAGCCGACGCCGAGAGTGTCCAAGATCATAAACCTGTCGACCATCCTGTTGTGGCCAGGCGGCTGGGGGTGAGCGGCGTACATGTTGGCTCTAGGTGGCGTGCCTGCAGCTGCTGTTGCTCCTTCTCTTGTTCCTGCTCCTGCTGCTGCTGCGCCCGACGGTGACTCGGGGTTGCCTCGGTTTGCTGACCAACCACGGTTGAAGCTATAAGCCTTGCGCTTGCGCTCTGTTTCGGACTGCTCTGATGTCTAAAAATGGCGGAGACGTGCCGGGATGGGGGGGGGGGGGGGGGGAGGGGGGGGGGTTAACACAGGATTTTCGTTATAAATTGGCTTGACCCTATTAACGCCGCACTCCCGACGAAACACTTGGTTTACACTTGAGAAAAAGACTACGGCAGAAACACGTTAGGTGCTGATAGAAGGGTGAACGGAAAGGAACCAAAACAAAAACACTCGTGCGTACCGACGTGTCAAAGACGTGGAGCTGCTCGACCCAGACGCTTGGTCCACTCTGCGCTTCCGCCACTTCTCTCGGGCCGGCCCGGGCGCTACCCACCCCAAGCCCAATCCCAAGCCCAACCCAACCTTTTGTTTTTGTTATCGTTGGGTGTTCTTGGTGTATGTGGGGGGAGATTTGGTTCAAAATTTAAAGGACAGCAAACAACATTTTCATGTCAAGTCATGAGGCATACATACCGAGGTGTCAGAGGTGGAGCTGCTGGATTCGGCCCCTTGGTTAACCCTTCGCGTCCACCACTTCTTCTTCGGCTGGGCCGAGCGTTGCTGGTGCTGACCGTGTCCGCGGCTGCCGTCGCTGCTGTCCCAAGGCGCCTTGGAGATTGCCGCTAACCCTGCGTGCTGTTGCCTCGCTGCGATGTCCGGTGGTGAGCCAGAAGATTCGGATGCTCCAAAACTGCTGTCGACGGTGGTGCTGTTGGGCGACGGATGATGGGTGGTGGACGGAGGGGGACACACGTAGATTTAGACGATTGCCTCCAAAACAAGGGGGGCGGGGACACACAACGAAATGGGTGGCTTCGGAAAGATCTCGCCACGTATCGCTCGGCGTCATTTTCAGGGCTTTTCATGGGTTGGGTCACTTCCCGGTATACCGGTCAGATCGGGTCAGGGTGATCCACCCGTGATACTAGAAAACCTCCCCCTGACCCGACCCATGAACCCAACACGTGAGATTTCGAACATCTCCTGATCCGACCCGCCTTGACCGGCGAGATTTTCAAGCCTCCTGACCCGACTGGCGGGGCAGGTCATGACCCGTCAAAAGCCCTGATTTTTCCCCTCTACCCGTTTGCTGAAGAATTCATGACTCGGAAACACATCCGAGTGCGTGTGTGTTACCTTGAGTGGTATTGTATGTACACGACAGTGTCACTTCAATGCAGCTGCAGTGTGCGATAACCATAGCGTCGAATACCGGTAACTGGTACCCGTGGCAACGAGTACTCGAAAGGGCTCGGTTAGTACCTGTTACTGGCAGTGCTCGTGGACCCAAAGCTGAAAGATGTGTTGGGCAGCGGGTGCTGCTGCTGCTGCTGCTGTGAACAAGATGCTCCCGTTCGATAAGCGCCAACAGTGAAGGCAGCACCAACACGATTCGGACTATGAGGCCGACCTTGATTGGGGTTGGCTGGGGTTGTCTGTTATCGGGACGGTGGGGGGGGGCGGGGAGGGGGGGGGGGGGTAGGGAGTGAAATCATCATCATGCACGGGGCTTGTTGGGGTTGTCTTGTTGCGAGGAAGGCGGGAGCGGGGCGGGGGGATGGGTTCTCATCGTATCTCGCAAGGACAAGATCGGAGATTGTGCGGTATACAAAAAGGCAGCCAACTGGCCGATTTGACAGTTTGTTTCCTGCGCATTCGAGCTATGAACTCATGTATTATTGTTCTATATCAGGTATATATATCAAAATGCAAGTGTTTTGTTCCCATGTCGGGAGTGTGGTGCTAAAACGGTTAAAACAGGGTTAAGGGCTTCGTCAATCAGAAACACTTCGGCCGAAAAACGCCACCAATATCGTAACACGCGTCCGGAACCTATTGGGAACAGCTGGGAACAGAGTTAATTGCTTTTTCGAGAGGGTTCCAGTCGCGCCAAGCGATTCTATCGGCACCATAGATATAAGCAGTACGGATTGGCCGGCGTCCCCGGTGGTCCAAAAGTAAGCCGCGCAACTACTGAGGTCGAGGTCGTAGGTTCGAATCCAAGGGACTCTTATAATTCGACAGGCCGAAAGCGCGAGAGGCTGAGTTGCTGGCGCAATTGCTGGCGAACTTGAATGAAAATCGACTAGCACAAAAAGCGTGGGAATGCCGAACCCTATGCGCGATAAAAAAGAAGAGACGTACCGGGGGGGAGAAGGGAAGATACACCTGTGACCACGGCTTGCCAGAACGTCGCTGAGGGCAAAGCCTCTCTTACGAGTTGAGAGTAAGCAATGACTACACAAAAATGGGATCCCCCACTGTATGGTAGCAGTCACTAGCCAGGAGTTGGTTAGGTGTGGGAACGGGGGAACTTGAAGATGTAATTGGGTGGATATATGCCCGCGGCTCTAGTATTACTTCAGTTTGCGCATCGATTTGATTTCACTCGGGCGCCTTCGTCTGGTGTGTTCAGGTGGGAAAGCGTACGTAGTGAATGAAAATACGTGGAAGTGTGGTGAGCTTTAGCGTTATTTCTCCCCATCCGCCGGAGGATAATATATATGTTATGTAAAAATGAAAATGCACTCCAGCTGTGAGATCGAATATTTTGTCGATACTCATATACATAACATAAGCCGGTCGTCCCGGCGGTGGTAGTATTTTAAGTTACCCTCGAATACTACTACTGGGACGGAGGGCGAGAGTGGTGCGCGGATGATAAATGGGATGGGAAAAGAAGAAAAAAACGATCCGCATGTGTGTGTTCTTAACATTAATCTTACCGCTCCACCCGTCTCCATCTGTCACAACTATTAATAGCATCCGTGCTTATGCCTCGTAGAGAGACGCGTTACGCGGTCACAAACTACGAGACAGAGATACCCAATGAAAATGCAGCAAGGTGATTTGGCAATGCCAGCCGCAATGAGCACGCGGGCAACAAAACCAAATCAGCACACGAGACTATTTGCAGAAAAAAAAAAGGTATGGAAACCGTGAAACAAATAATGACGTGTTTTAGACCATTTTGTTCAAAATACACACCTGACGTATGTACTTGAAAAAAATAATGATGGTATACGCGGAAGTGTGTTTATCTTTCCCCATCCGCCGGATGAAAAAAAAAAAAAAAAAAGATGGTATGTGCCGGTACACATAATAGCATACGCCGTATCCTACGTGACTACGCACACGTATTGCACGACACTAGGATGCGTATAAATACGTACCTGGTACGTAAACACATACACTGGCAAACTTGAACTCACGCAAGCGGGGCTCCACGCTGTCTCCCCCCACCCCCTCTCCTTTCTCTTCCGGCAACTCTAGCATACCACTGCTGTAACGGTACCAGGTATATACTGACTTGTTGTGTAGTGGTACACGGGGTACGGCATTCCCGGTAGTCTTTTTTAGGTTTACCGTAGTCGCGTTTATAACTTTCGGCACGGCAATCAATCCGTCTTCAACCGTCGACCCACGCACCCTGGCGGTCATCCATTTAGCACAGACTGCAGCTGCAAGGTAGGAATTCTGGGGCTGTTTGTGACCCACGACCCATCATCTAATATTAATAGGATACCAGATATCACTCACGAAAATAACACAACCGACTGACAAACACACGGGAACCATGTGCTTGTGTGTCCATCACAAACTGATATCCCACCCATGTAGACTATATACATCCAGTACAATCCAGAGTGTCTCCTCCTAGACAGCACAGAAACGAGCTCACTCTGTGAGCACAAACCGCAACGCGGAGATACACATTGCAAATACAGCAAGGTGATTCGGACCCGCAACGCCGTACGTAATGAATGCGGAGGCGAAAGAACAACAAACGACAAGCAGGCCAGCACGGCAGGCTACGTGCAAGGAAGAAAGAAAAGGAGAACGAAAAACAAAAACAACCAAAAGGAATAAATACATTGAAAAGCAAAGAAGGGGAAAATAAACGCGGAGGGGGGGGTGGAGAGGTACCCAGGAAGACCAAACACTGAAAAGAGCAAGACGGCTACTCGTACGAGTAGATGAAAACAGAAGAAAAAAAAAAGAATGAAGCCAAGTCGCTCATCAAATCGAAACGCGTTTTCGTTCCCCCTTGCACAAAATGCCAAACACAGCTGCAGAATGAACGATTAACACCAGGAAACATGGAGGAAACGAACGCAACTTTTAGTATCATAGCAAACGACGGTTGATAGGTATCGATGTATCTGTCATACCCGGTACCAGGTACCTGGGTATCGTACGAGTAAGATGCGTTTCATCCACGATCAAAGCGTTTTTGCTTCATGGATCAAATCTCAGATCTCAAGTCAATTGTGAGAGACATGCGCGAACACCCAAGGTGCTGTGGTACTGCTGCTGCTGAGGCGGTCACTAGAATGAAAAGGAATGGGCATCTACTCTACGTCATTTGCTGTCCCGAAGCATTCAGCACTGCTTCTTGCTGCTGAGAATACGAGCACGTACGAGTGCTTTCGATCAAAATTGAAAACGACGCCTCTGCCATACGAATGAGATCGAGGATTTTCGTCAAACCCGAGTCTTTGCAAGCTGCGTGATGGTGTAATACTTCGATCTTGCGTGCCAGTACAATGTATGTCGGGCGCGTGCAGGAGCAAGCACTTCCTGGTATGGTGTTAGACGTCTTCATGAAGGATATATCATGGGTCGGTGATTTGCCTGGGCGCTACGAGTACAGCAGTATGATAATCAGGCGAGGCCCGGGGCAACAAAAAGGACGTTGCCATTTGGTACAGGGCAAAAACAGTCCTCCACTAATTCCAAGTAGTTTGTCTCCATAAACGATACCGATCTTTGCTGCAAGAATAGTTCACACAAATTTCAAGTATGTAGCTTGTCCCGCCCTATATTCACTACAAGAGACGTATTTAAGCCTCGAGGTTAGGTCTTAAGTACTTCCAACTGGAAGAGCTAGGCCATTCGATATTTCGACCTAACGCATAAAAAAAACACCACATGTCTAAAACTCGAAATAGTGGTCTCTTTTAGTACGCATAAAAAGAAAAGCCGAGGAAAGATCAAACTACTTGAAAATAGACTATGATATTTCTGCACTACTCCAGACGCAGATGGCAAGACGAGGATTTATGTCATCAGTCAGCACATGAGTGGGTGGAAACTTCGAGAAAGACCCTCCCCTGCCCATGCTACTACAGCAGTTAGTTGTGCGAGCTTGAACAAACGGCCAAAACAAATAACTGGTGCCTGGCAAAAACATTGAGTGCTTCGTACTCCATACTCGCTTCATATGTAGGATACCTCGCAGGCGTCTGCCGCCTTCGGTGTGCCTCAGTGTGGCAGTCAGTACAGCAGCACAGCAGGACTGGCCCTCAACCCGGATCAAATTTCCACCCTCGAAATGTAGGCATTCGCGGGAAAGAGGCAAGGGTTGTAAACTGCAGCAGCTCCGGCCATGCGCTACGTCGGGCACAAAAACCAAACAAAAAATGTGTCATCGAAAAATTAAAGCCTCAGGACGAGAGAGCAGGAGCGCGAGCGCGCGACGAACTATGTCAGAGTCCCAGCTCTCTGACCGCAGAGAACGCCAGGGTAGGAGGAGTCTCGCGGGCGTTTTCCACCGGCTAGTTGTGCTGTAGTTGGGTTGGCTGTTGGGGTGCTGGTTGTCTGTGTGTTGTGCTGTGTTGTTTTTGTTTTGTGGTGTGTTGTGTTGTGTGTGTGTGCGCTCGGTTCTCGTGAATGAAAAAGGGCTCCTTTTCAAGTAATAGTTCGTAGAGGCATGCCGCTCCACGAGAGTGGGACGCCTCTGACCATCGCCAACGTTCCTGATGGTGTTGTACACGCAGGTTGATTAACCCGGGTTGGGGATACACCAAGCGGCTTGCTAGGTTGAGCGTTGCAATTACTGCGTGGGTGTTGTGCTGTGCTGCTGCTGCAGAGTGTCTGTTGTTGCCTCGAGCTTTTGTCGTCTGAAATGCTGTTGTTTGCTGGAAAATACTCGGAAAATTGCTTCAAATATGCACTTGGGCCAAAATGTGCCCAAGTGCATATTTTGGGAAAATCCACATCTCACCGTGGTCTGCCGTGGTCGTTAGGTCGATAAAATAGACCTATTTTTTAGACATTTAAAACACGATAGGGCTTAATTTGGTTTAGAGCCAAAAATATAGGCATATCGTCAGGCTTAAATACGTCTAAGGACTGCTGTTTTACAACATAGAGAACGCAGTTCCAATGAAAGCAGTCATTCTGCGCATGTAAACTACTGTTGAAACGTTTGGCAGGCTCTCGAGGCAACGAGGGTATTCCAAGGATACACATCCCATCTCCGCTACCGTGACGTGCAATGACACCGCTAGTCCCAGCAAGGGGAAACAGGAAAGCACGCTCGCACCACACACCTCACACAAAGAAAGTGGCGCGACGTTTATCTTCGCAGTATAAAAAGTGGTCGTGAGTGGCGTGGCAACTTTTTCGTAACCCTTTCGCAACTCCCCCTCTAATTCCAACTGTTTCGTCCGGTCCCCGCCGGTATAAAAATTGGAGCCGCACCCTGGCTGTTGTCGACAAACTACTTGGTTTTATAGTCTAATTTATTTTCTTCGCTGGAGTCACACAACAGCCCAAGCACGTACCATATTGGGCTGAAATATAACATAAGTACCGTTTGTATACATACTTTATGTAATAACGGATTTTACATTTCGGACCCAACAGCTGTACGTTCTCCCGAAAGATTTGATTTTTTCAGTTTTTGGGTCGTCGAGCAGCAAGCTGTTTGATGTGTGTGTGTCTATAATGATATTGGCTGAAGGCAGACTACCGCCTGTGCAGCGTGCCTTGATACCGAGCACAGGCCACCATCTCTCCGAGGGGTTACGACTGGCTGGTGTGTATTGAGGGGTGTTTGCGCCAAAAGCAGCAAGATGTGTAGCAGTTCTACTATAACTCCATTTTTCGTGAAAAAACAAACATAGAAGTGGGATACCTGGTAGACTATACTTTTGTGATCTGATTGCAGCTGCTGAAGAGACCGCCAGCAGAGCAAGTAAAAAAGTAGCACCCTTTGTCCTTACATTTCTGCATATATCGGTGCGGGATTGTGCACGAGGCGCTATTTACGCCTTTACGTATCACGCCAGATTGAAAAGACTACAGTTGAGTATGAATCACTCAACTGGTACCCTTCACATCTTACGTATTTGAAGTATTCCCATAACAAGAACCACAACCAAACAGCTGCATAGAGCACAGCAAAACTCGTGCGTAGTCAATTGCGGGACCGCAGCGGACAGACGGAGGTATTTCATCAGCCACGACAAACAAAGCATCTGGTCGAAACACCTTATCTGGTGTCGTGTTGGCCCAAGTGCGGCCGCATGAACGCTGGGAGTCGCAGATGAGGACAGCGATAAGTGAGGTGAGAGGAGCTACTGGAAGGCATCGGGGACGGGCAGTTTCGTGCTTGTGGTGCCTTGCATCCGGCTAACTCTCAACCGAGCAGCAAACTCGAGGGCCTACCTTCCTAACCCCTCTCATATTGCTACCCTAACGCACTTCTGGCTGCCTCTTTCCTATTCATCACGCTACTACCCTAAGCCTCCTGCTATGCTACGCAGCACCAACAACTCAACAACAAGAACCCTATGAGCAACAAGACCCTCCCTCCGAAACAACTCACTCTCAGTACAGAAAAAAAGAGCTCGAAATAACACACCATATCCTCAATACATCCTCAATTCGCGCACACCCCACCCACCTGGTCCGAACCGGGCTGCCTGGGAGTTGTGCTCTTGTTGCGCTGCCTTGACAGAATCATGGGGTGGGGACTCTGCGCCGGATAAGCAGGGCAGAACTCTCGCGGCATTAGGGATGCGCCTTACAAGGGTATCCCGCACAGCAACAGGCGATAGCCTACTGCGAATTTCAGTTTTTTTACACAAAAACCTACAGTACTGAACGGGCCCAGGGAAATTTCCAAAACAATTATTTTATTCATCGGGGAAATTCCTGGGGCTCACCGAAAGGCATTTTGGAGATGGTTAAGGACATACTTGATGTGCTGTGTGGGTGGGCTGTGGGTGCGCGTTTCATGAGATAAGTGGATAAGACCAATGTCACCGCTTATTATTAATAATAGTAGGCTTGTATCGGTCCCTTGGAATGATACGCGGGCTTGGGATGGAGGACGAAGGTGATGGAAAAAGCCGTAGGTTACGTAGCAAGCACGTTGATATATGTGATACGCAGGGCGATTCGAAACACCATGCAGGACCATGCCTCAGTTCTCTGCGTGACAGCTGATTGATGTTATAGACTAATGTGAGAGCAACAACAATACCAGTACCTTTTTCATACATGTACGATCGATGGATGGTGATGTGATATCATGCGTTGACGGATGGCGATGCTATTTTACCTTTTTGATAATGATACGACGGTCTTCTTACCTTATAATGCTCTTCTTATCAGGATTCTTATGGCCTGAACACGGTCGGTCGTAACGTTCGATCACTTACCGTATACCAGGTACGTACTCTATCACGTATGATATCATACGAGCAGATTAGTTTCTTCTGTTATTGTTACTGGGGTGTTTTTGGCGTTGTTGTAATTTTGTATGCACATGCTTGCGCGCTCCACGAATTAAATCGCGCAGCATGACCTTCTACCTGCATCATATCTCCCACACCCCAAAATTCCCAAAATTTAGAGCCTACTATTAATAGTATCCCCGACAGATTTATCCGGCGGGCGTCATGCGTCCGCTGATTATTCTGCTGATGGCGGTGGCGTGGGGTGATGATTGCTGATGATGGTAATGATTTTGTCATTATGTAACGGTGTGTTGTGATGGTGACGTTGTATTTGTGAGGTCAATCAATCAATGTGTTTCAATCGGGTAGCGCGCACCTGGTGGGATAACTATATTTAACCGACGATCGATCGGGGTAGGTTCTGTATAGTCTGTACTTCTTCGTGTTTCATTAGTCCCCCTCTCCGGCACCCTCCACCCCCCTGGGCCCTCCCCCCCCCCCCCGCTACATTCTCCCCTCCCCTCCCCCCCCCTACGTTCTCCCCTCCCCTCCCCCCCCCTACGTTCTCCCCAACGCCCTTCCCCCGCCTCCCCTCCCCCCCCCCCCCCCCCTTCCCCCCTCCCTAACCCTGCCCCCCCCCCCCCGCTCCCCCCTCCCCCTCCCCCTCCCGCTTACCCCCCCCCGGGCTACTTACTGCTGTTGTTGCAGTTATTGCGGCTGCTTGCACGCGTCATTGCTCCTGTTTGTGTGTTATTGTGGTTGTGGCGACTCTACTGCTCTGCTGCGAGTACTACTGTTGTTATATTACGGCTACTAATACTACCCCTCTCTGCTGCCTACTGTCATTCTAGTGTATGTGTGACACTTCGCACCTTGTCCACTTGCTACTAGTAATAATACAGCTACAATGTGTGTTCTTCGCATTAAACTTGGGCATTTCCACCCATTGACATGCAGCACTGCTACGTACGATGACACTATACTCCTCGTACTGCTGCTACTACCACTACTACTCCTACTACTACCGCTGCTAATAACTACTACTACCCACTACTACTACTGCTAAACTAGTAGTAGTAGTAGTATTAATAGTAGTAGTAGTAGTAGTAGTAGTAGTAGTAGTAGTAGCAGTAGTAGTAGTAGTAGCAGTAGTAGTAGTACTTCGTAGTAGTATTGCTACTACTACTATTACTACTACTGTTGCACACGTTCCCTAACATGTTGATAGTGTGCGTGTCGCTTTTTGTGTGAATGCGCCTACCTGGCTGGGTCTCTTAAAAGGGTTGCGTTAAAATTTGTGATCCTAGGGTGCTTGAGCGGGACAAAGTGTCCAAAACAAAAGATGAATACTGCAAACGAATACAGCATCGACTACCCGAAGCAGCCCTTTGTGCTGGATGGGGTCGGGGGATGTGTGTCCTTTGTGTCATAGTAACGTTTGGAGATGGCGCGATACGCGTGCAGAACGATGATACTTGTACCTCTGTTCCACGCTCTTGCTAAAGTGTTCATGACTTTCCTTGTCGCTTTTTAAGATGGCTACTACTTCATACTACAGCCGGTTCCCAACAGGGTTTTACGTTACAGCGAACCCTTCTGAGACTTGGGTGGGAGAGAAAGTGAGTATCGAAAGTAAATGGGGATTACAGCATCGGGCATTCAAAGCAGCCCGGGCTAAAGCGGTGGGAGATGTGCGTCCGAAGTGTAAAACGGAAGGAGATGCGCTCGATTATATCATGAGCATGATGGTATTTGTTGTGGTATTGCATGCTCTTCCTACTGCTGTAGAGTGTTGTCAAGTTTACTTGTCGCTTTTTTTATGGGTACAGCTGCACGAAGGGTTTAAGTTGACGCGAACCCTATGAGATTTCAAGGAGGAAGGACCCTCGAAACGTTTCTTATGACGATTGCAGCATCGGCCATACCAAGTAGCCCCTTTCCGTCGAGGTATATAGGAGATATGCGTCCGAGGTGCAGCCGAAGGAGGTGATGCGTGATGACACTCGCCGCGCCGCACGACGATGCTGGCACCCCCTTTGTTGCGTGCTCTTTCTATTATTAGAGCGATATGAGTTTTGGTTGTCGCTTTTCAGATTGGATATGCTACTGCAACAAAAGCTGGGTCCCCAAAGAGCTTTTCGCTGACGTGATGATCCTTTCTTTAGAGACTCGATCGGGGAGATAACTGTCACAAAGAACTGACGAATACATCATCGGCCACGCGAAAAAGGCTGGGTTGCTGGGGCGGGGGGCATGCCCAAAGTGCCATGTAAAGAGGTGCACGACACGCGCGCACCACGATGACACTTACTTGGACTACCGGCACACTCTTCCTAAACTTCTACTACTACTTCAAGAAACACCCCTGCACTTCTACTTTTTTAGGTCGCGATACATTTTTTAGGTCGGGATACCTTTTTTAGGTTGTGATACCCTCTTTTCGGTCGCGATACCTGGGTCCCACAAGGAGTAACTCCCAATGCAAAATGACTCCTCACTTCGCATTCCGCGCTATCTAGCTAATTGAAAGAGTTTTGTTTTCCCCCACAACATCGGTCGGGGTGATGTTGTTGTAGAAGGGGTACGCGTTGATGCGTACTGCTTTTTTGGATACCGAGGTTCGAACCGAAATTAACACTGCTTGCGTGCGTTAGGTAACCCTTTTGAGACTTGATTATGGTGAAAAATGTAGATATATAGACTATATAGCATCAGCCTTCGAGCATATAGTCAACCAACTGAGTTTTTTTTTAACGGATCGTCCACCATAAAACGCGTGATGTTATTGTTTAAAGGGGAAAAGTGATGTAACGAAACGGCGTTCCGATAATGACGCCCGCCACCCGAAGCAGTCCGGGGTGTTTTGCTGGGTTTTGCCAAGCAAGTGTCCCAGCTAAATACACGGAGTTGTCACGCGCGCAGCGAAATTTACCCCGTCGTTTCCGCGCTATACGGTGTCCATTAGCCTAGCCCTTCGCAGGGACCTGAGAGGGAAACCATGACGAACGAACAAGGCGATTGCAACAACGCCATCAGCTCGCGCCGCAACGCGGTCTGCTAGGCTTCGGGGGGGTGATGATGCTGTTCAAGTCGGGCTCCAATGCCAAAGGACACGTTGTACGACATGCGCTCAGCAAGAAGCATCCTGTGCTGCACGCTCGCGCTATGACAAGGCCACTCTTGCTTCTCCTTTGTGTTATAGCTATGAACGGGCCCCAAAGGGTAAGGTTTACTACACCAGTGCAGGGCGCCTAATACGACCTCGTGGTGGCCTATCTCCGACACCATCACCGATGAGCCGCGTTCGCAGATCCCGGCCCAGCCAGCCGAGGGCAGGGGAGGCGAAAGTGTCGGCGCCCATGACCTGGGGCACGCCGATCTGGCGCATGTCGTAATGTATACGTGCGACCCCTGAAGACAACAATCAACCAAGACACCACGGCCGGTTGATTAATGGCACAAAATAACTTATCCCAGGCTGAGTTTCTTATGTGGGGCAGGGTGCGTTCTACACTACTGCCATCAGTAAAACGGCTCCCGTATGTGATGTTCCCCTGTACATATATGTCATTCTGCCTTTCTCAGCACCTTGTTTCTTGTTTTATCGTACGACGTAGTAGGTGTCCTGTACTATGTATTATTACGCCAGAGTACACGGCTGATACGACCACACCACTCGTCGTCGCTTTGGCCGGCTGTACGAGTATGCATGTGATGGGTTCTCCATTATTAGCGCTACACCCCTCGAGTCATCCCACGCTGCTAGGTGGGGGTGGGGTGAAGCAGATTCTAAGAACTTTCTGAGCTCCTAACATGAGGAGCTAAAAATCCCGCACCCGAAACATGACTTCCAGTATTACTATTAATATGTATGCGTTCACGCAACCCCCGACTGAGCATTTCTGTGCGCTATTAATAGTCCTAAACGAACACACTCGTAAAATTATCGTACGAACCGATTGGTCCAGCGCTTGAATTGGAGCTCAACCGGTCAGAAACTGGTTGCCCCCCCCCAAAAAAAGTGCACCTCCTTCGTAGCGTGGGAGCCCCCGCCCGTTTTTTGGGCACAAAACCCTTGGAGTTAGACGAGATTCAGTTTTGGAGTTGGAAACGGGGGTTCACCCCTTACGAGCACCACGAATTCGCGTTTTTGCATGCAACCTAATTTCTGTGCGCTATTAATAGTCCTAAACGAAATACACTCGTAAAATTATCGTATAATACGAACCGATAGATAGGTTCAGCGCTTGCTTTGGAGTGCTTGCTTTGGAGCTCAACCGGTCAGAAACTGGTTGGCCCCCAAAAAAAGCGCATCTCCTTCGTAGCGTGGGAGGACTTCCCCCGCCCGTTTTTTGGGCACAAAACCCTTGGATTTAGACTGGATTCAGTTTTGGAGTTGGAAACGGGGGTGCACTCCTTACAAACATCACAAACTCGCGTTTTTGCATGCAACCTACTTGGAATTATTAGTGTATAATATGGTCATTTGTTTGCACAGGCAAAAACGAAAATAACAAGCACTTTTTTTTGCTCATCCATATAGTCTCTTCGCACGTTTTTTTTCCTCCTTCTCCCTCTCTCGACGTAACTAAGCAGGTTATTTCCCCCCCCCCCCCATTACTACTGTACGCGCCTTCGTTTTTATCGCGAGCATGATTGAGCGCTTTCTTCCCTCTCGTTGACTCGCGTCGAATTGTGCATGCCCGCGCTATAAAGCGTTCTTGGCAGTTGGTGTCTATAGAAGATAAAAAAAGTCTCCGTACCAAGATTTTGAAGCCCTTCCTCCACAACCTTATCTTAGTAGTGTTCGAGGTTAACAACTACCAGGTAGGTACAGGTAGACCACCGGGGTGACTGGCATTAGCCCTACGTGTTGTGCAGTACTCAACCAAAAAAACAGCAAGCCCTGTAGCTTCTACCTGTGTTTCATGGTAACAGGTAACTGAATATCACACGCAGCTTGCAAAGAAAGATGTGAGTTTCGACGAACTCTTAATCTTCAATCTCACAGCTGTGATGTATTTTACTTTTTATTTTATTACATGAAACTTGCGGCAACCATATCTTGCATCAACCGTTATTACTGAACATGCACGTACTACTACTATTAAATACCTGGTACATCGCATGCTACTAGAAGAAGAACGAAGTTACTGAATGCATACCCCGCGGAAAAGGAGGGACGAGAAATATCCGCGCGGCGACAATGACGGTGCGAGATACATGTATAAGTAGTAGCGAACCCTCCATAATGCTGGTATGTGCCGGCCGGGCACTATAGCGTCAACCTGCATTGCTCCGCATGCTGCCTCTATTATTTTGTAGTGGTTATTCTTATCTGCGCCAGGCAATTTCACAGACACTTTAGCGGGCAACCGGCACTTTTTTTTTTTTTTCTTCAACACTTTTACTTTCCAGCTTCTGGACAAGCCGTGGTCACAGGTGTCGTCCGTTCTTCCCCCCGGTTCTTACCTTCAATGTTTATCGCGCATAGGGTTCAGCAATCCCACTGCTCGTCGATTTTTCATCGAGTGTTGCTAACTCACGCTCTCGCGCTTTCCTCAGGTCAATTTGTGCACAAGAAAAAGTCCCAACGAATTTATACGAGTATGCACTCGGCGGGGCTCGAACTCACGAAACTGACCTATACCAGGCTCGAGGATAACCTGATACGGCACCGGGGCGACCGGCACTATACTCAACCCGCTCTGAGTAGATGGACCTCTACTTTTCTTTTCTTTTTCTTCGCCCCATTTAATATCCTCGCACTGCTCTCGCGCTACCTCCCAGTAGTATCTCAGATCCGGGGTCTACTTCTGCGTGTGTTGTCTTCGCATTAAAAAAATTGTTTCTACCCAACGACATCAGTACACCCAGTGTTCGTGCCGATTCTTCATCCTCGATACGAGACATAGAAGTCTTCATACCATTAACAATAAAAGATGGTACCGTATATGAAAAATGTGTGCCCCGCGGAAAAGGGGGAAGAGATAAGAAAAATCCACGCAGCGACAATGTGTGTGTTATCAACATTAAACTGGTATATCTACCCATCTACATCCAGCACAACAACCACCACGCACGGTGCCTCCTACTCGTACGTCGAGAGAGAGGAGCTCTGTGGTCGCGACTTGGAAGACAGATAATAACGCAAATACAGCAAAGGTCGTACATGGTTTTGAAAAAGTCTTGTAAATTACCACTGACGTTTTTTTTCTTCTCTCTTCTTTTCCCCCCTTTCTGTTTTGTTTCAAATAGACAGCGCTAACAATCCGACAGAGCATCAGGCCTGGGCTGGATCTCGGCTGGCCTGCCACATATACAGGGAGTATACAGGAACTTGCGTACGAATCCGGTAGACCCAAGTAGCCCACTCCAAACGTTAACTCACACTATAACCTTTATTGTTTTGTGCATTCTGTGAATTCCACAGATAGATGTCTGGTTTTGTCCCCCTTGATGCGGGTTATACAGCAGTTTCCGTGCGCAGAACAAGGCTAAGCGTCTTAGTCCTGTTGACCCTGGCATTAGTAGGGGAGTCTGTTCGTTAGCTCCAAGCGGGGTAGGTTTCAAGTCATTGTATTACGTCTCCCAACCACAGGGTTGACGCAAGTCGAGCAGAAAACTCATCATGCGTGAGACCTCGGAGAAGAGTGAGCTCCCGAGCGAGAGCGCACAGCAGTCTACCATCAAGAACGCCAACCAGTTACTATTAATACGTAGGCACCCAATAATAGTCCAGCAGCCCGAACCGGCACGAAACTGACACGTAACTGTCATACCGAAAATCCCGAATCAACACCCTCTCGGATTCTGCACAAGACAGTGACGAATCAACCATTGACTCAATTCCATCACCTAAAAACAACAAAACTGGCAAGAGGAAACTCATCCCCATGATGAGCGAAAGCTTCTTCCATACTCCCACTTGCAACAATTGTAATCAGAAGAAGAGATCACAACAGCCGCGCCATCAGGGCGAAAACTAATGCGACAGACAAAATGCCAGAGATCGCAAGGTCACCGGGACAAGGGTCTCCCCTTGTTCCCTACTACCGCCCAAGATACACAGACCATACCGGTGGATCTTACCGTCCACAAGCCACCCCGCTTTTCGTTGCAAAGCAAATGCAACACAACTTGCTTGTGAAATAATCAAATTCTCAAAATATCTCGTCCTTCGAATTTCCACAACAAGATTGCAACCACCCATCCATCAAGTAAGTTCGGAAAATCAACATCGGTAATCCAATGACTATTATTGGTGACTTTGCATCCCCTCTCTCATTTGAGACCAGTATGTCCTGTACTGTACGGTCACAAGGATGCCCCACCCCATCTCGTCAACATACGCAGGCGACCACAAACAAGAGATACTAGCAAGACCTATAAGCCAGTGTAACCAATCCTCGCCAACAAGCGTAATTACCCGAAATATTGGTCATTTATTTACAAACCATCACAACACCGAAAAATACTCTCCTTTTGGCTTCATGTTTGCTATACGAGCTCAAAATAATCGAATAAAAAAATTAAAATGCCGCCACTGTTAATATGAACAGCTCAAACACTCTGTAGAGCAACGAACCGATTCGGTCTAGCCTCGTGAGGGCTCTACGGGTCAGCAGTATTGGAACAGGGCCGTGCTTTCATCGAAGCTTGGTGGAGAAGGAAGGGCCATGTTTGTGGAGCCAACCTTGTTCGGATAACAGCGCCAATGAGTTACTTTGCGTTCTGATGTGACCACTCCAAAGACAGGATTGGTTATTCCTATGTAACTGCCTCGTGGGTGCCTTGCCATACTCACACTACGTGATGCGGTCCTTCCCTTTGTGCGGAGTTAGGATTCTTCACGGCGCGGGGGAGGGGGGGGGGAGGGAAACGCACCCAGTCCAGCTGTGCTGTTTCTGTCGTGCTGTAGCACCTATCCGACAACTTGCAGCATGAGCTTCAACATTGACCACTCACAAACGTCCTCGGCAAGTAGAAGAAAACAAAAGGGGCACCCAAACAGAGAAGCCTATACATATCTGTGCGCGAAGTTTACCTCCCTTCTGTACCTCGTTCCAGGGTATCGTTGAATACATTTCACATGCTGCTGCCCTTGATCCGCCCTGCCTTCTCGTAATACCTGGTATGGTACTATTTTTATTTTTATTTTTCGCACACATATACTTGGCAGATTCTGGACAAGCCGCGGTAACAGGTGTCGTCCCTTTCCCCCCCCCGGTTCTTGCCTTCAATTTTTATCGCGCATAGGGTTCAGCAATCCCACTGCTCGTCGATTTTTCATCGAGTGTTGCTAACTCACGATCTCGCACCTTCCGCAGGTCAGTTTGTGCACAAGAAAAAGTCCCCACAAATTTATACGAGTATGCACTTGGGGGGATTCGAACTCACGAAACTGGCCTATACCAGGCTCGAGGATAACCTGATACGTCACCGGTGCGACCGGCTCCTATTTTTCATTCATTTATTTTTTTATTTTTCTCACACTTTTACTTTCCAGCTTCTGGACAAGCCGTGGTCACAGGTGTCGTCCCTTCTTCCCCCCGGTTCCTGCCTTCAATGTTTATCGCGCATAGGGTTCAGCAATCCCACTGCTCGTCGATTTTTCATCGAGTGTTGCTAACCCACGCTCTCGCGCTTTCCGCAAGTCAATTTGTGCACAAGAAAAGTCCCAACGAATTTGCACGAGTATGTATGAACTCGACGGGGCTCGCACTCACGAAACTGACCTTTACCAGGCTCGAGGATAACCTGATACGGCACCGGGGCGACCGGCTGCTCCTATATCA
Source organism: Undaria pinnatifida (assembly GCA_012845835.1). NCBI lineage: Eukaryota > Phaeophyceae > Laminariales > Alariaceae > Undaria > Undaria pinnatifida. The sequence goes on from JABAKD010000003.1 coordinate 2,933,797, forward strand.
CCCCCTGGTACATAACTTTGTTTTGTAGCTTGCCCTTCGGGACGTGGACGGCTTGAACTCCCGAGGGTTTCGCAAGTCAAAAGGGGGAAATATTCTTGAAAACTACACAGAACAACACTATTGGCACCGACCGCGCAAGCAGCTCAAAAAGTAACACCCACCAGCCGAAACGAGTTTAAAGCTTCGTCTATAAACACATCGTATGCTGTGAGATCGACAATTTTGCCGAGACTTATCGTATCCGCAAGCTGCGTGTGACAACTAGATAGCGCGCATGCCATAAATACACCTAGTTTGCTTATGACCGCGTGAAGGACATCGCGTTAGGGTCTGGTGGCTTCCCGTCGCGCCTGTTACCGCACACGATGTACCACCAACAATAGTGGATTGAAAGTCATCAAGCCTGAGCCGGTCCATTTCGCAGCAGGTTCGAGTTTCCAGCCGTTTGCTGTGTTTGAAGCTATGCAAAATGCTTCGTATTGAGTTAGCAACACAGTAGTCATGAATATCATTGAAGTATTCATAGTAGTGGACCGAGTAATGGAGGGAAGGGTGTAACCATTGTATGCTTGGCCGTGATCCACAGGGCACCGCTTGGCCGTGATCCACAGGGCACCATAGACCCTAGCACCCCTACAATGCCGGGACAGAGTACGTCGGGTTTCCACCGACCAGGAAGGCAGAGTTTGCTGGCACCAAGCGCCAATCGCAGTGAGACGACGCGTGCTACTAGGATAGAGGTAGCATTTATTTATCGCCTGAAATGTTTTCTGATTGACGGGGCCTCCTTAGCCCAAAATCGTCGAAAATTGACCATTTTTCATCGCATGATTCTCGTTGTGCACTTAAGACCATTGCGATTTTTCATCCGGAAGCAGTTTCATTTTCTCCCAAATCATTTCTTGCCTTAAAGAGGTCTTAAGCTCGCAAATTGAGGGGTAGTATTAGCATAAAAACGGTGCTCCTCTATCGTAGCACGCGTCGTGGGGTTTCGAAGAGTCGCATGAAGTAGGGACGGGGGGTGGGGGGTGGGAAGTGGTGGAAAATGGAGCGGGGGGGAAGGTAGTAGACGGAGCGGGGGGGGGAGGGCTTACTCATTTGTCACTTGTCTTCGCCATCTGACCGTTCACCATGCATCGCCTTCGAGCATCGCCTTCGAGGCGAAGCACAACTTCTACTCCCAAGAAAGACACCTCCCAACATTTAGACGCTCATGGCGTTTTTCCCATGTAACGCACAACATCTGCGTGTTGCTTGTCTCATGCCCTTCCCGTTTCGCGTTTCGTGGCCGCCGTCTGTCTCTTAGGATAGTGATAGTTTTCTCGCGACTATCTATTAATAGTATACCAATCTTCTCCATGTCGCATTCGTCTACAATCCTCATCTCCCACAATCTAAAACATTTTTTTCCTCTCTTTAATAGGATGGGGGGGCGATGTCAGACAAAACAGGGGCGGGGGGGAGGAGGGTAGTAGTAGTAGACGAAGCGGACGGGGGGGGCGGGGGGTGGTGTTATAAGGCTTAGTTTGGGTAAGCTATTGGTTAACCTTTTGCACGTGGTCAAACGGACTATTAATAATACCCCACTAATACCTCAACAGTGGGGCGACGACACGCGAACACCCAGGATGATGAGGTCGGGTTGGACCCTAGACACGGCTTAAGGGTAAGAGTAGGAGGTAGATGGGCGTGTAATGGGAGAAGAAAGAGTGGAGCAGCACAGACATACTCCGTTAGGTGATTGGTGGGGTAGATTGATTGGTATTAATGTTTTTGCCGTCCGGCGACAATCAGTGTGCAGCATGATGATCTTCAACATATAGCACCCCAAAAAATATTCCCATACCTAGGAAACCAAGACAAGCCGCACCAAAGGAAACCTACTACTACTACCGCGCACGCACGGATTCTCCCTCCCTTCTGTGTCTACTTCCGGCCTAGCATGCACCCAATCCACGTGCTGCCCTTGCTACACCCTTATATATCATTACATGATCGTCTGTCTTCTATCCTTGACCCCTTTTCAACTGTAGTTTTTGTGGACAAATTACTTGAAATGAGTGTAGGGAGGGGTTTTGAGGCTCTAAAGGGGTCAACTCCCTATTAATAAGCCGTGTCGAGGGTACATCCCCACGCCAAGGGTGGTGTGGGTTTCTCGCCCCCCCCTCTCCCCCCCGACTCTTCTCCTCCTTGCTTCCTGGCAACGTCTAGTGGGGGATGCTAACCGTTCTAGAGCTGCAAAGATTACGTCCCCGATGGTAGCACTCACCGCCACCTTCCTCGTTGCTTGAAACAGGCATGACATGTATGAGATGTTCATTCGGGGTTGTTGTTGGCTGCTTCCTATCTGTGCATGTGTTTCTTGAGTTTTGCCTCGCCCTGATGATGATGTCTTATGAAAGAAGGGGGGGTGGGGTGAACCCTTGCTCAAGAGGGGCGGCAACGCCTCTGCTAGGTACAAGGAGGGGCGAGGGGATACTTTTTAGGAGGCAGAAGATCCGCGTAGTACGTATATATGGCGTGGTGGATCAAGCATATGCCAGGTATGGGTCATACAGACGGTATAAGAAAATGGATACAGCAGCAGTGAGTGGTAGTAGCAGCAGCAGCGGTACCGCGTTAGTGCGGTACCCTCTAGTGCCTTTCCCCAGTTTAGTGCGGTGAGAATCGCTTGTCATGACCTGCTCGTCCGATAGAATACTATCAATGGTGTAGTGCACCAGCTCGTGATAATGCGGGGTCCCACGGGTATCGTCGTCTGGCGAGGCACCGTACTAATGAGGGGCCACGACTAGTCTGTAGTCTCCAGCAAGCAGTAGCAGGTAGTCCGCCCGCCGAAAAGAACCGTATGAATAGCGATACGCATACATATTGGTAATACGAACCTAGCGCCAGCATGACACCTGTAGTACCTGCTGTATTTTTTTTGTTTTCTCACGCTTTCACTTCCCAGATCCTGGACAAGCCGTGGTCACTGGTGTCGTCCCTTCTCCCTGTACATACGCGTGTGATATCATCATGTGATACGCTGCTACTTGGGTATCGTATCCATACGCAACACACCCATCATAGCATCCGGAGAATGAGTCGAAGATAAAATATAAGTATCGATCCAATCGATCGTTATTTCTTCGAATTCTAGATCGTAGATCTTTCCTGTGGGGCGATACTGCTACAATATTCATTCGTTCGTGCAATACGTATCATACGCGCTTTAGTAGTATAACATTCAATAAAAAGTTGAAAAAAAGTCAGCAGTGAGTACGACCGGTTGAATGGTTGAAACTCAACTTTTGCTAGCTGCGTGGTACAATTCATTATAAGATCTGTGTTTCATTTATGATGAAGTATTTTTGTGAAATAAACCTGGTTGTTAATACACACAGCTTCACAATTTTCACGGAAGGTCGTTTCGCGCGTGTTCTGTATCTTGTCCTCATCATGAACGATTTTTTTTTTTCGCACACATCTACTTTCCAGCTTCTGGACAAGCCGTGGTCACAGGTGTTGTCCCTTCTCCCCCCCGGTTCTTGCATTCAATTTTTATCGCGCATAGCGTTCAGCAATCCCACCGCTCGTCGATTTTTCATCGAGTGTTGCTAACTCACGCTCTCGCGTTTTCCGCAAGTCAAGTTGTGCACAAGAAAGTCCCAACGAATTTATACGAGTATGCACTCGGCGGGGCTCGAACTCACGAAACTGACCTGTACCAGGCTCGAGGATAACCTGATACGCCATCGGGGCGACCGAAGGGTATAATAGGTCGTTGACTCCCCTGGGTGTTGTCAGGGTCAACAGGACGATTTTCCGAAACCAGTCTGTGCACGGAGACTATAAAACCCGCATTCGTAGAGGGTAGATATTATATTAAATTTAAAAAAATGAAAAAATGCACACTCGTAGTGTACAGCTGTGCTTTACGCAGATCGCCTCATTGGGGGACCCCTACGTACAGTTGTCGTTGTCGCTGTACTCGCATTAACTCGCATTTTATCCAGTCCGTGGTCACAGGACAGGCTCCAGTCACTTTGGAGCTGAGGAATACCCCACGGGGAAAAAAACACAAAACAAAAACCAAAGGTGGTACACGCATTTATCACAGCAGTTGACGCAATTCTTGCCTCTCATATACCTGGTATATGCCTCTCCGCCAGAAACATGAAAAAAAAAGTGAAATCGGGAGTCAGCCTATACACTGCTGTATGCATGCACAAGTCACACTATACACAGCAGAGTACCACTTGTACCAATGACTCGTACACTATGAGCCCAAGCCGTCTTTAGTCAGTTCCTAGGGTCTGCTATAGCATGATATTTTTTTCTCTTTTCCGTTCAGTGCTTCCTCTTCTTGTTGTCTTGTCTTTTCTTGCTTTTGTTGTCTTTTCTTTTATTTTCTTTCCTTTTTCGTTTTTCGCTTTCTTGTCTTTTCTTTCCTTTCCTTTATCTACTTTTCTTTTCTTTGTTTCTTCCATTTGACTTGCGTCTGTCGTGCGTATGCGTAGTGATAGGTACTACGTGCAATATATACGTGGTAGTCTTTCTTGGGTGGCAAGCGGTATAGTCGTTTTTACCAAGCGCGAGTAGTGTGACGTAGGCACCAGTATGGACCTGGCACATCGTAGGCTGACTCACGATTTCACTTTTACATGTTTCTGGTGGAAGCATGAATTGCGTCAGCAGCTGTGATACATGTGTGTACCACCTTTGGTTTGTGTTTTTCCCTGGGGTATTCCTCAGCTCCAAAGTGACTGGAGCCTGTCCTGTGACCACGGACTTGATTATGCGAGTTAATGTGAGAACAACAACAACAGCGGTACTTCCAAGTAAGGTTACCCCAAGCAAATGGCTGGATGGGTGCAGGGGTTAATAACTGCTGTGATGATCTGCCAGCCTAATTTCAAGTAGCTTGTCCCCAGAACCGTGCATGGGTGCAGTTCTACAGCGAGCGGTCGGTCGTTGTCCTAGTTTTAGAGTTTGTGAGAGCCCTCAAAGTGATCTTGACGGCGCCGAAAATCGCCGCTTGACCATTTTGCCCCAATTATATGATTGTGTGCGTATGATAACATAACATACGTATACGTATAATACGTAATGATGTTATACTAAAAAAAAAATGAAAAAATATACCTCGTACGACCTGGTACAGGTAAGTATCTGAGTTACTTCGTACTGTGGGCGGGAGGAGACTATTGATATATAATAGTACTAACTGCATTGTATAACAAGTGCGAGGATAATAAATGGGATGCGGAAGAAAAAAAATGTGGAAACGGCGAAATCCATGGCCAGCCGTACGAAGCATTTCAAGTCGATACGACTGGAGGGGAGACATGGATATGTCTTCCTCTGCGGCTGCGAGGAATTTTCCTGCAACATTCTCTTGGGCATTCGGGTTTCTTCGAGTCGGGTCAGAGAGGGTTTGGAAACGCGAGCGAGCATGGAATTTGAACGTTTGAATCCTCCGAAACATCGTTATTATTATAGCAAAAAGCCAGCAGATCGTCGTAAAGTAACACTCTTTCTTTGGAGGGGGCGCAGCTACTGGCAATCCTAGAACACACACACTGCTGCTGCAGTACTAGTTGCAAGCCACACGATTACGGTTCGCGCTTAAGCGTTCACGGCCTCCGGGTGGGATCAAGTCCCGGCCCAACCAGAATCCTAAGCCCTAACGGAGCCCCAAAATTCGAGGGGGTGGGATCAGGGTGTGGGGGGTGGGGGGGGTTGGCCAATCAAAATGGAACCGTAGTCTATTGGGTTTGGTTAGACCGCGTCTTTCATCGTCAAGAACTAAAACCCGGATAATAGCGTGTGGCTTGCAATTTAATGCGGCAGTTTTAGGATTGCAAGGAGGCTCTCGTCCTTTGGAGGGAGTTACACCATCAATACTGCCAAAGTTATTCCATACTAATCCCAAGTAGTTTTTTTTCCCAAAAAGACGTGGGTGGAGTTCTAAAAGGAAGGGTAAAACACAGAAAAAGATTACGACAGGTTGTTGTTGTTGTTGTTGTTGTTGTTGTTGTTGTTGTTGTTGTTGTTGTTGTTGTTGTTGTTGTTGTTGTTGTTGTTGTTGTTGTTGTTGTTGTTGTTAATATGCAATGTATTTCTGTTGCTGACGTATGTATGTTGTGCCTGTCGTACCCAGTACTAGGGCATGACATTGCGTTGTCGAATGCATTACGATGCATTATCTCTGTGTCGTAGCTTGTGACCACAGAGCTGATCTTTCTAGGGTGAAGAATCAGTACGGACACTGGGTGTGCTGGATGTCGACGAGTAGAAGAACGGTTTAATGTGAAGAACACACACACACATATGCCCCAGGGGAAAAATGAAACAAACCAAAAGTGGAAAACGCATGGTTGTTGTTGTTGTTGTTCTCACATTAACTCGCATAATCAAGTCCGTGGTCACAGGACAGGCTCCAGTCACTCTGGAGCTGAGGAATACCCCAGGGAAAACACACACACAACCCAAGGTGGTACACTTTGTTTTTGTTTTTGTTTATTTCGTATTTCTCTCTTCCAATGTATTTCTGTTGCTGACGTATGTATGTTGTGCCTGTCGTACCCAGTACTAGGGCATGACATTGCGTTGTCGAATGCATTACGATGCATTATCTCTGTGTCGTGGCTTGTGACCGCAGAGCTGATCTTTCTAGGGTGAAGAATCAGTACGGACACTGGGTGTGCTGGATGTCGACGAGTAGAAGAACGGTTTAATGTGAAGAACACACACACACGCATATATCATGTGCCTGTCGTACCCAGTACTAGGGCATGACATTGCGTTGTCGAATGCATTACGATGCATTATCTCTGTGTCGTGGCTTGTGACCACAGAGCTGGTCTTTCTAGGGTGAAGAATCAGTACGGACACTGGGTGTGCTGGATGTCGACGAGTAGAAGAACGGTTTAATGTGAAGAACACACACACACATATCACAGCTGACGCAATTCATGCCTCCACCAGAAACATATAAAAGTGAAATCGGGAGTCAGTCTACGCTTTCTGCCAGGTCCAGCCAGGCCGGTGCATATGTCTCACTACTCACGCCTGGAGAAACCAAATACTGAATATTCCGATCGCCACCGAAGGAAGACTACCACGTATATATTACACGTAGTATCTATCACTACGCATTCGCACGACAGGCATAAGTCATTTGGAGAAAAAGAAACAAAGAAAAGGCATGGTATATCATACTCACTTGTAGCTGAAGCACGTCATATACATCCGCCAAAAAAATTAAAAAAATGGAATCGGGAATCATTTTTTTCAAGGCTTGCAACCGAAACCGACTACGTACACCGCATGCCATCTAGGAAAAGAAGTCAAACCAATGTACCAATCCGATGAGACAAAAAACAGCTGATGATGATGATGGAGATGATAATAACGGAGAGCAGAAAAAAAAGAAAAGAGAGAGAGAAATAGAAAACGAAGCAAGGAAAATAATATCAATCAGGCACGTACGCAATATATATGTTGCGTAGACTTACCAGCATCAGGGTGGGTGTAGCAAGGTAAGGCAAGCTTGTATGTATTCCTCCGGAGTATTAACTATTAGTAACAGCAACAGGAGCATGCTGCAGTAGTAGTAGGAAAATGCCTGATAACCCTGCGCGATAAAGACGACGTCACGTACCCGGGGGCGAGAAGAGAAGACACCTCCTGTGAGCATCACGGCTTATGTGTCTTCTGGAAGGCCGCTGAGGGTAGAACCTCTGGGTAGAACCTGTCGCGGTTTGAGCTGGAAGAAGTAAACGTGATGGGTAAACCCCAAGTGATCGTGCCCCCTAAATCATGGGTGCGTTTCTTAAGGGTGGGGAACGGGGAGCCGTCAGATTTTGTCCCCCTCAAAAACGGTTTTTATAGTTTCCGCGCACAGGTTGATTGGCACCTGTTGAGGTATTAGTGGGGTATATTAGTCCGTTTGACCACTCGCAAAAGGTTATCTAATAGCTTACCCAAACTATGCCTTATACCACTCTCCCCCCCTGAAACGGCGGGATACCAGGTCGGCCGGATCTACGAGCGGACCTGTCAATATGCAAGCGGTTTCATTTCCTGGGTCTACCGGGGAGAGTAGTTTTCAAGCTCGACATGGGGAAAGTCTGCAAAAGTTTTTTTGTTGTGGATGTTGGGATTTGAACCCACGACCCAAAAAAAACATGGTGTGTCGACGACGCCATTTATTAAGGAATTAGTGGGGTATTCGTCCGTTTGACCACTTGCAAAAGGTTAACCAATAGCTTGACCAAACTAAGACTGAGTCTATATTTTGTTGTATTGGATTGTATTTTCTTCGTCCTGCCGAACCCCCTGCTTGGTGTCGGGCCATGGTTCAGGTAAAACGCCGCTATCTGAGGCGCAGGACTGCTGTCGCTTTTTCGTCGATTGTTCAATTTCGCCCTGCCGACGCCCTCCTCAGCCCAGAGCCGGGGGGCGACCAGGGTACCCTGTTCGCACGTAACGTGGTACAGGTCTATGTACGGGCCTGTGTGTCATCTTTTTTTATTCCGTGTGTGTTGTGTTTGTTCTACGTTTTGGGGGAGGGGTAAACAGTTTTCCCCCTCGCGGGGCTGTAGGTGATGCCACCTCCTTCCATCCCAGGTATTTGTCGTTTCCTCGTCTAACCCCCCGCCATGCCGATGGTCCACGGGACGTGTTTGGTATGACTTCTCCCTTGTATTAGCGCCTGTGTTCCCCTCCATATCATCGAGGGCTCGCCTCGCTATAGTACATTTTCTGTGATTGGTTTGCCGTTGAGCCTTTTCTGCCCCCCCCCCGCCACACCGGCGGTATGCGGCAGGTTCTAGATAGAGCCTTTTCTGCCCCCCCCCGCCACACCAGCGGTACGCGGCAGGCTTTTGATGGGTGGCTTTTGCCTTGCTGTAGGGTCTGCGTTTCCTTCAACTGTGTTTCTTCGGGTGGTCCTGGCTCCATAGCCAGACCGTTAGAGGTGTGGGAGTGGGGTTTGAGGATCCGCATCTTCGACTCATGGTCTAGTTCGTAGAACCGGAGTTGCCCCGAATCTCCCATATTTCTACATATGCGGCTCATCAGGGTGGGCTAGTGTTAATATACGGCCTCGAAAGGCCTAAAATTATCCGAGATCATTTGGATGGGTTTCGTATGATAAGGTTGGCGTTTATTATTCGGGATAGTCAGGAAATAGATCGGAGGCACGTGCCTCCGTTCTCAGAGGTCGTCCAGGGCTCTGGTGGAAACTAATAAAGCTACGTTTCTCCTAAGGCTAAGTGAGTACTCTCCGAGGACCTGCTCAATGGGCAGACCTGCAGGGGACGCACTGTGTCCCTACCCCCTTACACATCACCCTGTTGACCCTGGTACGAGCTAGTTCTAAGGGGAGTCGCTGACCTATATCCATAATGACGACACACACCTTCCTCCAGTAATATGCGCGATCGGGGTAACTCACATGGCTTGCAAAGATGAGTTTCGACGAAATATTCGATCTCACAGCTGGAGTGTGTCTTAATTTTTATAATATTGAACTTAATGGAAAAAAAACATCATGGCCGCTAGGGGCCTTGAAAGGCCGATAAGTACCTGATTTAGATAAGTAATTGGCCGTTTTCGTAGGATAGGATGGCGTTTTATATTCGGGGTGGTCAGGAGACGGGGAGACTCGTGCGTCCCGTCCCAGTTGTCATCTTCGTTTCTGGTGGAATAATGAAATCTGCTTCTATCCCGCTTTGAGCTACGAACGTGAGTAACGCCGGGGACATGTCCATTTGGTCGACCTGTAAGGACACTCTATGTCTCGCCCCTAGCAACTTAATAAATGGCGTCGTCGACAGACCATGGTTTTTTGGGTCGTGGGTTCGAATCCCACCATCCACAATAATATTTTTTTACGACTTTTCCCCTGTCGAACTTGAAAAATACTCTCCTCGGTATACCCAGGAAATGAAACCGCTTGGATATTGACACGTCCGCACGTATGTCCGTCCGACGTGCTATCCCGCCGTTTCAGAGGGGGGGGGGTGTTTTAAGGCTTAGTTTGGCTACAAGCAATTGGTTGACCTCTTGCGAGTGGTCAAACGGACTAATACCCCACTATTAAATAATTATTCGTGGCCCAAGCAGGCTTGCTTTTACATGTCACATTGCATGACCACATCACCTCGTCTGTTGTATTCTGCAATTCGTACGCATCTCTTTCTTAGAGTAAGCGATGTCAGAAAATAATGGTAACCACATGTTTGTACCTATCGATTGAAATATTATATCTTTCGATCTATGTACAATAACAAATTATGAAGATTTAACACGTTGTTTACTACACCTAAAGACTGGGTTGCATACTGCATTTAACATCAAACCTTCTAGAATAGTAAACATTACCAGGCAGATGATGTAAAGGCATGTCTTCTTGCTACAATCAATCGTCAGGTTAGTCCCCTTTAAGGATTTATGGTTTTCGCGCACATATTGAAATGTCCCGCCCGCCCGCCCCCCCCCCCCTCCCCCGATCCCTCTTGTTCAAACGCCCCACCTAAAATCAAAATCTACCAGACAGAGTAGTAAACACTACCAGCCAGCTCATAGCATCTCATTATCTTCCTAGCCATCCATGCCGTAGCTCCAACTCATTTCCGCCCTCCTTTCCCCCCCCTCTTTTTTTTTTTTGTTTTGCCCGCCCAGTTTGCTCAAACGCCCCACTTACAATCGAAATCGGCCAGAGTAATAAACACTTCTACGCAGTTGATATCACATCCTTATCTTTCTAACCATCCATGACGTGGCTTTCTTTAACCCCCCCCCCCCCCCCCCCTCCAACGCCCCCTCCTTCCCCACCACCCGCACGATCGCCTAGACCTAGCACCACGCGTATAACAAGCCCCTACATATATGATTAATACGCGCGATCGGAGTATCACACATAATCTTGCAAAGATGAGCTTCGACCAGATCTTTGATCTCACAGCTGGAGCGTATTTTAATATTATTTATTATAAAAATTAAAATACACTCCAGCTGTGAGGTCGAATATTTTGTCGAAACTCATCTTTGCAAGCTGTGTGTGTGATACTCCGATCGCGCGTGTTACGGGTTGTGTGTCCTCATTAAGGATATAGGTCGGCGACTCCCCTTGCAACTACATTACATGTGACCTAAACCTCTTAACCCCCCCCCTTTTCCCGCTCTCTCTCGCTCAAACGCCCCATCTAATATCGAAATCCGCCAGAGTAATAAACTCTTCCACGCACTGGATATCACCTCATTGTCTTTCTAGAGCCATCCATGCCGCTGCTGCAATTCCCACACACACCCCCCGGCCCCCAACGCTCCGTCCTTCTCCACCACCCGCACCATCGCCTAAACCTAGCACCACACGTATAGCAAACCCCTACATCTATGCGACCTAAAGCCTCCCCCCCCCCCCCCCCCTCCCTCACCTCCCCCCCCCCCCTCCCCCACCCCCCACCTGCCCAACCTCCCCACCCCACCCTCACCCCCTCGAACACTCCGCCCTCTACTCACTGGTTGTACGACTTACAGGATATACATGATAAACTGGTGCATTCTTTCCAAAACCGTCAGATTTGTCCCCTTAAAAGAATGTATAGTTTCCACGCACAGATTAAGCTGCCCCGCCCCCCCCGCCCCCCCCCATGATAAATTGGTGCATTCTCTTCAAAACCGTCAGATTTGTCCCCTTGAAGGATTCATAGTTTCCACGCACAAATTGAGCTGCCCCGCCTGTCCCCCCCCCCCCCCCACACACACACCCGCTCCGTTTTGATCAAAACCAGGCCACCACGTCCTACAAAACTCCGCCCTCCCCTCACCGGTTATACGACTTACAGGATATTATACTTGATAAACTAGAGATGTTTTTCCTCCGTTTTGATCAAAACCAGGCCCCCACGCCCTACAAAACTCCGCCCTCCCCTCACCGGTTATACGACTTACAGGATATTATACTTGATAAACTAGAGATGTATTTTCTTTCACAGCTATCAGATTTTGTCCCCCTCAAAAACGGGCTTTATAGTTTCCGCGCACATATTGATTAACATCACCTCGTTGACCCTGGTACAAGCCACACTGTAGTTGCAAGGGGAGTCGCCGACCTATATCCTTAATGAGGACACACAACCCGTAATACGCGCGATCGGAGTATCACACACAGCTTGCAAAGCTAGATGAGTTTCGACAAAATATTCGATCTCACAGCCGAGTGTATTTTCATGTTTATAATACTTTTTAGCCCGACGAGCCCAAGGAAGCTTGCTTCTGGCTGGCGTATACTGTTGAGCCTGATACAAGCTAGGTCTAAGGGGAGTCGCCGACCTATATCCTTAATGAGGACACGCAACCCGTAAAACGCCCGATCGGAGTATCACACACAGCTTGCAAAGATGAGTTTCGACGAAATGTTGAAAAAATGGTCTTCGCGAGGGCACATAAAAGACGTGTGCAAAAGTTCGCGGTCTGAATCGCAAAAACGGGGTGGACATTCGCCGGAAAATAAATTTTGGGGTTTTTGACGTTAACCAGCCTGTTGTAGTAGATGTTTGCTCAAGGGTTGCTTGGATGGTGTCGTATATATATCCATTGCGTTGGTTGGTTGTTTGTTGTCCGCCCAGTGTCTTCTGAGTAGCAATCGGCCTACGAAAACACGAAGGGCGAGGCCACTGAGCGCAAGGACGCGAGCACTTCATAGCATTCCTCCTGGTCGCCCCGGTGGCGTATCAGGTTATCCTCGAGCCGGGTATAGGTTAGTTTCGTGAGTTCGAGCCCCGCTGAGTGCATACTCGTATAAATTCGTTGGGACTTTTTCTTGTGCGCAAATTGACTTGCGGAAAGCGCGAGAGCGTGAGTTAGAAGCACTCGATGGAAAATCGACGAGCTGTGGGATTGCTGAACCCTATGTGCGATAAAAATTGAAGGCAAGAACCGGGGGGAAGAAGGGACGACACCTGTGACCACGGCTTGTCCAGAAGCTGAATGAAGAAGAGTGAAAGTAGTGTGAGAAAAAGAAAGAAAAAAAAAAACGCATTCCTCCTGCACGCGTTGTGTTAGATCTTCTAGGCGATGGTGGAGCGGCGGGGAAGGGAGGGGGGGGGGGGTAATTGGCACTTGAAGGCCATAGTCTATATAATTGAATAGTACTGGTATGTGGAATGTTTTCTGCACTATGATTAAACGATTGTTTCCACCTATCTATACTGTGTCCAGCACATTCTGCAGTGCAGTTGTCTAGACTACCACTATTAACAGCAGTGTGGTGAGAGTCATCATCATGGAAAGTGCTTCGTACTACTGCTCGTATATATATTACTATGTGTGTGTTGTTCGCATTAAAGTAATATCTCCACACATGCATCTATCTGCATCCGGCGCAACGGAAAGGACACAAAGGGAAGGGAAAAAAAAAATAACAAGAAAAAAAGAAAAAAAGAAGGCGAAACAAATGTTGTGGGAACAAAAAGAGGGAAACGAGACGACACGAGCGAGCAAATAAAAAAAAGCACAATAATAACAGCCAGCCAGCAACTTAGTCACAAAGCAGATAGATGAAGCCGTCCGATCAACGTTGGGTGCAGCAACCATCGTGGGTTTAGAATGACCCTACTACTGCTGCTGTTTGTTGCAGGAGTAGGAGCATATTGCTGCCGCATAGTCTCGTCACTTTTATCACCTTGCGCACTGCTTCTTCTGACGACAAAGAAAGATGCCCCTGCCCCATGTGCTCATACCGCCGTCATCATCGGGGTGTCCTGCATGATCTCTGCATTATGATTGTGTTTTTCACCATGCATGGATGGAACTAGCCCCAACCCTAACCCTGAGCGATACGAAATGCCGGTTAGAGTGCCCCCCACTGACGTACGCCACTGGGGTGAAATGGTTGAAGAAGCACAAATAGTGTGTATCACTGCATCATCGCACCCACGATGCAATTATCATTAGTATTGTCGCATGCCAGACGAACATACATGACGGATGGAAACGGAAGAAACCTGGCGCGATTTTTTCTCAATGGCGGAGGAATATTCCTGGAACAATCGTTCGGGATTCGGAGTTCAGCTTCGGGGGTAAAGGTGTTGGGGTGCTGTGCTACGTATGATAGGCGTATGTATGTAGTTAGGGTCGGAGTTTTAAAAGGACAGGCGAGCGGGCTGTTTTTTTTTTTTTTTCACACTTCTACTTTTCAGCTTCTGGACAAGCCGTGGTCACAGGTGTCGTCCCTTCTTCCCCCCGGTTCTTGCCTTAAATTTTTATCGCGCATAGGGTTCAGCAATCCCACTGCTCGTCGATTTTTCATCGAGTGTTGCTAACTCACGCTTTCGCGCTTTCCGCAAGTCAATTTGTGCACAAGAAAAAGTCCCCACGAAATTATGCGAATATGCGCTCGGGGGTATTCGAATTCACGAAACCGACCTGTACCAGGCTCGAGGATAACCTGATACGCCACCGGGGCGACCGGTATGGGATATGAACCCCCGAACCATCGCCAGAAATCGTCCGAACCTTTTATTTTCTTCTTGGCGGAGGAATTTTCCTGAAACCTTGGTTGGGGATTCTGAGTTCGGCTTCGGGGGTAGGGGTGTAGGGGTAGGCGTATAGGATTAGGGTCGGGGTTTTTAAAGGACGGGCGAGCGGGCTGGGCTAGGAACCCCTGAACCACCGGTCCGGCTAAAAATGTCGTCCGGCACTTTTTTTTTCGTGAACCCCGAACCACCGGCAACAATCATCGTCTCTTACGACACGTTTGTTTTTTGTTTGTTTTTGTACTGTCATCCCGTCGTACGTGGTGTTGCTCTCTCCAACGCAAATCGTAAAAAGGCAAATCCTAAAAGGCTTTGTTACCCCTGCCTCCTCAACGACCTTCTTCTGGTCAAGCCGCGTGGCCGAGGGTGTCTTCCCTACTCCCCCCCAGTACGTATACCTTCATCCATTTTATCGCGCATAGGGTTCAGCATTCTCCCCATTATTTCATCTTTTTTTTTCATGCTTGTCGATGTTCGTCCATCGAATTTTGCTAGCTCACGCTCTCGCGCTTTCCGCTCGTCAACTTTTACGCGAGAGAAAGCCCCTATGAGCACACCAAGTAGTATGCGCTCGGTGAGACTTGAGCCCACACCTTGACCGTAGCAGGAACGAGAGGATTCACGGTAAAATAAGAAAAGAAGAGCACAAGAGCCCATAACCCAACAGAAAAGCAATCAGTTGTTGACTCTTGGGTTTGGTCCATATGGGCGCGGTGTATTTAAAATTTGAACCTCGTTTCTTCAGGATTTTGCCATGGCCACTGGAAATTTCGTTCGGGTTTCGGATTGCTTCGTTCGGGCTAGGTAGGCACATGGCAAGAACACCAAAACAGAAATAAATGAGTTCTACTCCTACTATACATACAGTACTACTCGTATTTCAATATTTATTCATTGGTAGTTATGAACCTACCCGAAAAAAGCAGTAACTGACTCTTCTTGAGCCACTAACCCGTCGGAATGGACCTGTGTGTGTGTGTGTGTTCTTCACATTGAACCGTTCTTCTACTCGTCGACATCCAGCACACCCAGTGTCCGTACTGATTCTTCACCCTAGAAAGATCAGCTCTGTGGTCACAAGCTACGACACAGAGATAATGCATCGTAATGCATTCGACAACGCAATGTCATGCCCTAGTACTGGGTACGACAGGCACAACATACATACGTCAGCAACAGAAATACATTGGACCTGGCTTTGTTTAGTCCCACGACCCACGAGTGTTTTAATGTTATTACTTTTTTTTCGCCATCTATCTGACAAATAATTGAATGTGTACGGGGCGCTTGTTCCAATAATACTGCTGCGAACACGTCATCTATAGTATGTAAAGGAAAATCCAACGACGAGGTTAGTTAGGCGTAACTTTTTTTGTATTTTTTTTGTTGTTTTCAGGCTGATTTCGGTAACGATTTCTGGCTTATTATAAAAATTAAAATACACTCCAGCTGTGAGATCGAATATTTCGTCGAAACTCATCTTTGCAAGCTGTGTGTGATACTCCGATCGCGCGTACTACTGGGTGTGTGTCCTCATAAAGGATACAGGTCGGCGACTCCCCTTGGAACTACAGTGTAGGCATCAGGGTCAACAGGGTGATGTTAGGCAGTCTGTGCGCGGAAACTATAAAACCTGTTTCTGAGGGGGACAAAATCTGACAGCTGTGAAAGGAAATGCATCAGTTTATCAAGTGAATCCTGTAAGTCGAATATCCGGTGAGGGGAGGGCGGAGTTTTAAAGGATGTGGGGGCCTGATTTTGATCAAAAGGGGGGCGGGAGGGAGGGAGGGGGGGGAGGGAACGGGTGGGGCAGGTCTATTTGTGCGTGGAAAATACAAATATTTCTCGTGGGGGAGGGGGAGGAATGTGGCGGGGGGGGGCGGGGGCGGGGGGGGAGGGCTTTAGGTCGCATAGATGTAGGGGTTAGCTATACGCGTGGTGCTAGGTCTAGGCGATGGTGCGGGTGGTGGGTGAAGGAGGGGGCGTTGGGGACGGGGGTGGGTGGGAATTGCAGCAGCGGCATGGACGGCTCTGAAACGATAACGAGGCGATATCCAGGGCGTGGAAGTGTTCGTTGACTTATTACAACAACAACAGGTATCTAGTAACTGGTGTAAGGCCATCTCTTATAATAATAGTAAACTGGTTATTATGAAAAGCCGAAAATGGAAGTTTCAGCATTTTTGTCGCCGTGTTTGACCAGAGGAACGGGAAAACCAGGCCCGCTCTTTTTAAAGTCCGACTAGCCTTTTATCGAGACGCGTCCAACGACGTTGCTTGCCGTTTCTTCAGGACATCATCAGTTTGAAATTGTGAAAAAAAAATGCTAGGCCCCCCCCGACAAAAGCCCTTTTAGAAGTGCAAAACTTATCCACATTATTTTCAAGTAAGGTGGCCCCAAAAACGTGGGGGGTGCAGTTGTTTAGCACCGTACTCTCCCGGCATGGGGACAAAAAGCTTGGATTTATAATATGATACTTTTTAGGAGTGGGAAGAGTGTTAAGAGCGGTAAAACCGGCATGTCCCGCCACACTAAAATCCACATCTTTTCCGCTATTTACTGCAGATAAGAGCAATGTGAGTTGATACCAGGTAGTTAGCAGCGCCTGTTTCAGCTTGTCACGGGGTGCTGTTAAATCGACGCACCGATTGCTGCTGTATTGTTTTTCAGGGCTGCCCTCGGTAACGATTTCTGGCGTAATATACCGCGGCGAATCACGGTACGGTTACCCACGACAACGGTAATTCCACGGTTGGTTACGCTCCCGTGGTATTATTACCGAGAGCAGCGACCCTGGTCATTTTCTAAACCCGGAAAATTTCCGGGAACTTTCCGTCAAGGCTCGGGGATCGGGTCTAGGGCTAGCGTCACAGATAGGCGGCAATTCCACGGTTTTACTTTCTTCCACGGCGGCGGTGGTAATCCCGGACAGAACTCAATCACCAGGTATTTTTCGGAGGCCAAGTAATTTTCCTGCAAAGAAGTTAGCCAGGTTTCGGGGTTGTTCGTGGTTAGGGGCAATGCTGGGGTTAGGTGGCACGAGTTCAACGTGTGTGTTGTTCACATGAAAGTGATATTTCCATCCATCTCATATACATCCCTAGCACAACCAGTGTCTGTGCCGATGCCTCCTTCTACAGAGTTGATAGCTCTTCTAAGAGTCGCGAGTTTGTGTGGTCACAAACTACAAACCAGGCAACACACGCAGCAAGGTGATTTGGCCATGCGGGTTCAATGGAACTGTAAATCGCGGAAGGCAGGCGCAGGTACCCGCAGTAATAGCTGTATTTTGTAATTTTACTGCTCCCCCTCGGCGTTAACATGTTTGCGAACTATGAATACCAACTTCAGCTTTGCTGCGTACGAGTTTGGTGGGAGAACATATACGTATATGTAAAAGTTGATCTTCGTTTTTTTTTGGCTCGCTGCCCTCCGGCGGCCGAGTGCTCTCGCACTTTCGGCCGCGGGGCAAGCTAGTCTACCATGGGCGCATTATGAGGCATGTCTGGATCTCGGCCGAGCTCCGTGGCGGCGCTCGGCGCATTAAACGTCGCTTAGCTGGCTCTATTTGGCAAGGGGTTGCATTCCGCCTCCCTGAGACGAGCAGGTCACTTGCAACACCCCAAATTGTTTTTTGAATTTTTTTATTTTGATAAACTTGAACAATTTTTTGTTCTTCATTGTTTTTTTCAGGGCTTTTCACGGGTCATGACCCGACCCGCGGGTCGGGTCAAGGGGGTTCCAAAATCTCGCGGGTCGGGTCGGGTCGGGTCATTACGTTTTAAAATCTCACGGGTCGGGTCGGGTCGGGTCAAGAGGTTTTCAAAATCTCGCGGATCGGGTCGGGTCGGGTCAAAAGGCTTCAAAATCTCGCGGGTCGGGTCGGGTCGGGTCAAGAGGTTTTCAAAATCTCGCGGGTCGGGTCGGGTCATGACCCGCGAGATACGGGTCACTTCGCGGGTCAAGCCATAATGACCCGTGAGTTGTTTTGGGCTGACCCGCGGGTCAAACCCGCGGATCTAGCCGGCGGATCCGCCTTTTTCAAACTTACAGCTGAGAGCCACGTTGATGCCGTGCAGACGCCCCGCGGGTCGGGCCCGCGGGTCCGCCAATAAAATACAAAAACTTCGGCTTCCTGCCTCACTCGTGCCGATGCTCCGATCATATGTCATCACAGCGTGCAGAACAATCACCAGGCAGTACCCCTAGCTACTCGTACCAAGGCATACAGCAATGTGACGCGAATCCCGTACCTACTGAAGCCGTAACAACAGCATTAATATTACGGTCATACCAGTACGAAATGTGACCAAACGAAAAAAGGCAAGGAAGGGCAGTCGTCGTCGAAGCAGCAGCAGCAGCAGCAGCAGCAAGCACCAGCAGCAAGCACCAGCAGCAGACCCCGGATTCTCGCGGATCGCAGCCCCTGCTGACAGACCCACCGCCCCAGTTGTGGGCTTGCTACCGGAGGCGGCTCAGCTACGCTGCTTGCCGGGACTGGAGACTGCACAGATAGAAGATAGATACAGCAGTAGTATACTACTGCTACTGTAGCAGTAGTAGTAGTAGCAAGCTCGAGAATTATCATACCAGTACGAAATGTGAACAAACGTAAAAAGGCAAGAAGAGCAGCCGTTGTCGAAGGAAGCAGCAGCAGCAGCAAGCAGCAGCAGCAGCAGCATAGCAGCAGCAGCACCCTGGCAGCAGCAAGCACCAGCAGCAGACAACGCATCCTCGCGGATCGCAGCCCCTGCTGACAGATCCACCGCCCCAGTTGTGGGCTTGCTGCCGGAGGCGGCTCAGCTAGGCTGCTTGCCGGGGCCGGAGACTGGCTCTCTTGTAACTTATAACTAGCTCGCTCGTCGGGTCGCTCGTCGGGTCGACCCGGTGGTCTAACGGTACGGGCATGTCCATGCATGTGGGTTGCGGTTTCTTTCCTATTTCTCGCGCGCACGCCACATGACATAATCATCAGCTAGCTGCAAACAATGCCGGTAAAAAACGCAGAGAACACGACATACTGGGAAAAGTAAGAGGGACCAAGGACCAACCAACCGACCGAGGTATACATGCTTTGACCCGTGACTTTTTAACTTTTGACCCGTGAAAAATGTCACGGGTCAAGTTAACGTGACCCGCCAGACGACCCGAATCTCGCGGGTCACCCGAATTGTCGCGGGTCGGGTCGGGTCGGGTCAGGACGATTTCAAAATCTCGCGGGTCGGGTCGGGTCGGGTCAAGACGTCTCGAAAATCTCGCGGGTCGGGTCGGGTCGGGTCAAGACGTCTCGAAAATCTCGCGGGTCGGGTCGGGTCGGGTCAAGACGTCTCGAAAATCTCGCGGGTCGGGTCGGGTCGGGTCAAGACGTCTCGAAAATCTCGCGGGTCGGGTCGGGTCAGCTGACCCGACCCGACCCGACCCGACCCGCGAGATTTGACCCGACCCGTGAAAAGCCCTGGTTTTTTTGTTCGTAAAAAAAAGGCCCGCTACTCAACTAACCTCAGCAGCAGCACAGCAGCAGTAGCAGCAACCGCCCGGACTGAATTAACGTCAGCAGCAGCAGCACAACAGCAGCAGTAGCAGCACCATACAGCAGTAGTAGCAGCAGTACACATGTGGATCGGATTAGTGTGGGGTTTGGGGGCCCGCCGCCCTGGGCCGTTTCGGCCCCGGATCTCGACGTGAGTGCGTGAGCATGGGTGCAGACAAGGGTAAACCGGCCTGCGCTCTCCCGCCGAGCGGGCGGCCGCTCGTCGAGGCGGGAGTGAAAGCGTCTGTGGGCGTGGTTGACCCGGTTTGTTTATCTTTCTCTTGCGGGGTAACTAGACGTGTCCGAATGTAAGGACCGTTTTTACTTGAATAAAGATACATCCCGGTATTGTATTTCCGGACAGAGCCGATGCCAGCTGGAGGAGGCTGGGAGGTAGAGGCCGGGAGCAGCCGAGTGTTGGAACGAGCGCCACAGGGCACGGCTTGCATCTCTCCGCGCGGGAGACGGGGCTCACAGCGATATAGAGCGGGAAAAACTTGGAAAATGGCGCCGAGCGCGGCGAGGGTGGCAGGCATCGCGAGCGCAGCATGCACGCGAGTCTCGACCAGGCCAAATACTTTTTGGGGGCTGAGTGGAACGATGGGTAGGGTTCAAGGATATATAACTCCTTATTAGCGATAGCCAAACTCAGGCATATACACGGTGCTGCTGCGGCCAAAATCGGGTACAGTTCTATTTTCAGCGTTCGCCACGCGCCCAGGACGCCATCTGGTTGGCTGGGTGGATCAGTTCTAGGTCTGTTGCTATTATCGTACACACATATTACACACACATACGTTTTTGATCACATGCATCAATTACTGGACGGTTCAGACGGGAACACTATCGATCTAGCTCTACTTTCTACGGGGATAAACGAGGAGTACATCAAGGTTTCGTTTCCCCTCAGACACAGTACCAAAGCGTTGAACACTACCTCCAACTCATGGAAAATCCTGCCACGTACGCCACACATACCGAAACGGTTGCCGCCAACCAATTAATTATTGTACAACATCCAAGAGCGACTGACATTGTGACTGGTCAATCCTATATCCATTACCACCAAAAGTGCAAACACATGTGACGTACTATATAGCAACGAGCACTATTCCACGTACGGTACACAGCATCTCCCGACCACTAAGGATTCGTTTGCGCGTACATCAGTCCAACGTGCACCCACCACTGTCACACTCTTCCCGCTGAGTACTACTCTTTCTCTGGAGAAATGCACTAGCTCGTGCCACACGTTTCCTCTAAGAAGAGCAGTGGGGTTTATCTATGTGAGTACGCGTAACACCATTATAGGTGGAAACAAATTTATTGGTGTGTTACCGATGTCTCCCTTTTCGCCTTCCGACGCCCCCGGGATTTCACATTACCCGCATCCCGAAGGGGAACCTTGTATATATATGTAATGATTTTTTTTTTTTAGGGGACAGGGATTTGGTCAGGAGCTTTTTTCGTCTGGCCTCAGCATGGGATTCTCGGAACTGGAATTTCTCGGTCGAATCGCTTCGTTCGAGCGCCGTTTTCGCGGGGCGACTCCAACGCCCCTCAGCCTGCCTTATACACCCCGCACCTCGACGTGAACGCGGATGGAAGCTGAGCGAGACGAGCAAAAAGTGTGCAAAATTTTGTATTTTGAACGATACTCTCCAGTTATTGTTCGGATCTTGATGTATGCAAAGGTTGATCAATATAACTTGGCAAGACATTATTTCCAAATTGGCATCATATTTTGTCCCAAAACAATTAGTCTAATATTTACTTGTACTGTAAAAAAAATACGTGGTACCGCCGGCGGTAGGTATCATAGCAGTGCATTTAATTATTGGATTTCGGTAGGTACGCACGTACATTGATAGACGTGGCAAGTCACGCATGACTAAAACGAGGAGGTAGTGATTATTATTACTGCGCCTGAAAAAGCCACACAGCAGCATTACGAGTGGCTGCGTCCCCGGCCTCGAGGGTGGTAGTTCGGGCACATCGACATAATTTGTACTCATGCAAGTAACATAGGCACGAGTAAGAGCACACACACGGATGCTCTATTACACACGCGTTTATGCTCTATTACACACACGCTTTTTGCCTGACTTATAGCATAGGCAGGGTGTAAGGGTGTACCAAAAAGCAGGGAATCACTTTTCGACATAAAAACAAGGGGGAAAATCGTTCCTCTTGTTAAGCTGCGCCACGCGAAGGTCGTAGTAAGTAGTAGACGGTATCCACGGAAGAAACCAGTGGCATGCATTCGTCCCGGCATCGCATCGGCGGATGGTTCTTTTCCCCGAGAAGACTCTATGGAGAAGTATAGGCGGTGTGGAAGGCGTGCTTTGTTGTTGCCGTGGTGCCTCTGTCTCCGTTGCTGTTTTGATCGTTTGCCGCGGTCAACTGGAAAAGCGGTCGTGTTGGTACGTAACTGACAAATTATTTTGTGTTGCTTCCTACCAGGTACTTGACGTGCTCCTTGCTGCTGATTGCTGATTGACCATCTCTAGTGAGTCATAATATAGAGCCGGTCACCCCGGTGGTCTATCTAGTGATTATCTTCGAATATTACTAGCGTTGGTCCTTGAGTTCGATTTCCACCGTTGTGAGATTTGAGTTTGTTTGCAGAAATGCAAAAAGAGGATCAACTTTCACTACTGAGAACGCCTGGCAGCGTGGGTAGGTACTATTCGACGCGAATCGCCGAGGGAAGAAAATGCTGAATTCTTCTCGCGATACAAATTAAGGCGTGTACCGTAGTGGGGAGGGCGCAGGAGGGCCTGCTATATGTGACCCCTGATCTGAGTTACTGGGGGGGGGGGAGGGCGAGAGTAGTGCAAGAAAAATAAATGGGATGGAAACATAACTGATGCAATACGAGAACAGCTTTTCAGAAAGCTATACCAGCAAGTAATTACGGCAGTACAGTGGGGGTATTCCGATTCAAGATCAACCTGTGATAAGCCGAAGCCGGCGCCCATTGCTCTTGTCTGTTGTGGGCAATACATGGCTGTTACTATGCCGGGACATCGCAATTTGACCGCTCTTATGTCCCGAATGGCTTCATCTTTGACGCTCTGGGTACCAACTGTATAGATTCATCCTGGGGTCGAGCGTTTTTTTGCGCGAATTGCGGTCGCATGGCGATTTTTTGTCCTACGCGAGTAGTACGCAAGAAAACCCGCGAATGTATTAGCGAGCTTAGATTTCTACCCAATAAGCGAATGAAATCGGTATTTTCAGCGTTTTTTTTTGGTGTTGCATAAGCGACAAAGAGGTGACTATAATATTCCATGATTGTTCGACCATTACGCGAGTCAAATACGCACTGTTTTGGCCTCATTTCAGGCTTTTTTCCACGCCTATTATGCTCGAGCTGTGCCAGTCTTAATTCCATTTATTATGTCGTTTTTCTTTGAACCCCCCTTTTTGGGGGGGGGTTAATTGTGCTTATAACCGGGGGGCCCTGAATTCTGGGTACAAATCGCTCTGATTCGTCCGTTTTTATTGCGTTTGGTGCTGTTCTTGCTGTTAAAGTGTTCCTCATCCTAATTTTGAGCGTGCTTGCTCGGCACGCCAACCTGATATTGGCTTGAAATATTTTTTTTTCGGCCTATCATGCAAATAGCTGGTCGAATCGCGTTCGCATTGCAAATGTTTGCCGTATACGGAAGTATGCGAGAAAACCGAGTCGGTCGATATATTTGTGAGCTTTTTGGGTCAAAGCCTACCAGCAAATTATGAATAAGCCAATGGGGTCGGGGTTGACATGCCGTGCGGGGAGGTATCGATTTGGGAAATCATCGTTATAGTTCGCGCGTTGTTGGAGCTGTAGAGATTCGGAGGATTTCTGAACCGGGGATGGGGACCTATCTCCCCCATGTGCGACGGAACTGCCTACCATTGGTTGGTGAGTCTGTCATCCTCCTAGGGTGGGGCGGCGCCGTGGAGCTCGAACCAATCAGCGATTTTAGCCAACGGAATTGGGGTTTCCACACCGTGAGGGGCGGTGACGACCCGAAATAACTCGGTTTTCTTCCCCGGTTTGTCAAACTTTCAGACATATAGATTGACCTCTGAACCGGGGATGGGACCCTATCGTCCCCGGGTGGAGCTGGCTCTATAATGTACGACCCCCAGCCAAAATCAGAGATCGGCCGGTCGGTGGGGTTGGGGATTATTTCCACATTATGCGGGGAGGTATCAATCCTGGTGATATCCGTGTTCGTTCCCGGGTTGTCGGAGTTGTACATGTATGTGTGGATGGATTATGATGCTGGGATGGGACCCTATCGTCCCAAGATGACGGTTACTTTTACGTACGATCCCCGGCCAATGAGCGACCAACGATCAGACAAAAAGGCCATACCAGGTATATATGGTTTTTTTTTGCGTCCAAAACTCGAGCCTGACATTCTTAGCTGCCAATTTCTTAGTTCAGTGCTATCGCATGCTACGAATACTCCATCTACCAGATAGCAACAAGTAGAGGCAATATAATAGCATTCGAGGAGTTGAATGACGAAGGCAGCGACACCGTGCATCACGCCTAGAATACCGTCAGCAAGTCTCTCCACGATCGGACTATACACGCACAGACAGTCGGTCTGCGAGCCTCGGATCTAGATAGTATTATGCATGGTGTAGCAGAAGCTGGCTCAGTGCGCACCTCTAAGTGGTTACGTAGAGAACATGCAGCATACATGGCCACCCCCTTGCTGGCCCTGGATGCTTGGTTAAGTCAACATCAAGAAACGCACTCGAAACGTCTCTTCGTGGTCAGACTATTATTAGAGGGTCAGTCTGCGTGGGCTCGGATTTATCCGAACGAAACATGATGAAGCTCGGAATTGGATTCACGCGAGAAATGGGAGAAGTAAGTAGTCCACTGTTAGTCTATATCGATGTCCTGGCATTACTTTATATTCTACACGCGTAAACTATGTGTGGTGTGGTAACGATTTTTACCCTCTATCGAAATTGAATCGAACAAGTCGAAGTGCTGCCCTGCCCTACCCGGAGCATGGGTGCCGGCGAATGCCGGGGCCCATGCGGAGACCTTGTAACATTAATAAAACTACTTTAGTCCTGAAAACGTCGAACGCTACAACCCCAAACCAACCCAACCCAACCCACAGAGCGTCAGCGAAAAATTAGGCTAGGAACACTTTTTGCTTATTATAATGCCACTTTTGAATTTTCTAACCCTATATTATTACGTTATGGTAACACCTCATGACCATTCGAGCCATCCATGCCGTAGCTCTCATTCATTTATTACATGGTCTTCAAGGTCAAATTAACCTTCCCCCCCCCCCGCCCCCTCCTTCCCCACCACCCGCACCATTGCCTAGACCTAGCACCACGCCTATAGTAAGTTCCTACCAGGCATACGTTTATGCGACCTAAAGCGGTTGGAATCCCCCCCCCCCGTCGTTTTCACCCCCCCCCCCCCTCCTCTTCGAAAACTCCGCCCTCCCCTCACCGGTTGTACGCGACTTACAGGGATATATGATGAACTGATGCATTCCTTCCACAACCGTCAGATTTCTCCCCTTAGGGCCTTAAAGGTTTTATAGTTTCCGCGCACGGATTGAGCCCCCCCCCCCTCCCCCCTCCTTTTCAAAGCCCCCCGCCGCCCCCGCCCCCGGCCCCCACGTCCTTCAAAACTCTGTCCTCCCGTCACCGGTTATTATACGACTTACAGGATATTATACTTGATAAACTATAGATGCGTTTTCTTTCACAGCTGTCAGATTTTGTCCCCCTCAAAAACGGGTTTTATAGTTTCCGCGCACATATTGATTAACATCACCTCGTTGACCCTGGTACAAGCCCTGCTGTAGTTCCAAGGGGAGTCGCCGACCTCTATCCTTAATGATGAGGACACATACTCAGAAATGCGCGCGATCGGAGTATCACACATACGTTGCAAAGATGAATTTCGACGAAAATCTTCGATCTCACAGCTGAAGTGTATTTTGTATTTTTATATTATCACGTGCGTTGGTTGGCCTTGGGGTATTATTTCCAATGGACAAACGCTGGGTTCAATGATATTATTCCATCGGTGTATTACATTTTTTTTTTTTCCAGCCCAAAGTAATTTTCATTTCGGAAATCGCAAGCTCGCTGTTACCGTGATATTTTCACAACCCGAGGATATTTCCTAAAACCTTCCTTCGGGGTTCTGGGGGTTCAGGGTAGGGTAAGCGTTAGGGATACTACGAGGGACGACATGCGAAAAAAAAAACGAACGGCCTGGAAGTTGACCCCCTAACTATTATTGTTTTGTAAGAAAGTTTAACTCGTTGAGTCTTGAGGAGCGCGTCCCACGCCCGCGCCCTCACCCCCGCCTCGCCCCGCTCGCCCCCAGCCGCCCCGCGATTTTTTTGTTTTGTACCTGGTAATATTTTTTGTCATGCTCGTTTTTTTCTCACTGCATCATTCCCGATTCGGGGACAAATTACTTGAAAGTAGAGTCAGGTTGTCATGTTTATGCGCAGAGCAGTAGCAGCAGTGAAAGTGCTAAAAGAATGCAGGTCGTCCTGCCTATCTGCTGGCAATCCGACCTCTTTTGTTTAAAAACGCAACCAAGATGATTGCGAATGAATGCAATTTTGAATTTTAATTACTTATATTTTTGTATCCACCTGCCTGCCTGCCTGCCTTTACTTGTATCCACCTGCCGAAGAATATATAAAACATACACACCGCAATAAATTGATTGTTGACTGACCATGTCTTGGAACGAAGTCGTCATGGTGGTCGACGATGCATCATGTGGGCTGTGACGGGAGCAAAAAGGTGGACACATCTATCTCGGCCATCGATCAAGGCACACAACGGGGCTACCCCCACTTTTCACTACCTTGTCTTCACCACTATTAATAGCACGAGTGACCCTGTACCTCGCTGACAAAGACAAGCTAGGCGATTCGTTTCGCGCAGCGTAGGTAACCATCCCAGTGGGGATTCATATCGAAAAAATGAAATCATCAGCACGAAAGAAAGCTTATTCACTCATGGAACAGGGGGGTCGCTCGCGCGAGTGACCCCGAGCCAACGAAAAAAAAAAGTCCCTTCAAAAGGGACCCCCCCCTATCGTACCATTATTGTTTCAAGCGCGTCACCATGCATGGCGGTCGTTGTACGTGTCCACCCAATCCCACCCAATCTCCGAGAGGAGCACTAAGGAGGTTATATGTATTTTTTAGACACAGCACACATAATAAACAAGCAAACGACAAGCAAAAAGCGCTCCTTGAAAACAAATGGCTTGGGGCCAGGTACACGGCACGTCCGGAGCGAGCTTCCCGTCCACAATATCAAAAACACAAACAAACACAAAAGAACACGCATGTAGGCGGCACTTCCTGAAACAAAAAAGGCCTTGGTATCAGGTACTACTACAGTACAACACTCCATGAAAAATCGACGAGCAGTACGTAGTAGTTGGTGCGATTGCTGAACCCTATGCGCGATAAAAAATGAAGGCAAGAAGAGCCGGGGGGAAAGGAAGGGACGACACCTGTGACCACGGCTTGTTGTCCAGAAGCTGGAAAGTAGAAGTGCGTAACAACAACAAAAAAGAAAACAGTATTACTGTCGTCGTAGCATGCATATACCAAGGTACTGCTACTACACTAACTGGCAGCGAGGTTCGAACCCACGCCCTGACGACTAAAAACGACCCCGTCGCCCATACGAGTAAAACGTTCGCGAAGAAGTGGGTTTCTTCATACGTATTAATAGTCGGTCCACTGCCTTGTTGTTGTTGTTGTTGTTGTCGCTGACGGGTGTCTTGTGAGCGCCATTGTTGACGCGTTCTACCACCACCGTGGGGGTGGCATGCGATTTTTTTCTGAAGCTCTCCGTTTGAAGAGCTCGGTATGATACCCCATGCAACAGCAACCAGCTGATGGTTTTCAATGGAACTAACGGTAAGCTACCATAATATTAAAGTTAACTGTAATCCCGACACACAATATGATGGGTTAGCAATACAATCCAAACAATATGCGTAGGTACGTATGCATACATACGGTGATGGTATATTCTCTGTTGAAGACGCGTGCTTCGGTGAGGGCATACGTATGTATATTTAAAAAGTGGAAAAATGCACGTCAGCTGTAAGATCGACCGAAAGTTTTTTTTTTAATCAAAACTCAGCTTCGCAAGCTGCGTGTGGTACTTCGATCGCAAGTGTTACGGGGTGTGTATACAGCACCTAACAAACGTTCTGCGGCCAATGACCTGGGGATGGAATGCTGATGAGGATTAGGATCTAGACTTTATTGGTAGTGGCTAATTATGAAAAGATCTGGGGAAGAGAAATTGGGAGATGGCAAGGCTCCTTCGCTTGAGGGCCTCTATGCCCGTCCCATCATTCGAATTTTTTAGACTAGAATGCAAGCTAAGATATAACCCGACACACGATCACTTGGTCTAGGCACATGATCCGAAGGTAGTGAGCCTAGTTCTTTGCTTAGTCTATGGAATCCCTGATTCGATCTGTAAGAATCCTATGGGTAAAGGCAGTGCAATTCCTACCACCACCGCCGTAGCACGGCTTCTTCGACGCAAATACCTTCGCGGGTTCGTCCCAAGGCAATGCTCGGTCACTCACGTTGGCAGTCATTGCTTGGATGGGGGATCAGAATCTGCTTGGTGTTGGTTTCTTCGCCTCGCCGTGATCGATGACGATGCTGTTGTCCTCTGACAGAAGGGGCTGCAAACGGATCATGCTTTCAAAATTCAACCCGGCCAAAAACGCCTGCCAGGTATAATCAGGGGATGCCTCCTTCCTTTAGCTCATAACACACTATTTTCAAGTAGTTTGTCCCCGAAATCGTTGGCGCAGTGGTATAGGGGGCTACTAAACACCGCCAGAGTGGATCCCACTCGTTGTGTGGAAATTGTGTCCGTTTGATTTTTCGTTGTCGCTTTTTGGCCTCGCCCTGATGATGATGCTGTCTTCTGCCTGGACGGGCAAGTTGATCAAGTTTCAAGATAGGAAAAGAGGCCTACCGGATTTATTCAGGGGACAATATTACAATGTTATGGTATTCCCTTCCCCCCGCTGCGGCGTTATGTTTTATAGCAGTTGTCCACTTTTTACCTGGCAGATGTTATCGCCTGCCCGAATGACCCCCCCCCCCTCCCCCCTTCGGTCAGAAGGCACTGGGCGGACAACACGCGATGAATCCGAGATATACACCATCCCAAGCAACCCTAGTGTGACTGACCAGTACACAGCCAGAGGCACCCCTGTATGGCAGCGACCGGTCCCTCGGTTCACACCGCCCCATCTTGCTACACTGGGATCGTCGGCGTCATGCTTCGCGCTCTCGCTCTCCGTGGAGATGGCGCCAATACTGCCATCGGTCATGCACCGACTAGCACCAACGAGCCCCGCACTCCCGCTCTTCGCGAAGATGGCCTGTCTCTAGCGGCTACAATTTAACCTCCGCGAAAACGGCCGATGTTTAGCTGCCGAACGTTAGCCGCCGGAACTGGGAACGCAGAATGGCTCCTGGCCCCTGCGAAGACGACCGCGCTAGACCTGCCGTAGATTGGCCACCGGAACCGGGAGCACTCAACTCTCCTGGTCTCAGGGAACACGGCTAGTTCTACCGCCGTGTTTTTCTCGCCGAAATCAGGTGCGGGCAGCACCCCTGGTCCCCGCGAACACGGCCAGTTCTGCCGCCGTAATTTTACTGCCGGAACGAGATGTGTGCATCGCCCCTGGTCCACGTGAAGACGACACTAGTCGCGTTCCGTACGCCAACAGGAACATGTGTTTGCAGCTCTCCTGGTCCCCGCAAAGACGACGCTAGTCGTATTCCGTATGCCTGCTACCGGAACCAGGCGCGCGCAGCGCTCCTAGTCCCCGCGGAAATGCCACTAGTCGTACTGCCATACGCTTACCACCGGCACCATACGCGCGCAGTGCTTCTGGTCCCTGCAAAGCGACATTGGTCATCGCACCGTGCGTTTACCTCGTTCGCAAGGCGCGCGAAGCGTTCCTGGTGCCCGCGAAGACGACCCTAGTCGTCACGCGGTACGGGTGCTGCGGAAACCAGGTGCGTGCAGCCCTCCGAGTCTCTGTGAAGACGACAGTAGCCATGGTGTCGTACGTTCCCCGCCGGAACACGCACGCGCTGCGCCTCTGCTCCTCGCGAAGACAACACGGCATCCGACGCGCGACGACCCTGGTTCCCACGGTAACAAGACTCGTCGTACTGTATCGCGAGCGAATTCCACGACCCCACCGTTTAAGGCGCCCACCATGTCCAGGATTGACTCCCAGGATGTGAGGGTTGCCTTGAGTTGTGGGCACGGGAACCCAGTACCTCGAGACCGTTTTACGATCGCTCCACACGAGGTCTTCACGCAAGACCGGCCCGGATCTCCCGCCACGCCCTATCGAAGAAGGAAACCTGAATCTTGTCAATTCCAGCGTTATATATATATATATATATATATATATATGTGGCATGCTGCCGGAGGCCAACAGGCCGAGGGAAGACGACTATCCCCCGCAGGTTTTAACCAAAGCTACGCCGCTACGCCCTCGGCGCAAATCCGCGCCCCATATCCGGACGAGACGCGTCGAGGTGATCTGAGCACACAGGCCTCGCGCGCCGCCCGTGCAGTGCTGTGGCAACGCCATTTTCAATTGACGTACTCAAATTCCGCGCTTATGCGGCGGATATCTCGCCCACCCGGTCAATGTTGACTGGCCAGGAGCCCTCTTCCCTTTCCCGTGTAAATTCGGGAACCGCATCAATGGCCAGTCCAGGCAAATGCACCTCGCGCTCAGGTCCCGAGGAGGGGGGCCCGGCTAAGCTAGAAACTGGCTGGGATATTTCCTCTCAGACAGAGTCCTCAACATTTTTTCTGCGGACATGCTCTCCACCTCGGCACACGCGACGACTAATATCGCCGCGTTGATGCTACCCAGGAATACTGCATGCATGACTTTGCATTTTTCTGGAAGCCTCCCTTTTGCTTCTGGCAATAAAGCTTTCCCGTTTTACGGCCGAAGACATCGCTTACTCCTGCGGCGAAACAGAGTTTCCGCCGAAAAGAGTCCTCCCCTCGGGGACCAACAGACACTGTCGAAACGTATGTGGTATGTTCCACCCCGCCTATACAAGCAATAAAGACGCGAATTCCCAAATTTCGATATCACCGTGTGGGAATATGAACAGTGAAAAATTGTATTTATCGGCTCTTACGCCAAGTCCCCCATAGCCCAGGGATGCAATATCATTCCCTGGACGCTGGTGATAGGTTCCTCCCGGAAGCTAGATCTTACGATTCTGAATGGGGTATCGGATGCATGGCTGACGACCGGTCTGCACAACAGCCGCCCTTGTGGCGTGGCTCAATGTTGCTGGGCAAGGCTTTGCAGCACGTGCGACGTCTCTTCCGCGACGGCGCGCCACCTCCGGCGCGTCTCCAACACCATTCTTCTCTTCCGAGCGTTTCGCCTTTACAGAGCACATAATACGTTCATAAAGTGGACCCTTCCACTCGTAAGCGACTGCGCCGAAGGGACGCAACAAAGAATACCGCGGGTTTCTCCGAGTTCTCGTCGACGTAAAACAGGAGCACGGCAGCGATGTCCTTGCTGTGACGTTCGCCGCCTATCACACGGGCCAGTCCCCGCCCATGCGCTCAGAGCCAAGGCCGTGTCTCATTTCTGGGACAGCAACGAGAGATGACGCTTCTTTGACGACGAAAACTAATATCATAGCGGCCCCGCAGCCATGCGTCTCGGGTGCGTCACTCTATGGGATACGGGGTCACCACAGACTTTCACCAACAGCCATGCTCTGAAGAGTATGAAAACCGCATTAGCGGCCGCTGTGGTCTGCGAACGTCGAACCCCTCCGCGGTCTTGGGGTGGTATTGGGAAATCACCTCCCCTCCAGACGGACGCTGGTGTTTTCTTAAGCGTGCAGTTCTTTCACAACAATCTGCCAACAGCATCACTCGCCGTTTGGGTCTATGTCGTCTCGCCCGAGGCCATGCAGCAGCCTGTAATCCTTGGACGCGATAGCTGGGTGCGGTCCAGTGACCGCTCCTACAGTACGCTTGCCCTCGCCCGAGTGATAGCCGTGCAATGGGGGACCTCGCGCTTTGTCACCCAGGGTTCGATGGAGCTGTAGCCTTTGTTGCCGATACTCCCCTGCCGAAATTTTTCACCTGCTGCACGCAGGTGTGGCCGGCGTTTCGCTTTCGCGCGATCACCACCTGGTCGAAGTTTCTTCAGTCCGACGCGGCGGTGCTCCGGCTCTCATCGTTTCCTACCTGGTCGACAGGTTACATGCCGCCGTCGAATGCTTGGTTAACACACATCTTGTCGGAAACGGTCGCTAGTTCATCCCGCTAGCCGGCGTCGCCGAGCTGGAACCGGGGGATTACTCGGCACTTTCTCCAGTCCACTGCTCCAAGTACCTATCGAAGCGGTTCTGCCAGGTGCTCGAGTACCCGTACTGTTTCCCTGTGACCCTAGTGTGCGCAGGCTCATCGTCCCAGGCCCAGCCACTGAACCTGCAGACAACGCACAGCAGGGTCTACAGCCACCACAGTGTCTGGATCCGTTCGTGCATAACCTCCACGACGAAACGAAGGTTTCTCGCAGCAACGTGAATACCGCGCCGCCGCCTGACGATCGCGCACCCAACCTTGCCTTGTCTGACCGCTTAAACGCTGACTGGCGCACCAATTTCCTGAAGGAATAGAATCGCTTGCCAACCCACATGCGAGAAATCGCTTTCGACTTGAATGTCCCCTGGTCGGCGATGGTCGTCGTCACTCAGCTGGATAATGTGCTGGCGCAGATTTCCGACATGTTCTCAAAAAAGTTCAACTGGCTTTGGCTCCTGCTCCCCTTCGAGGCTTCGGTTCCGCCGAACAACTATCCGGTCACATGACGCCCATGCCGCATTAATCCCCTGACTGCCACGAAAGTTGTCGAAATCCTGAAAAAACACTCACGGCAGGCCTAGGTCGGCACTCTACGTCGCCATCGGCGAGCCCAGTAGTTGTCATACCGAAGACATCCGGTGCCATCCGGATCACGATCAATTACAAGAGGCTGAACAGGCTTAACATTATGAGCCAGCTCCCCATCCCTGGCGCCAACGGGTTCTTTGACAAGCTAGGAACCGGTCGGATATTGCCACCGTTCGATGTCGTGTGGTCATTTCACCAGAGAACGGTGCACAAAGACACTATGCCCCTTACGGCGTTATGTACGTCCTCGCGCCTCTTCAAATGGCTCGCCATGCCGCAAGGCAGCAGCGCGGCACGAGGATGGTTTGTTAGAAAGATAAACAAAGTTACGAAAGGCCTCGACCGCATCGCCGCCTATCTCGACAGCGTTGTCGTCTTCGATTCCGACCCCTCGGCACACGTGATCAGCATGAAAGAGCCTTTCCTGCGCTTGCGAAAGCGCATTATCAGCATCAGATGCTGCCATTGGCACCACGGATGCGGGTTTTCTCCGCCACACCATCTGTTCTTCCTCGCCAGCTTCAAGTTGCACGCCGGCAAGGTTGGGGCCCTCACGAAAATGCCCATGCCGGACGACACCAAACAGCTACGCTCACTGATGGGCGGTGTCGGCTGCTACGAAAAGTTCTGCACGATCGGGTGAGGCGAATATTTCGCTGACCTCGCTTCTTTAAACAAGGCGTCAGGCTCGTGTTTACCCCCGCCATGGAAGCCATTGTGCGGGAGCTCCTAGAATAATTATTAGAGAGTGCGGTGGTGGTGTTCTCTAATGGCAATACCGTCACCGACAACTCTCGCCTTTTTCTCGTCTACTGCGATGCCAGCATGGACTGTTTCGGAGCCGATATTGAACTAAAGAAAGCCCATTTTGTTGATCAACCGGGCTATGATCGTGTATGAATGTCATTGGACTCCACTCGATTTGGAAGCGGTCGGCATTGTCTGGAGCATTACGCGCCTTGGCGATTGCTTACGGGGCACCAGGGCGCGTTTTTTTTTCAGACCACAACGGAGGCAAGATTTGCGGAGCACAATCCACGCGTTCAGCGGTGGTTGGAAATTCGCACCGTACAGATACTCGTACACGCTGGAATATCGCAAGAGCAACGCCAACGGAAATGCCGGTTTTCCCGCTAGCTTGCCACTGCTCGCCACCGAGAGTGACCGTACCGGTCGCAGACGCCTGACTGCGTCAGACAATGACTTTAACTTTCTTGTCAAACCTCACAGCCTTCTTCTCGGTGGGCTCCCCGCCGCATGTGTGTCGGCTTGGGTGGGATTGCTCCCCCAAACCCGAGTTCTGGCTTGGGTGGGCTTCCGCTCTCCCCACACGACTTTCGCCTTTTTCGCGAACTCGGGTCCCGAAAGGGCGTTGACGACCTCGACCCACCTTCTACATAATTTGCTGCCCGTACCCCGCTGGAGATCACATCATGAGGGTCCAGCCGTTTTTTCACTGCCTCCACGTGGTACGGCGATAAACTCGTCGCCTCCGTGTTTGCAGTACCCAATTGCACTCTCGCCAACCCCAGCAGGGGGTGCCGGCCCCGGTCAAACCACCGTTTATCCGAGCCTTCACTCTCACTGCGTGATGGTGTTTCGGTCACCACCCCCGACACAGCGACGTCGGGAACTATCGCTTCCACCCCCTTGTCGAGAAAAAACCCAGCTGGGCATATAACTGATCTCGGTGCTCAGACGTCTTCTGTTGTTTTTCACTCAGCCTCGTGTGTCGCCGGGGCCAACCGTTCGGCTGCGCCCGCGGCTCTACCTCGGTTGTCTTCACCTTCTCAGACGGCCCGGCCGTCCCCTCTTCCGTCGGATGTCGTTTTGACCCGGACGCGCCGCCTTCGAGCCGCCGCCGCTCGTACGCCTGAGGCTGCCGTGCACTAGGGATTCGACCACCTGGATCGTACTTCACCGCCGCCGCCCGACCAGCCGCCGTGCGGACACCATGCCCGCCCCGGATAGCTTCACCCTCGGGCGTTTCGTCCGAAGGCCCCATCGGCCATGTCCACGTAATGCCGATCACGCGCGTCATCGATGTGGCTACCAGTGCTACACCCTTTCTAGGTGTGCTCTCGCTCGACACACTTTCGAGTACCAGCACTCCCGCCGCTTCCTCAAAGATGCCCATATGGACAGAAATCGAGTTAGCCGACTTCTTCGAGCGATGCTCGCACACCGACTGTGCGCGTAAACAACACGCCGAACCGGTGTGTGACGCCGCCATTTGGTAACCCCTCCCTGGAAGTCCCTCTGTTCCACAGGGCGACTTCCTACTACTGTTGCGTCCTACAATCGGCCCTCGTTGTCAGACGTCAGCACTTTAGTGGGAAAACGGCGCCTTTACGCGGACGACGGTAAAATTCTTCTTCTTATGCGGAAACTAACGCCCCTCGCCCCGGCTTTTTCCGATAAACGTGGCGGGTGCGTGACCCGCCTGTCAGACGACGACCCCAAGCGAAAATACGTCTCGCCGATCATGCGGCCGTGGATTATGCCAGCGTGCAACTTTTATGTGTGCTGCCACCTCGGTGTCGTTCACGTGGGAGTGCAACTTTGATGTGTGCTGCCACCTCGGTGTCGCTCGCCCACGTTCTACGCTCGAAGGCCCTTACCGGTGGGTCGGCATGAAAGTCCGCACACGGTGGTACATTTGTAGTGCGTTAAGCACCAGGCGTGCATGTATCTCGGTGAACAGTGCGCTGGCCCCTTGTTGCCCTCCTCTTACCGTCCGGCCCCGGTATCGCGGTGAGGGTCGACTACTTCGGCCCCCTCCCGACTATGCCAACGTGAAACTGCTACTGTATTTCCTCCGATTCACGGATCGGTTCAGCTGACGTACAGATATTTAAGCCATTTCTGCAGGGGATTAAAGGAGGAAAGTGCAGCCAGTATCGTGGTAAACCAGTACATCCCTCAGTGAGGGTGTCCGGCCAACCTCCTCCCAGGTAACGGCCTTCAATTATTCTCCAAGACGACACTCACCGAGTACAAGCTTCTGGGCATGCGGGAAATGGCGGCTGCCCCAAGCTGGCACGCACCGCCAAACTTGACATTGCTTCTAGGCATGTGTAAAATCGCGTCTGCTTCAAGCTCATGCTCAATGTGACCGAAGGAGGGACAGCAAGCTTAGAATGCAAGAGATACACCATCCTAGCAACCCTAGTGTGACTGAGCAGTACACAGCCAGAGGCACCCCTGTATGGCGGTAACCGGTCCCTAGGTCCATACTGCCCAAGTTGCTACATCACCTCCTGCTAGGAGAACTGCGTCACTTTTCCTGCACTAATTCCAAGTGTTTTTTCCCCAAAGTCGTTGTTGCACATCTAAAAGGGGTTTATAACGTCGCCAGGGGGGGGGGGACGACCATTAATGTTCGGATGTGCCCTGCGTTGATACTAGACCACAAGCACTATTGCTTGGATGTGTCGTATGCTTGGTGCTAGTTGCTTGCTTCGCCCTGATGATAGCTTTCTTTTTGTGGCAGAAGAGGCGAGTTGATCCTTTTGTCGACGGGAGGGGGGGGGGTAAAAGCTCCTGCTAGATTAAAGGAACACCTCTTCCTGGTCCCCTTTAGGACTGCGAAACCTATGACACACCAATTTTAACTATTTCCCCCTCGAAAATGTGTGTGCAGTTCTGAAGGGGTTAACAACGTCGCTAGCGGGGGACCTCATGCATTAGTGCTTGGAAATGATGTCCGCTTGATATTGGTTTCTTGTTCACTCTGATGATGTCATGATGTATTATGACAGGAGAGGCGAGAGAACCCCGCTTTCAACAGGGGGGACAACAAACACTGCCAGGTTTAACCAGGGGGCATCTACTGGGAAACTTAGCCCCTTTGGAACTGCGAAACTTCTACACTAATCCCACGTATTTTTCCCAAATCATCTTCAAGCTAAACGGGTTTCGAGGGGGGACTGTTAACAGGAACGACTACCTACGATTAATGGTAGTGTTGTGATGCAAGTTGGTCTCTGGTATTTCTTGGATCAGTCGTCATACGTTCGTAGTGCTTGGTACTTCCAACACGTTTGCTTGCCTCGCTCTGATGATGATTATGTATTCTGACAGAAGGGGCAAGCAGTTGTTTCGAGTTTCTGTAGGGGGAGCTAAAACGCCTGCCAGGTGTAATCAGGGGACCCCTCCTGCGGGGAACCTTAACCCCTTCAGAACTGCGAGCCTTATCCTTCACTGATTCGAAGTATGCTGTACCCACAATCGCCGTTGCTGGATTAAAGACTTTAGAGGGTGATAACGTCGCTATAGGAGGAACCTCAACAGTACTACTGTAACGCCGACCACCCACTCTGGTACTGTTGTGACGCAGCTGATCTGTAGGCGTGCATGTTTCTTGTTCGAACCGCAACATGTAACGGCGTGCATGTTTATTACTCGAACCGTGACATGTATAACGGCATGCGTGCTTCTTTCTCGAACCGTACACCCCAGGTAACATTTAACGGCATGCATCTTTGTTGCTCGAACCGTAGCATGGAATGGGCGTTGAGATCTGGGAACGTGAAGAGAGGTAACATGAAAGGAATCACGAAACGGGGGGCCAAAGGACGCCGAGACTGGATCAAAAACGTAGGCAAACGGGCAGGGGGAATCGCTCGGTCATACCGTACGCCCACCGGATAAATCAGGTCGCCATCTCACTACCTAAATATTTCGGGGTAGAGCGTTCCTGATTTAACACCGAGTTTCTAATTTCCGGCGGCGCCAAGAACTATTGGTCCCTTTCCAGCCTCGTGCGCGCCCGATTTTTCGTGTCATGCTCAACGACCGAAATCTCCGGAATCTCCGAAAGAGAACAATTACTTACTGAGAGATTGGTGGTAACAAGGTGCGACCTCAATGCAGTTTCGTTGGGTGAGGTTGGGTTAGGTTGGGTTAGGTTGGGTAGGGTTGGGTTAGACCTTTCCTGTTTCCCAACAACGCTGACAGTTGACGACAGCTACCTTGTACAAGAGTTCCTATCGAGAGCTACGAACAGTGTCTTATAATTTCATGATCGCGATCTTTCGGGGCGGCTACAATATCTTGTAATTTCACGATCGCGACCTTTCGGGGGATGGCAGATCCCGGATTTAGACGATCTGCAAGATTTAGATCATGTTTGCCGGGAGGGGGCTGTATGAAGCAGCTCTTGCACATATGTTTGTCAGGTGAAATATGTTTGATACAGTTCTTGCACAACATCTCTCAACAACAAATACACACCTGGTAATCTAGATCGTCTATGTCGTGATCTATGAGATGTGTGAAACGTTACTAACGTCTCAGCTGATTTCGAAGGAAAACTAGGAGAGGACTAGCGAAGCCACGAAAAAGCAGGACATGGCGACATAGCCTGGGTTTTCCAACCCCTAGCATTATCCTAGTCTAATCCCGCGTTCTTCGCCCCCCAAACGGGTGTGTAGTGTTGAAAGAATTAACGGCCAAACACGTACATCGAAGTCAGCTACAAACTCTTTTAACAGGCCGTGACCGGGATTCTCGTCACCGACACTCGCATGCGTTGGGCTGGCGGGGTGTTGCAACGACGGGGCATGGACGAAGAGCGAAGGATCGGTTAATCGTCGGAATGCCCGCTTGTCACCCTCTTCGCTCACATGCGTCGGGCAGGGGGGTGTTGCATCAACGGGGAGTCGATAAATAATGGGGGATCGATTGGATGCAAGGCGCACACTATTGTCGGGCCATGGTCGGGATGCCCGTTTGCACCGACGATATATATATGCGTCGGGCAGGAGGGGTGCTGAAGAAGCCTGCGCCAGATTTTAACGCGATGATGCGTGATGGTTGACCGAGCCAGCACCACACGGAGGAGTCATTGTGTGAGTTGAGATTGAGCTGTCGAATAGCTCTCTGTTGGGACATTGGAGGTGATGTGTTCCCGACATGGGAACGCCTTGCTATGCTGCAGAATGCCTTGAAACCGCAAAGCATATAAACCCAGTTCTTCTCAGAGCCTCCAAAAAAGAACAAACATTGTTGTGGCATTGGATATTTAGAGGATGGGTTTCCGACGTAGAGATGCCTTCTTAAGCTGCGGGGTTCCCCAAAACGGTAACATATACACCCGGTTCTTCTCAGAGCCCCCAAGAAATAATAAAGAAAGCCAGAATCACAATGTCTAGAGTCAATCTTCACGCCCTCGGTCACGTGTCCGCCTGTCGCGTGTGCATATCGCCCATGAGTGCGCTTGATCCCTCAAAAATTAATCGCGTTCCTTGTTTCGGGGATCTGGAAATTGGATGGAATCTTGTGAGACTGGGTCGGAGGAGCTACCGCCTCGGTATAAGACTCCAACAGTCTCAAACCAACTAGAGATACACACGGCGAGCTTGTCTCGGATAGTAGCAATCATGTTTTGCTTGTTGCCAGAACGTCCGGCGAGCTGCAACACTAGTCGTGTCGTCATCTCAGCAGTAGATAATCAGCCTTGCCCAGCCGCATTTGACTTTGAATTTTTTTCGCTTTTGTTTTTCGGTAACCTCCTCAAAGTCTCGCGTGTCGATGGACCAGCGCAGCAGTACTCAAGCAAGTCCGCTGTAGATCCTCATAAACGTCTTGCTGGTGACCCTGCTGTGCGCACTGCGCTGAACGAGGCTCATAAAATATCTGTTAATTTATCATTTTGTGCTATGCAGCCTCATTACGGTCTCGAGTGTCGATGAACCAGCCCTTCTCGACGCAGTCCGCAGCCAGCTCGGCTGCAGATAACCACAAGCATTTCCTTGTTGACCCTGATATGCGCCCTGCGCTTTACTAGGCGTACAAGCTATCTGCTGATTTCCTACTACGTTGTTCTCTGCAGCCTCCTGGAAGTGTCGCCTCTCGAGACGCAGCAACCTCCTTGCGGCAGTCCACAACCAGCCCAGCAGCCATAGATCCTCAGAAACATCTCCCCGCCGACCCTGATGTGCGCACTGCGCTTGACAAGGCTCATAACCTAGCTGGTGGTTTGTCACCTGGTGCTCTGTGACCTCCTTACAGTCTCGCCTGTCGAGATGCAGCAGCCCTCCTCGCAGCAGTTCGCAGACAGCTCGCCTGTGTACCCTCAGAGACGCATTCCTGATGACCATGATGTGCACATAGCGCTTAACGAGCCACATATCGTATTACATGGAAAATAACACACTAACTCGGACGAATGTCCAAGGAGATTTTTCCGACGGCGAGCAAAGAGCAAACCCCAAGCAACGCATCTATGGAAAGATCTCGCCAAGATCGTCCCAAAGCCATCATTTTCGATGTGCGCGACGGCTCGTTGTGGAGAGAATTGGATGCGAAATTCTTCCCAGGAGCTGTGCTATCCTGCGTGTTATACGGTAGCCTGTCTGCTGATATCTTACGTTATGTTTTTTAGCCTCCTGGCAGTCTCGCCTGTCGATGCAGCTGCCCTCCTTGCAGCCGTCCGTAGCTAGCACAGCTGTAAATCCTCCGAAACACCTCCCTGGTGGCCGAGATGTATACACCGCGCTTAACGAGGCTCGTAACCTATTTGGGTGTTGTGCTCCTACACCCTTGGCAGGTGGTAGTACAGGATCGCGCTGGCATCATAGTGCTTACACTATCTGGCTGGTGTTTGGAAGGTGCAGATATTATGCTTCATGCTGAAAGGGCCGCTTGCGGGACAGAAAGGCAAGGGAAAAGATAAGTCTGTCGATACATCAACCCTCTTCAACAGTCCATAGCTAGCTCAGCTGTAGCATCTTTCTTGTACCCTGGTTTGTGCACTGCACTTAACGAGACCCATGACGTATCTGTCGGTTTTTCACTTTGTGCTTTATAGCCTCCTGGTAGTCATGCCTGTTGAGATGCAGCAGCTCTCCTCGCAGCAGTCCGCTGATAGCTCAGCTGCAAAAGTAGATAATAACCAGAAACGCCTCCCTGGTGAACCTAATGTGCATGCTGTACTCAATCCGCTTGGGACTTCATAGGGGGGACATGTCGACAAAAAGTAAGATTACAGCACCGGGAACACGAAGCAACCATATGTGTCCGAATTGGAATGTAAGAAGATGGACGACATTTGCACAGCATTATGTTACTTGTACTGTTACACGCTTTCCTTGAAGGTCGACAAGACCGTTATTGCTCGCTTTTTACATGTCCTACCTGAGCCTCAAACGGGTCTACAAACTCAGAACCAATTCGGTATAGTGTTGGTGCGCCCTCGGCAGGTGGTAGCACAGGCTTGCGCTGATAGTCGTTAAACTGCCTGGCTTGTAATTGGAAACAGTAGAAGACGGTGAATTTGAAAGGACCGCTTCCGAGCCAGAAAGGCAAGGGAGGAAATGCGCCTGTCGATGCAGCAGCCCTCCTCCTAGCGTAGCCAGCCCAACTGCAGGTTCATGGAAACGTCTACCTGATGACCCTGACGTGCGCATGGCGCTTAACGAGGCTCATAACCTATCTGTTGGTTTCTCGTTATGTGCTCTGCAGCCGCCTTACGGTTTCGCTTGTCGACGAGGAAGCCCTCCATGAAGCAATCCGCAGTCAGCGGACCTCTAGACCCCCAGCCACATCTCCCGGGCGACCTTCATGCGCGCACTGTGGTGAACGAGGCTCATCATCTATATGTAGGTTTTTTACATTGTGCTTCGTAGCCGCCTTATAGTCTCGCTTATCGATGAGGCATCCTCCTTGCAGCAGTCCGCAGCCAGCCAAGCTCTACACCCTCAGCCACGTCCTCCTGGCAACCCTGTGGTGCGCACTGCCGCTATCAAGCTCATAACCTATCTGGTGGTTTATCATTGTGTACCCTGTAGCCTCTTGACTGTCTCGCCTGCCGATGAAGCAGCCCGCCTTGTGGCAATCCACAGCCAGCTTAGCTGTAGATCCTCACAATCCCTGGTTACCCTAATGTACGCACTGGGCTTGCCCACTTTGGGACTTGAGAGGGAAAATATCAGTGCTCACTTCGGTATGCTTTTTGAGGTTGGTATCGTTTATCGCGGTACCCAGTCACCACGGTAATGCACGGTAATTATTGGATGGTAACTGGCCACCTTGGTACTCATCGATACAGAAACCGGCCACCACGGTAATGCACAGTAATTTTTGGATGGTAACCGACCACCTTGGTACTCATTGGTGCAGGAACTGGCCACCACGGTAATGGGCATTGTTCTTTGTATTTATACAGTGCGTGGCATGCCCACGTTACAACGTATGCCTAAACATCCGAACAACAAGGAATATCATGCGTGGGCCCATTGTTTGCAAACCTCAAATGCAAGCCAAGTCGTGTATAATACAGGCAGACCGGCAGACTCTTGCAGTCAA
The DNA here is from genome assembly GCA_012845835.1 of Undaria pinnatifida. Taxonomy (NCBI): domain Eukaryota; class Phaeophyceae; order Laminariales; family Alariaceae; genus Undaria; species Undaria pinnatifida. Next base: position 2,976,197 of record JABAKD010000003.1, read on the forward strand.
AACGCCAGAGACGACGAACAAAAACCTAAACCCAAAGCTACGCCAGCAGTGCCAACCGCTTCAATTCAACAACCATAAACCGTGAAGATATCGACACCCTCCTCTTCTATGTACAGTATGGACAAACAATGCAAAATTACCTCGCAGCATGTCTTGACTCCAATAATAAAACAAAATCATAATAAATTTCATAAATTCAAACCCACGACCTCTTGGCACTTTTGCCAGAAGTCTGTGGGGCCATGGCGACTGTGACCGGTGTGCCGTTGCTCGAGCGGAGCGTGGTAGCTCCGAGACCGCACAACACGCCCGTCAGCAGCAGGTGGGTGTGGCTGCAGCACCACCGCCACCTCTGGCGGAATCACCTCCGGCGAAAGGAACCACTGCGTCAGACGAAACCACTCCACTAGGACCACTGCCGGGACCATCACCACCAACAACAGCTTCGACTTCGCGCGTGACTGCTTGCCCTCGGTCGCGCGTGTTTTGGTGTGCTTGTGCCTTGTGCTTTTGTGCTTTCAGCGCGCGCTGGTGTTTGTCCGCTCCAACAGAAAACGCAAAGGGCTTGTGTTATAAGGCTTAGTTTGGGTAAGCAATTGGTTAACCTTTTGCAACTGAGCAAACAGACTAATACCCTTCAATTTCTTAACGAATGGCGTCGTCGACAGACCATGGGTTTTTGGGTCGTGGGTTCGAATTCTACCATCCACAAGAATAAACTTTTACCACTTTCTCCACGTCGAACGTCTGGACCTGAGGCCTTCACCCTCCTGCTACGCCTGCTCGTGACACACTTCGACCGGGTCGACACGGGGGAGGGCTACACTAAGCTGTATGCTTTTGGAATTTGTGACGACACACCTTTTTCTGATTTCAGTCGGGAGTTTCGCGTACTTGTGTCCACCGCTACGGGCGGTTGGCGTGTATTGTCTCCGGGGACGGATGTGGTGTTGGAGGTCATTCGGATGGCGGTGAATGAGCAATTTCCGACGCTTATGCCTATGTTGTACCCTGGTTCGAAGGCAGCGGACCCGCGGCCATACGCCTTGTTGGATGCTATGTGGAGGGTTTTTAGTGACTTAGCACATAATAAGACACCTGCCGTCAACGGCGAAAAATATTATTCTCTGCCTGTTACTTCGACGGGAGCGCGGCCATCCGCTCCGTTGGGGCCGCGGCCAGCCGATCATGGGCGGGGCCAGGGCCGAGTGCCGTCCCAGTCGCTTTCGTGGCAGATAGGATCGAGCCATCATCCAACTGTCATGCCCATTGATGATTCATCTGACCCTTGGCTTGACCAGCCATCGAACAGCTGACCACTAGAAGAGCGTCATTATGCAGAAGTTTTCGCCGTTAGTGCCTTGTTTGAGACCGATGACCCTCCCCTTTGGAGTGGCCTCCTTTCATCCTCCACTCGCGCTGATACCCCCCGAGAAAATCGGGGGCTTTGCCTCAACTGCCACAAAGACAACCACACCTTCAAGCATTGTAGGCGTTCTTTTATGCGAGCGGCTGCTTAAACCCCGAACTTGCCCAACTTAGCGACAATGGCGCATACCGACGTTGGCAAGCACGCATGATCCGCTACCACCGAGGCGGCAAATCTTCTCGCCCGAACAACCACAAAAAAGTCGTCGCCATCATTCAGGCCAATCGCGAGGGTACCACCAGGATCAGGGCCAGATAAACTGTCACGACGATAACACATAAACGTCGGATCATCATGGTGTTATCCCGCCCTCGCCCGCCTCTTTTGCCCCCGCTCCTGCTCCCGGAATGCGCTTTGGAGCCGTCCATAACCGGGGCAAAAGTCCGAACGCGCGTCAGCCTGGAACATTCCGCACCGGCAATTGACAGCTTGACGGCGGTACGGCACACCCGACCTGTCCGTCGACGGCACTGTCGGGGTCACCTCTTTTGGTTTCAGAAGATGCCCGTGTACCTGTTGCTAGCATGCCCAATAACGCAGCACAAATTGCTGCTGTCAAGAGCCCACTGGCTCCTACGCCGTCTGTTGACGATTCTCTTGGCGTATTACCGGCGGCGGGAACTAGCGCTTCGAGCGCGGTTCCCCTCATCCAGGTAATTTTTCGACGCCGAGAACGCGCGCTTCCAGCGACGTTCCCCTCGGTCATGGTCTGAGTTAGGCGACGGGAACCCGCGCTTCCAGTGCCGTCCCCCTCAGCCGCGGCATAAACTCGGCAATGGGGACACGCGCTCCAAACGCCGCCCCCATCAACCATGGCGCGGGAGCCTGCGCTTTGCGCGCTTCCCCCCAGGTACGGGTCGCGCAGCAATATAACTGCGGTGACGGCGCGTCGCCTTTATACGCGAACGTGTTCATCCCTCCCTCTCCCTGACCATGTGGTGGCGGTCGGTTTGAGGTGTGGGACGGCCGACCCTCAAACACGTTTTCTGACCACGAGGTGGCGGTCGGTTTGAGGTGTGCGAAGGCCAACACTAAAACACCGAGATGTTTTGCGAGGCTCGATCTGGTGTTTGCTCGCGATACCAGCGGGCGCTCTGTCCTTTTTTCCACCAAGAAGGAGTCGACAAGATTAGCTACCTCGTTTCCCTTCTCCAAGAGACCTCACGGAAAAGAGCCTCTTCGGGTAAAAACATTATTGCCACCTGCCCGAGCTCCGCTCCTGAAGACGCCCACGTGGTCTACGGGGCATGCTTCGTCTTCTAGCACGCTAACCCACGTGCTTCAGGCTACGTCTGCCCCAGTGGCCTTTTTTCCATCAAGGAGGAGTCGACAAGATTAGCTACCTCGTCTCCCTTCTCCAAGAGACCTAACGGAAAGAAGCTTCTTCGGGTAAAAACATTATTGCCACCTGCCCGAGCCTTGCTCCTGAAGACGCCCATATGGTCTACGGGCCCTGCTTCGTCTTTTAGCACGCTAATCCACGTACTTCAGGCTACGTCTGCCCCAGTGGTACAGGAAGAAGATCCGACACTGCGGGACGGGCCAGTGGTGCCGCCACGGCTCCCAGCCTGATCTCAGCTGGACGCTATTCCCGTAAATTCACGGAGGAATCGCGCCTCTCTCAAGCAGAGACAGCTCAGAGGCCCTGTCCCTCCGGGCGCAGTTGGAGCAGTTTGTTGCGATTTTACGCCAAAGAGCGAACATGCCACGACGCGAGAAACCGTGGGTTCGGACTCGCGTCGTGCTCCCGAGGCCTGCTGTTCCTGAGGGGGACACTACAGGCCCAAAATGCCGAGGGCTGGTGTTCCCAGAGGGGGACATTGCAGACCCAAATGTCCAACGAGGCTACCGACGGGTTGGCGCCGTCGGTGCTGGGCTCTTTTTCGGGTGCAGTGAGGGCGGTTTCTTACGAGTTTCCGCCAGCGAGTGAAGAGGATCCGAGGCGAGAAACCGCGGCTTCGGACTCGCATTATGCTCCCGAGGCCTGGTGTTCCCGCAGGGAGACACTACAGGCCCGAAGAGCCGAGGAGTGGTGTTCCCAGAAGGGGACATTGCAGACCCAAATGTCCAACGAGGCTACCGACGGGTTGGCACCGTCGTTTTTTGACCATGTTTCGGGCGCAGTCAGAGCGGATTCTTGCGTTTTCCGCCAACGAGCGAAGAGGACCCGAGGCGAGAAACCGCGGGTGTGGATTCGCGTCGTGCTCCCGAGGCCTGGTGTTCCCGCAAGAGGACACCACCGGCCCAACGTGCCGAGGGCTGGTGTTCCCGGACGGGGACATTGCAGACTTGTTTTTCCAACACGACTTTTGACCCTCTTCTCTCAAATAGTCCACAGACAAAATGTTGTTGTTCTGGCAGCCGCCATTCTATTTTTCACCGTGGTCCCCTTCGTCGTTTGTCGTGGACGACGTGTCATATTCTTGCGCCGAGCAGTATATGATTGCCAAAAAGGCCAGTCTTTTTCAAGACCATCGAGCAGTGGAGCTCATCATGTCGTCGCCTGACCCAAGCACACACAAACGCATCGGTCGAGGCGTGCGTAACATTGGCTCCGCTGTTGGGGACAGGGAGAGGCAAAACGCGGTATTATCTGGCACCTACGCCAAATTCATGCATAATCCAGCCATGAAAAGTCACCTTCTGAGCTCTGACAACAAGCTTCTGGCTGAAGTCAGCCCTCTGGACCCAGTGTGGGCAATTGGTCTTCGGGCGGATGATCCCAGGGCCAACAACCCATGCCAGTGGCGATGAAAACTTTCTCTGTGAGGCACTTTCTGCCATTCACGAAGAAATTCGCGACAGTGGGACCGGTTCAGCGCACCCGGCCTCCCTTCCTCGGTTCCGCATTTGCACTGCGAATCCAGGAGCCAAGACACCTCGTCCGCGCCGCGGCCGGGCCGTTAACAGCGGCCAGCGCTCGCAAAGGTTCTCCTTTGGAGGTTTTGACCTATTCTTCGGACGCGCTGTCGACTAAAAGCCGTGAAGTTTTGGAGATAGCTTCTGGCGTCGGCCCTGACCTTGCGCTGTCAAAACACGGCCCCTGACTCGTCGGGGGTACTGTGACGCTGGACGACATTTCGTTCACTATCGAAGTCGCGTATATCAGTCGAGGGAGAGGCGCTGGAATCCTCTAGATTTGGAGACCGGCAGCATTGTCTGGGCTCCCAAATACCTCCGAGGGTGCTTTGGGGATCAAATCTCCGTGTATCCTGCGGCCACAAGGCACGGGAGAGCATTGGCAAAGTGTGGACCAACAATGCACGAGTCCAGCGGTAGCTTGAGTGCGTCACCGCGCTCGATTGAACACTCAAGTATCGCAAATGCAGCGCCAATGGCAACGCCGATTTTCTGGCCCGCTCGTCAGAGCCTGCTACGGAGCACGCCGCAGTGGCTTGACAAGCTTCAACCCCGTGGGGTTGATAAAGCCCAACCCCGTTGGAGACAGCGGTATCTACCTCCTAAGGATCTGCGGGCTGTGCACTCCCTCCTCGCCGATCCAAGGTGTCAGTCTGGGTGGGCTCGTGCCCCGCGCCGAAAGCACTGCCTTGGGTGGGCTTGTATCCCGCTCTGAAAGCACTGCCTTGGGTGGGCTCGTGCCCCGCACTGAACGTGCTGTCTTGGGTGGGCTCCCCCTCACCTCTACCGATTTTCACGATTTGCGCACACACGAGCCACGTATAAGGATTGACGGCCTTTCTGCCCCCCCGGCGAGATTCGTCGCTCGTGTTTCTGCCTCCGTCGTCACTGCCGAAGACTCTACCGGCCGCGGGCCGATTTCGCCTGCCGCTGACACCGTTTTCGCCCAGGTTTTTGCCATACCCATCGAGGGCGGCACGGGCTCCGCAAAAGTCCTGGCTGCAGCGACGAACATTGCACAGCCGACTCTTCTATCAAGGAGTTCTGCACAGGAGACGGACTCTGCCGCGACCACCGGTTCGACCGTGTCTGTCTCTGCCTTGCTTGGCATTCCAGCCCCCCCGTCGTCGACGACGCGCCGACGAACAGCGACAGCAACCGGTGATGCACTCATGCTGTAGATTATGGATTCGGGCCCGGCGGGCCCCCTCGACCATCTGTCCAGAGTGTCAGCACCCCGTCGCGGGTCCCACGGCCGCGGCCGAACCCGTCGACAGCCACGACCCCTGCCCTGCCGCCTCTCCGGTCCCCACGGTACCGTCCAATCATGACCGCGCGGGAGCCTATTGGGACTCCTATATTACGACCTCGCCGTCCACTCCTGGCGCCACCCCAATTGCACCTACAATGTTAGACGCCCACGTTGGTGAATTGCAGTTCGCTGATTCCATGGCGCGATTTTTGCATGCAGACTGGGAGCGAGAACACCATAATGCGCCTACGTGCCATACCGAGGTGCGCTACACCCCTATCGACCGGCCGCCGGCACAGTCACCCGACTTCTTGTCGTGTTACCCTTCGCACAAGCGTTCCTTCCTTTCGGACACCCAGGAGCTGACATATAGAGGCCGTCTACATACAAGCAACGACCACTCATCCGTGACCCGCGATGGCGTGATCTCGGTGACATGCAAGACGCATTGACTGGGACTCTCTGAACCAGCTTGTGGGCGGGAAATGGACCTTCAACACTCTCCAAACCACATCTTACGTTATTCGGCCGGCACTCCGGACCAACACCGCCAAACCAACCGCTTCACCGCCGAATGCGCATCGGTGCGGCACAGCGTGAGCTTTCTCCGAACAAAGGCGAACATTGTTGGCGACCAGCTACGCTCGCGTCACGCGCATAGGGTGGATTCGCCGCCTCCGCGACACAAAACTCCCTCAGGGAGCCCACTTTTGGTACAAGGGCGACGATGGGTTGTGGTGGCTTGGGTAAATCAGCGCGAGTACGACTGAAGGCGGGGTATATTTGGTCTGATTTTCGGTCGACCCCAGGCTGATTAAACTTCTTCTCCCTCCGGTATGGTACACGACTTCGACGGGGACCGTACCAGGCTCTTGGTGTCTTCAGGTCTACGTAGACATCGCCTTCCCGCGGGGGATTCAACGTAACGTAGATGACCCTCGAGGCGCAACCGTGGCTAGTTGACTTTCAAGCCGCCGCCGCTCCCCGAGAGTTTTCCATTTTTCCCGGGTTAGGAGGTTTGGAGTTCTTGTCCTTGGTATATTTGTGGGATTTCGAGCTTTTGTCTGGATGTGGGGCGTTCTTACCCTTCGTTTTCCGTCCTGCCGACCCCCTCGCTCAGTGTCGGGCCAGGATCTGAGTAATTACGCCGCCATTTAGGGCGCAGGACTGTCGGTGTTTCGTGTTCGTTCAAATTTGCCCTTTCGACGCCCTCCTCAGCCCAGAGCCGGGGGGCGACCAGGGTACCCTGTTCACGCATAACGTGGTACAGGGCTATATACGGGACTGTGTGTTATCTTTTATTTTTTGTGTTGTATTTGTTCTGCTTTTTTCGGCTAAGTACTTCTCCCTCTCGCGGGGCTGTAAGTGGTGGCCGGCAATTACCTGATTTAGGTACGTAATTGGCCATTTTCATATTGTAGGATGGCGTTTTAGATTCGGGGTAGTCAGGAGACGGAGAGATTCGTGCCTCCCGTCCCAGTCGTTATCTTCGTTTCTGGTGGGAATAATACAACAAGCTGCTTCTCTCCCGCCTTGAGCTACGAAAGTGAGTAACACCGGGGACATGTCCACTTCGTCGACCTGTAGGGATACTCTGTGTCTCATCCCTAGCAACTTCACACTTGTTTCCAGCCCAAAAAACAAAACAAGAACAAGAACATGAAAAATAAAAAATTGTATAATCGCCAATACAATAGTATAGTCGCCAAGAGAGAAGTCAACCCTGAGGCTAGTCGATCAAAATTGACCGCTTCACCCACTGGCGTAGATGGTCGTATCGAATTGAGGCGTCTGCGGTAATTCATTCCACCTTACTGTATGGTAATTGGGAACTGCACATTTGCGCGGTATTTGGTTGGGTGGTAACGAGAAACCACAGAAATGGCGATATTTGCACGGTAATTGTTTGGATGGGAATGGGATAACATGATTTTCTCGGTAACGATTTGGATGAGAATGGGAGAACGTGATTTGCTCGGGAACTGTTTGGATGGGAACGGTAATTGCCTTTTATCACGGTAACGTACCGTTCACCAATTACTGTGCTTTTACCGCGGTGAAAGTACCGCGGAAAAATTGCCGAAGTGAGCCCTGATATGTCGAGCGTGAATGAATGACGAGTACGGCATCGGTCAAACGAAGAAGCCAGGGCTGCTGGGACAGGGGGTTTGTCCAATGTGCAACGTAGGGACATGTACGACACTCGCACAGCGTAGTGATACCTGTGTTTCTGCACGCTCTTCCTAGATGGTCGACAAAACCGCACATGTGGTATGCTAGGTTGCTGTTAAGTTGCTGTTCAAAGGTTGCAAAAGGGTTAACGAGGCTCAGAACCTGTTAGGGTGTAGGGCTGGTATGCCCTTGGCAGGTGGCAGAACAGGCTTGCGCTGGAATCATAGTGGTTAAACTACCTGGTTGTTGTTTGGAAAGTGCAGAATATGCGCCACGCTGAAAGCGCCGCCGGCGGGCCAGAAAGGCAAAGGGGAAAATGTTAGGGAAGAGTCATCCCGCGGTGTAGGGTTTTGCACTCTTTTTTGAGCCAAAAGATTTTTGGTCATGTCGATGTTGATGTTACGGTTGAGCTCCTCGAGCGAGGATCTGCAGGTCAGGTCTAACAGTTTTACTAGAAAATAATGCGTTTTAGGACTAGGGCATAGAAGCTTGGTCGGGTTGCGCAACCGAATGCCTTCGAAATCATGTTTCCGGTGATGATGTTGAGATGAGCTCCTCGTGTTAGGAGCCCAGGAATTTTCTTAGAATCTGCTGCACCCCCGACCGTGCGATGGCTCAGAAGAGAGGGACCGGGGTGGGCGTAGCCATCCGACTGTAAAAAGTCCATTCGGCCAAGACATCCGCCATGCCAAGATGCTTGCTCGTTGCTCGTGGAGGTCGACAGGTGCTCGTGACTAGTTGACTGCTCCGGGCGCTGTTGCCAACGTGCTAAGACGGTCGGCCAAGAAAATATCATCACTTGGCCAATGTGCCTGTACGTGAATGCTGTCAAACCGTAGCATTGGTCCCACGACCATGTAAGCATGGGGTTGGGTGCGGCCTCCTGCCCCGACCGGTGGTCCCACCCACACTTCGCGTTTCTCTTCTGTTCCCATGGACCACCGGCGTGGTGCTGCGTGGTCTCATACTTCGGGCGTATTTTGGCGTGCTGGACAGTTAACTACTGGAATGGTGTTAGGCCGCTCATTGCTACTCAGTGCGCTTCCCATTAACTTGAATCTGCTTGACGTCGAATGTGCCGTGACATTATTCCCGTGTTTTTCTCCATCGTTTAGGTTACCCGGATGGTCCGATGGACCTACTCCTGTATTCAGATCCAATGCGCCATGCAAAGTCGCTCACACAGCCTTGTTACTATTATCAAAATCTGCCCCCTTTTGTTACCGAGCGCGCCCCTCTTGGTACCGAGGGGCGAGAACATATTTTCCCGCATTACTTACGTTTCCCATCCACACCCTTTTGAATGATATCATACGTCGGGGGGTGTTAATGGTGACATCAGTGGAGCTTCTCAGAAGCAAAATGAAGCGTGCCTGGTACTGTAGGTATACCAGGTATGGTACCCAGTACATGCTCCGGACTATAATACGGGCGCGGCCATCTGAGGTTTAGCCTTCAGTACCGGTACAAAACAGTAACACATTACATACCACACGGAACAAGCGTCGAGCCTACGGAGCAAAACAGAACTCAAAGAGTGACTGATTGAAACGCACAGCATTATCGCCAAAAAAATGCCGGATAACAAAAAAAGTTTCTTTGCTAGACTTTCATCTATATACCTGGTAAGTACCCGGCAGGCAAAACAGGCAATATTGATATTTTACATGCTATGCTCAACAACAGGCGTGGCCACAACGCCAGCATCAATACAAAATGCAAGCCACCGGACGTTGCCCTACGCTTGCTTACGTACAGTTTACAATGAATGACATCGTCAATAACGATGTCGGATTACAGAAGTGGTCCCTCTGCAGTGCCTGTTGAGTAGTGCCTACAGCCGGTATAGTGCCGGTGAATTCGCTTGGTACGACTGGAACCCGCTATACTGTAGTACCAGTATCGGCACTATACTCAATGGTGCCGGGGTGCGGTTAACTGCCGGTATTACTGACTGACCCATACCGGCACTATACCGAGACCACCGTTGCACCCCGTTACGACATTAAGGCGAGGTGTCTGAGCGGTAAGCTTTTGGTCGAGGCCGCTGTAATTGCGAAACGCCCCGGCGGAACAGAACAGAGCCATGTCCTCTTTTGTCACGCCTACTATACTGCCAAACTGATGTAGTGACAACCAAGGAACACACAATCAAGGCTAGCAATGAAGTGCCAAAAAACGTTGCTATGTACGCTGGTAACATTGACATTCTGTGTACGCTGGTAACATTAAGACTCCCGGGACTCTCTCAGCATGCATTACGGCCTGCGGATCGAGGTGTCTCGTGCTACGTGCTACGGAGCGCAGACGCCTTTTGACACCGGGTTTGCGCGAAAAATCCCCTGAATATATATACTTCACGTGCAGAAAAGTACTTGACGTGTACCCCTCGAACTCCAATAATTGATGCCCAGAATCGTATAATACGGACGAGCAAAACATAACGACCCACGCCACATGTAAAAGCAAAAAAAAAAGTATTGTCGGGTGCGCCTGCCAAGGAATTTCACGCATCGGCGGAGGAAGTCGTACGCCTCACCAAGGTTGCCGATGCACTGCAACCACGGTTTGATGGCCTTCCTGTGGTTCCTCTTTCGATTAAAAAATAAACTGGGATGCTGGCCGGGGCTATATTTCTTTTCGGGAAAGAGTGTGCTCCACACAAAAACTTTAGTGAAAGCGCGCCCGAATTTCGCCCGAGAAAGCGCGCGTATTCTAGGCGCGATTGTCGGCACCAAGTACCCAGCCCTTGCACTCCTTATGCGAAGCATACCAACACTGCGTACAGTAAACTGTTCCCTCTGTAATGCCGGTATGTGCACGATAGAGGGAAATACCGGCGTTATTGTGGCAACCGCACTACTCCGCGCACTGTAACTACTGGTTGTTCTCACCTGTGCCAAACGATTTGACAGGCACTGCAGCGGGGAAGCGGCGCTACACAACCGGCACTATAAAGGGACCTCTACTGAAACAACCATCGAATTTTCAGCTATCTTTCCTCTCCCCCTTCCTAGGGCACAGCCCATCGCCCTCGTTCCCCGCAGCACCTTGTGTATAAGCGCATTCTTCGATTTGACACGACGTAGATCACAACCCAACATGCTTAAACTCGCACGATTCCGCAGATCCTACACGGATATCGGCGTAAATCACCCACGAGAGAGGCGAGGGTCTATGGTCTTACGACTACGGCTATGCATGAAATGAGTACCCCCCCTCCCCCCCCCCACACACACACGGTCATGAGATCCTAGCTGCGGTGGGGGGCATCCTCTTTTTCACCACCGGCTTTAGGCCTAGCGCCAACCGCCCTGCAACTTACTAAAAAAACGGGAGGGTTCCAAAATAATTCGACGGCGGTGGATATCGCGAATCGTGTATAGTAAGCCCAAGAGGTATAACCACTTGGAAACGAACAGCACCTTAGAAAACTCGCGCGAGAGAGCCTGAGTCGCGAAAATCGAAGGCCCAACAAGTGCTCCCCCGATCGTCTTTCGTCATTTAGACTGCATATTATCGGCACTACGGTATTGCTATGTTACTACGGTGTTACATAGTAATAATAACTCTTACTATAAGAGTAGGAGTCGTGAGGAGATTCCAGTTCGTGTGCACGTACGGTGGAAATTTCCTCAAAACTGAAGTATAGTACTGCTGTATATATAGGCCAAGCCGATCCTGTACTACAGTAGATCCACTCAAAAGTCGAGCAGCGTCGGCTAACTCTCGACGAATTGCTACGACATCGTCTGCGAGAGTGCGTTTTCCTTGTCTTGCGACCATTCATCGAACGCCGGGCTCATCGCGATCGGCCCGGTGTGCGTCGTGAAATACGTGTTTTTGGCTCGACGACAGACGTACATACAGAGACGCCAGTTTTGGAAAATAACTGGACTTTCCAACAAATTTCTTCAAAGATACTCTCTCTCCTCTGTGCGGACGCGTGCTTCTGTGTTTGCTCTACCCGACTAGGAAGATGACGTTGTCAAGCCTCGGACGCTTCGCTCCCTCAGCTTCCAAAATCCTAATCATTAGGTGTGTGTGACGAGGCTCCACTTAAAAATTAAACTAATGACGTCGCCACGCGGAAAACCACGTGGAAACGCAAGCGCGCGCCACACCCCGAAATCGAGTTTACTGTTTTGCTCCCGCCTTTCGCGTCTTCGCCCACCCAAGGAACTCGAACGTAAATAATACCACCCACTGAATGCAGCAAGCAAACAACACCGGGCCCGACATAAAATATATACGTGACACGTCCACCCGACCTAACCCATCTCTAATTTCGAGCCTCACCGTACCACGAACGGAAGCCCACCCTATCGGTCATCATGTGCGCGTTCGAGAAACCAACCACGAATCAAAGCAATTCAGCCTGGCTCAGCATTTTTGCGTCCTACTCTACGGATGCCCACCACAGCAGTACAGGACACCTACTATTACCAAGAAACAGAAAACTGATCCAGAGGGGTTTCTCGTTAGAGAGTGTGTTCTACACTATCTTCAGTTAACGACTCCCGGATTACTTACAACCCTGAAAAAGTGCAGTAATCACGTTTCCGAAGTTGCCATTGGTGGAATCTGGACAGGCCACGCCTTATTCCTTAATATAATATGAGGACACAGACTTGAGATAGTATTTGTCGTGAACTCCAACACCCGCCAAGTCGAAATGTTCAGCCTCGAACTCTCGCCAAGAACCTTCGTCGGATGGTCCACAGGGGGTACACGAGAAAAACATGGAACGGAGCTACACTCCTGAAATAGAGGCGAAAATAAATAAATAAAAAGTTGTGTTACTGTTGTTATTCCTGTCGGAAATAAATATATATATATACTCGTATATAGTCTATATTACTTCGTTGTTCTTCGCTTAATTTCGTATGCCCCCCCCCCTGTCTGGGCCTCATTAAAAAAATTGTTTTTTTTTTTCGTGCGCCGTCAGATGCGGATGATCTCCGTACTAGCATTTCCTTTCGTCGCTATGCGGTTGCCACATAGTATGTATACCGTACACTACCTTTTCGGTAAAGCATTGGGGTCAACGCTACGGCGCCGGGGTGATCAGATACTACAAATACGGTGATGCGCCGAAGCTACCCTGTACTAGCTATGCGCGGAGAGGGCCGATATTTTCGGTGGGGGTCAAGCTGCCTGAAGCTTCCCACTGAATTACTACTACTCTTTACTCTGTATACATACCTGCCATCATCCAGCCTTACCAACGGGGTGCAATTTACCAGCTGCCACCCGCTAGCTGCCACCCGCGGCAGTCACAACTAGCGAGACCAACCAACCCGCTGCAACAGCCAGTGGTGCGCGACGCTCCCGGGTCACTGCGTCGGTTACTTGATACAGTTTGAGCAACAATATGGATGCCTACGTTTCAGCAGTAAACCCGAGGACACAACAATATGTCCTCAAATGCCACAGCAATCATGCTATCTACCGTATGGCATGATGTAGAAGCACGCTAACCAACGACATCCCAACCACATGTACCGCTGATTGGCACCGACCAGTAGCCAGTCAGTGGTGTACGCTTTCATGCTCTCTTCCTATAGGCATGATGTTGTCGTATTGACCGTGCAGCTTCCTGTCACGATCATCTCAACCTCCAGAAGGCGTCAGCTACTCTTTCTCACAGCACATGACAGAAAAGCGCGCTCACCAATGATGGCCCCACCGAATACACTGGGGTGTAAAAATTTCGTCAGTACACAGGACAGCCTCCCCCGTATCTACTCCGTCGCCGGCACCACCCACCCCCAGCAGCCACGGAAATTCAATATTCGGGCCGTTTTTGTTAACCCTCATCGGACCTAAATATGGCCATCTAAAAACTGACGTGTGCGGTCTTATCTACCTAGCTCACTTCTACCCAGCAACACCGACCATGCTACGAGCGAGACCAGATTGTTACAGACCAAGGCAAGCCGCGGCAATGGCCAGTGCTGTGTGTTTTTTTGCGCTCCTCCTTCGGCATGGCAGAGAAGTGTCCTCATCAACGGCATAGCCCTATCGCACGTACTGGCGTAAAAAAAGTCGTCAGCACACAGGAACCCACGCCCCTATCTACTATGGTCGTTGGGACCACCCGCCGGTGACACCTTCGGAAAAGTAACCCTAGATCTACTGCAGAACCGTTCCAGTACTAATTCCAAGTACTTTGTAGCCCAAAACGAGGGTGCAGTTGTAAGAGGGTTCAAATGATGACATCTTTTTTTGTTTTGTTGGTCCTTATGGGCCAAAGGTACAGCTACCTAAAAAGCGCCAACTGCGTCGATTTTATCGACCTATACAAGAAAGGCGTACAACAGCAGTGCACGTATCGTCATGCGGCTGCTAGGGTACGGTACCACGTACATCTCCCTTCCCTTGCATTGCGGACACATGCCTACCCAAGCAACCCGGACTTGCTTGGTGTTGCCAGTGCCGTATTCAAAATAACTTTTTTTCGACAGTATTTCCTCTGAGAATCTCGAAAAGGTCTATTCACGTCTCAACCTTAAACAGTTTTGGGACCCAGCTGTACCCATCGAAAAAAACGACAACCAAACTGATTATTAAATAAAACTTTTACAGCACAAGTATCATCGGGCGATGCGCGCGTGTCGAGCATCTCCAAGCGTTGCACTTCGGATGACGCACATCTCCTACCCGCTGCTTTGTGTGGCCGATGATGTAATCGTCATACCGCCCATTTCGACAGTTTTTCCCGTCCTAAGTCTCTAACGGGGCTAACAGTATCATCAATCTTCTCAGAAAAGCGTGCAAAACAACACAACTATCGTCATGCTGCTGCACGAAATGCGCACGTCCTTCCCTCGCACATCGTGACACATCTTCCACCCCAGTAGCCCGGACTTGTTTCATGCGGCCGATGCTGTGATCATCTCTCTTTATCGACACTGCTTTCCTCCTCCCATGTCCCAACGGGGCTACGACAAGCGCATAAATAAGGTATTGACATTCCTGCAATTTGGAGCAACGACACGCTCCAGTCATTGATCTTCGCTTCACCTGTTACCTATACACTAGCACTGAGCTATGACAATTTAGCGCTGACAGCTAGCTCAGTGGTTTTGGCGTATATCTATCATTCTGACCGTACGCCAACCAAGAGAACGCTGCCTGCCACCTCAGCGTCATATAATCAACACCCTAGCAGTGCACAAGCCACGCACCGAGATCGCGCGTCCACCCTGCCCTCGTTACCGCGTAGATAATATGTTGGGCTGACTACTAGCCCAGTGACTATGGCGGAACGTTGGCACCATTAAACGAGCCGCGGGCCTAGATCGCTTGTCAGCCCCTGCCTCTGCCACCCGTGTGGGGGATGGATGGATGACAGCCTATTCGCCCGCGTCCATTTCCTCAACTGTCTTGAGTCGTGGTCAGACTGGAAATTAGGCTGTCCTCCACCTTGTGGTACCTGGATTATCACGCGGCAGTGGACAAGAAGGGGGTAAGCAAGTTTCCCATGGTTCTCTTTTTGGGGGGGGGACATTTTGTGGCTCGTCGGCGATGAAGCTCACGCTGCACATCGTCGGGTCGCAAGCACAATGCTAGGGTGTTTGCGATTTCCAAACTCGTTAGGGTTCTATAAAATATAATATATGTATCTATAAATGAAACAAAAACGAACGTCACAACCCAACGACACCCAACTCACCCAAAAAATTAGGTCAATACAATAAAATTAAGATGGAAGTAAAACGCCATTCTAACCTAACTTTCCGCTGATTGTTCGTGGGTTGCGTTGGCCTCGAATTGTGACGTTTGACGGTTTCAACACTAACTCCTATATGTTTTCCTACCCAACTCCAACCCAACCAAGTTTATACCTGGTAGCACGCCACTACTGGTCGGCGTCCAAAGTTCATGCTTCACTTTGTCGGATCGCAAACACAACATAAATATTAACCCCATTAGGGCCCCAAGTCCCTCCCTATACTAACTTCAAGTAATTTTCCCCCAAAAGGGTTTCCAGATGTAAAAACGTCAAGGGCGTACGACGATTGAGACACGTCACGGCAGAAGACTACATACTTTTTGGCAAGGAGCTCAAAAATGCACCTAACGCAAACACCGGCTAAACAAGGTGCACGCGACGCGGATAACAATCCCGATGGGCACATCACATCTCATTTGAGAAAACCATCACCTATTAATATTAACATAGCTAGTGGTCACAAAAAATAATGAATTTAGCGTTCAAGATGGAAGGAAAACCGGTGACAGGCACAAAACGACACGTGCACCGCGGTACCTATATGCAAGAGAACGGTAAAAATGCCTCCCGGGGTGATAGTCTCCCCTCTTTCTCCTCGACACCATCACTCGCAACAACAGTAACACAATCATCATCACCAACACCAACACCAACACTACCACGATCACCGACACCGCCTCCAAAAACAAAAACACCACCACCATCACCACCACTACCACTACCAACAACAATCACAGCTACACCAACACCACAGCCAACACCACCACCCCGAACAGCAACACCACCAATACCGCCAACCAGCGCCACCACCACAAACCGCCCCCAGCGACAACAAACAAAACAACGACAACGACAACAACAACAACAGCACCAGCACCAACAACAGCACCAGCACCAGCACCACCACCAACAACAACCCCCACCGCCAATCTCACCGATGGTAGTCTCCCCCCTTCCTCCTCAGCACCACCACAAGGTCAGCGGTTTCCCCGAAGCCACCCTCGTCCGCGCCTTTTCCCACGCTTTCCTTCCCATCCCGCGTTACCCTGAACACCATGGCCACCATAGCCACAGGCCCCCCTCCGATTGCATCCACTGGGGGGATTACCGCAGAAACCTTGAACGACGACCGGAAGGTTCGGGCACCGTCCTTTTCCACACCCTCGATCTGCACGGAATATCGACAAGATATATCAAATTGATGAAAAAAAGAAACGAACGGCGGAATGGAAATCGATGAAATACCCCAAAATTATGAAAGAGCGAACGGAGGAATATCGATGAAGTATATTTTAATATGGCAAGCGTGAGGCGCGGAGTATCGATAAAATATACCAAATTGATGAAAAGAGCGAGGGGCGGATATCGATAAAATACACCAAAATCATGAAAGAGCGAACGGCGGAATATCGACAAAGTATACCAAAATGTAAAAGAATGGTAAGAGCGAGGCGCGGAATATCGATAAAATATTCCAAAATGACAGGAACGAGGCGCTGAATACCGATAAAATAAACCAAAATGATGAGAACGAGGCGCGGAATATCGATAAAATATAGCAAAATGATAAGAACAAGGGACGTAATATCGATAAAATACACGGAAATGATACAAGGGCGAGGGGCGGAATATCGATAAAATATACCTGGTACCTGGTACCAAATTGACCAGTGCGAGAAACGACCAAAGGGTACGGGGATGCAAAAAAACATCTGCTTCCACCTTCGAGAGAGACGAAACGACTTCTTACATTAATGTAGCTAGTACTAATTCAAGACGTTAATTGATTGTCATCTGCGTCGGAGACAATTTTATTGTCACGATTTCGTAACCGATATTTTTTATTTCCATCCCCGGGTTTCGACTTCGTTTCGGGCTGGGGTTAAGGTTTGGGGTAGGAATCCCAAAGAATTCGGGCACGGGAATGACCTCATAAACCTTGAACGGGGACCAGAAGGCTCGGGCACCGTCCTTTTCCGCCCCCTCGATCTGCATAAGATTGCACAACACAATTAAAAAAATAATGAAAATGCTCGCCAATGTTGGAAGGTGTCTGTCTCTGTTTGGAGTGGGAGCGGTGCTCCGTCTCGATAGGGACCCGTGGCCAACGATCAAACGACTAAGGCAGCAAAAAAAGTACGCCGCCCCCCCGCCCTTGATTTGCATGGATTAGGGCGCGTGAACGAAAGGACGGAGATCGGAACATGATGGTAATGCCCACGTAGCCGAGGTTTAAATCGCGGTTCCGGGGAAATTCAGGATCCGTCCACGGGGTTTCAGTACTCGCGTTTCGAGTTGGGGTTGGGGTTTATGTTGCAATGTTATTTTCCACCCCTTCGATCCGTGCACGGATTCGGACGCGTGGGAGAAAGGGCGAGGAAAGGGTTCAGGGGGTCGGTGGCCATGCGTGCGTTCGTGTATCTTGTCAAATCTGCCCGTCGATACAATCCAGCGTCTCGAAAATCGTACCGACATTGTGCTCAAATGGTGGATCCGCGAACAAAAACGAAAACACTCGAAATAATCTTCAAAAACACCCGAGAAAAGAAAAGAAAATGCCGCGAAAAACGTAAGGAAAAAAAAAAGAAAACCGCAAAAGAAAAAAAAGCGCGACAAGAAAAAAACTTAAAAAATCCCCCCCCCCCAAAAACAAAAATGTCTCATGAAAAAAATAAACACACAAAAAAAGGCATGCTTTGTTCACTCACCTCGGCGTCCATAGCAAACAGCGCCGCCTCCAGAGCTTTGACCACATCGTTCACCCTCCCGTTCGCCATAAACCCATTAGTAACCCTCGCCGCTTCCGCTGCGCTCATCTGTGGCGGAGTTACATCCTTATCATCTCCGAGACTCCTATGCGTGCGCCTCTCAAACGGTGTTTCGTAACACCCTTTCTCCAACCCTGTAGCCGCCTGCGAGTGAGCAGCTACCCTAGCTCCACCCGAGCCCCCCACCCCACCAGGAACCGCCGTTTGTGTAGCAGAACCGGAACCGGATGCTCCCGCAGAGTCAGCCGTACCCCTGCTGCTGCTCGCGACGGTGCAAAGCCGCTTGGAAGCCATGGACAGGTCGTAGCGTCGTTGCATCTCGATTTTGAGTTCGATGGCTACTTTCGTAGGTGCGGGGGTACTGCTGCTGTTGCGCGAGAATAGTCCACCTCTCGGACTGACTGGGGGGGGAGAAGCCACATACTGATTCGCCATTATTTCTGGGACGGTGATTCTTTAGTTTCGCGAGCGCGAAAGTGTGTGTGTGTGTGGGGGGGGGGGGGAGCGGCGGCGGTGGAGCGAGGGGGGCTT
The DNA here is from genome assembly GCA_012845835.1 of Undaria pinnatifida. NCBI lineage: Eukaryota > Phaeophyceae > Laminariales > Alariaceae > Undaria > Undaria pinnatifida. The sequence goes on from JABAKD010000003.1 coordinate 2,994,946, forward strand.
AAGGACAATGGTCGAGCTCTGGAGGCGTACCACAACTACTGCTGGTATTTACGTATCGCCGCTGTAACTGATTGGTCAAATCCTTTAGAGCAGAACTGTTTCCCTCGCCACGTACACGAGTACAGGTTGTTGGACAATCGTTTTCCACACGGACAGTTTTCTGATACTGTAGCGCGTGGACACTATCGTTCGATCGTCACTATCGTTTGAGCGTGCCTCGGCTCGATTGAGTGCACGTGCACCGTATAATTTATTCACGTCCTACCGTACAGATCTCTGCGAGGGGTCAACCATGAGCATCGCGGCAACCATCCGCCCTGCACAGTTCTCTTGGGTCATCACTTTCCCGATTGCAACGTACACAAAGGCAACCACATTTTCGCTTGAGCTTTTCTTGGCTTGCCAAACCCTTCAGAATTGCACGCATGGTTAGGGACAATTGGCATTTCAGACGGCTTCCCTCTGTACCGGAAAATGCACAAAACACCCCTGATATACCGTTTTCTGGCCAAATCCCATTTTTCAGCTGCAACAGGGTCGAGTGCACGTGCATTGCATACGTTCAGTATCATACCTCTGCGAGGGGTCGACCGTAAGCATGGCGGTGACCAGGGCTTTGGCATCCGGGGGGAACGGCCGAACGGTTCTCTCGTGACTCTGCCAGAATAGATCCTCCCGCCCGAGCTGAGTTGACAAGAGCACAGCACGCGATGGGTAGCGCACGAACAGGCGCCGTACCATTTGTTACAACTATTGCCATTCCATTTTCCATCCGACATGTGCAGCGATATAATCAGCAGCAAAACAAATGGTGAAAAAGAAAAGAAACTCCAGGCCATGAAAATACCGAAAAGACAAACTATTCCACAGGTATAGTTTTGTCAACGCCGGTCGGCCCGGCGGTCCAGTGGTTGCCCTCGAGTGCTACCAGGGTTGGTTCCGGAGCTCAAATTTCACGTGGGTCGGGCTTTTGAATTTATGTGCGAAAATAATTCTGAAACTTTACAGGAACCAACTGCTGAAAGCGCCTCTTACTAGCAACGTGGGTAGGCGCAATTCGATGCCAGTGTACGAAAAAAGAAAGGGTCGCAGTCTTCTCCTCGCGACAACAGCCCCGGGAACCTCGAGAGACGCGTTTTACGATTGAGGTGCACCACTTTTTTCCTGAGGTTCCTCAATCTTGAAAGCTCAAGACCTCTCCCGAAAACTGGTATGGAAAAAAAATATAACCGCTACCTGATGAAAACTCCAAAATGGCCTAGGTACACGACGGATTATTACGAATTTTTTTTTGCCTATTTTCCGACGATTTTGGCTTAAGGAGCCCGTCATCCAGCCAAAACAAATTGCAAACAAAAGGTACATCTCTTTCGTAGCGTACGTCAAGAGGGTTCGGTTGTGATAGCCGCGCTACGGAGCCATCCCACGGCAAGGCGCAGCAAATTTTTTCTGAGCTCCTCGCTAACTTGAGGAGCTCAACATCACACGCGAAACATGATTTCGAAGGCATTCTTCGAAGGCATTCATTCGATCGCGCAACCCGACCAAGCTTCTATGTGTGTGCATGTGTGTGCGTGTGTGTGTTTTTTTTAATCCTCCGGCGGATGGGGCAAAATAAAGCTCAAGCTCACCACACTTGCACGTATTTTCATACACGTCGTGTCGATTTAACTCAATTGCCTTCGCAATCCAGCGCTGGCTGGCGCGTAGCTTCTATGGCCTAGTCCTAGAACACGTTGTACTCGTTATATGATCGGACTAACCGTACGGACTCTCTCGAGGAGCTCAACCGTAACATTATCAACATTACCAGAAAACATTTTGGCGCAAAACGTGCAACTCCTACGGTGGGATGTGACTCTACGCCACTACCATTCAAGGCACAGGTCGAATGTGAGCGACGTGCAGATATTTTATGTAGTGCTAAAGCGCTTAAATGTCCCCGGGAACCTCAAGAGTTTTCGGATTGTAATAATAGCCTCCTCTACACCGTGACCCGGCTCGGCCCGAGCCATCTGGCCCGTGAAACCTGCTGAATAATTCATATACCGCATAAATGCTAAGTGGACCCGAGAACTCCCAAAAAAAAATCGTATTGTAATAGCGTCTACACTAACCTTCAAGGCGCGGAACCACCAGTCTTCCTCGTGGGCCCGATTCATGGGGGAGTGTCCCGCTAGCATCGTGAAGAGGATCACGCCAGCGCTCCACACGTCCGCCTGGTTGCGCGAACGCACCCAAAACAATTGAAAGGATGGCCCGAGAGGAGGCGTTTTGGCCACGGGGGGCGCGGGGGGGCGGGGGCGGGGTCAGTCGTGAAAATTCACCCAGTTGTACGAGAAAAAAGCATCAAGGAGAGGTTGGTTCGAGGCCCGGCGTCAAGGCTGTGCGGGGGGGGTTGTACTCTTTTCATGCATAGACGTAGTCATATGACCATTAGACCCTCGCATCCCTATGATTCCGGGACGGAGTACGTCCGCTTTTCACCGACCAGGAAGACATCGCGTGCGCCAAGCGCGAAGCGCCGTGAGATGCTCTCGCATGAAGGGTGAGCTGGCTCGGGGGGGGGGGGGGGGGGGGGGGTAGACTTATATATAGAGTCCTCTAACCCTAGCTCCGGCACCTTGAAGAGGGAAACGCCGGCACGGCGCTCCACACGTCCGCCTCGTCACACGAGCGCACGCAAAAAACCTCGAGAGGTTTATTCGAGGGGAGGCGTTGTCATGATTGGGGGGCGAGGGGAAGAGGTCGAGTTTTATTTGCACACCCATCGTGCTAAAAAAAACATTAAATATACGGTATGGCCATTGGAGTCCTCTAACTCTTAGCCCTAGCATCGCTGCGAGGACCAAGTCGGCGTTCCAAACGTCCACGCGGTCGCACAAACGCAATTAAAAACGAAACCATGTAGGTCGGTTGAGTGGAATATTATGTCTATGGGGGGGGGGGGGGGGGGCTCATTTGTTGCTTGCCTTAGTCATGGCCATGTGGTCATTGACTTACGTATCCCTTTTCAGACGCAACACTGTTCCTACCCTTAAAATAGAGGAGGTTGTTTCGCGGCGAGGCGTGCTGGCCGTTGGGGGGGGGAGGAGGGGGGGGACAGTGGCGTTTTATGTGCGAACCCGATATGCAATTAGCTCCCCAAGAACTGTCGCGTTGTACTGCTGGCCCATGGCCTCCGGGATTATGTACGTCTTCGACGAAAGTACAACCTGACGAACCAACAAATATATGCTCGTTACATACAATGGTGTGACACAATGGGGTGCTCACTGTTTAAGAGCGTCCACAACAAGAGAAATTTCAGAACTGCAAAAGGCAAAAGTAAAGTGACCCCGAACACTTAGTTTCAGCTGTAAAAAAGGTCAAGAGCGGTCAAATCGTCTTGTCACGCCTATACTAAAACCGATACGATACCCATCCTGGGATAAGAGTGGTACGGATATGAGGGCGGTAACGGTATGCCTGTTCCGAGGGCCTCTTTAACCGGGAAACCCACTCGAACGCAAAATGTTACACATGTATACATGTAACATACACAAACACCCCTCCCCCGCCGCCCAACCAAAAATCACCCCCCACACACATACAACCCCCCCCCCCCCCTCCCCTGCCGCCCCACCTAAAATCAAACTCCGCCAGAATAATATCCACTACCCGACAGGTGATATCACCTTTCTTTACCTTTCCAGCCATCCCTGCAGTAGCTCCAAGTCATTCATGAGGTCTTTAAGTTCAAATTAACGTCCACCCGCCCCCCTTCCCCACCACTCCCACCACCGCCTAGACCTAGCACCACGCGTTCAGTAAGATCCTACTTCGTATACATTTATGCGACCTGAAAATGTTGGGACCCCCCCCACACCCCCGTTCTTCACCCCCCCTCCCCCCCTTATAAACCCCCGCCCTCCCCTCACCGGTCATTCGGCTACAGGACATACATGATTAACAGGTGCATTCCACAGCCGCCAAATTTTGTCCTCCTCTAGAACGATTTTTATAGTTTCCGTCCACAGCTTGATTGGCATCACCCTGCTGACTCTTGTACAAGCTAGTTCTAAGGGAAGTCGCCGATCTACATCCTCAATGAGGACACACACCCCGTACTACGCGCGATCGGGGCATCACACACAGCATGCAGAGGTGAGTTTCGACGAAACCTTCGATATCACAGCCGGAAGAGTGAAAATCTATTTCTTTATAATAGCTCGGGACTCACCATTGCCCCATCGTAGCCAATGGGATGGCTGGCGTTGCACTGGTGGCCCATGACCTCAGGTGCCATGTAGGTCTTTGATCCGACGATGCTCTGGCACATGTTACGCGTCTCTCCGATCGCCGCAAATCCAAAGTCCGCAATCTGCTCTCCAAGAAGGAAAGGAGAGCACAAGCACAACGGAGCCGCAGCCTCAGGGAGTGTTATTAACAGCACATATTACAAGCTTTCCCCTTCGGGACGTGGTTTGGTTTTACCTGATCTCCCTCTCGTGGGTATTGTAAGTGCATGAGTGGACAAGGGAGGGGGACAAAACTCTTGCGAAAGCTAAATAAAAACAATTAGCCATCGCGCGCAAGTAACCCGGCAGGTAACACGGACTCTTATCATAGCCAAAACGAGGTTAGAGCAGCTTAGTGCATAATTGTTTGATGGTGTTGCATGCTACGGCGGTTGAGGTTTGCAACACCATTTCCTTTTCGAGGCTCCTCGCTTGAGAGGATCTCTGTACCTCTAAAAAATAGCAAGGGGGGGGGTGGGGTGTACTCAATTTGTATTTAGGGGGGGGCGGGGCGTACTAATTTGTTGCTTGCCCTAAGTCATTTGACCTTTGATCATGCATTCCTTTCGAGACGGAGCACCGAGAGCGGGGGGGGGTGGGGGGAGGGCTACACTTGACCAACAATCCCATGACCTACAGTAATAGGTACACAACAAAGAATATGGCAAGACAACAAAAAATGGCGCATTTCCGACGATTTCGGCTTAAGGAGGTCCGTCATTCACAAAACAGAAACGAAAAAAAAAAGCCACCTCTACCGTAGAATGAGTTTCATGCTACTAATACTATACCAATACTAATAGTAGTACTAATAGTACGGTAGAGGACTAATAGTAGTACTACTAGTATACTTATACTAATAGTGCGGTAGAGGACTAAGAGTAGTACTACTAGTACGGTAGAGGACTAATAGTAGTACTAATAGTATACTTCTACTGATAGTACAGTAGAGGACTAATAGCAGTACTAATACAGTAGTACGGTAGAGGACTAGTAGTAATACTATTAGTTCGGTAGAGGACCAATACTAGTACTAATAGTACGGTCGAGTACTAATAGTAGTACTAATAGTACGGTAGAGGACTAATACTAATAGTAATAGTATTAGTAGTACTAATAGTACTAATAATAGCACTATTAGTATAATAATAGTAGTATGATATGGTACTGATAGTACGGTAGAGGTGCAGCAACCATTGTGTTTTCTGAGGCTCTTGACCTGAGAGCAGGTCTTAACCTGATGACCTCACACAAACGAACTGAGTTGGAGTAAACCGACAGCTGTACAACCCGAAGAACGTCGAAATAACAGATACAGAGAAATACCAGGTTTCTGCGCTGGCGCGCAACGCTATGCGCAATAAGTCAACGATGCAGGATTCCAAGCCAATCCGATCGAATCGTCCGTCTAAATATATTCAGGTAGAAGTATAAACAGCTTGGGTATTCATACAACACAGATAACCAGGTACTATTACATTCGTTTGCAAAGTGTACGTATATATCAGCATCGTGGTATTAGCGTACCTCGAATTAATGCAACAATAATAAGATGGGCCACGACGACATATCTCGAACATAGATTGGGCCTTGTAAAAAAAAAGTAAACAGTCCATGGGATCCCCTCCTGGAACCCATGTCAAACCAGCTGATGTGTCTGTGCAATGCGTATTATGCATTCGTTCGAAGACGTGAGTCGACGTCTGTCTTGGGACATAGATTGGGCCTAGGTCGTTTGAATAATAAGCTGTCTGTGTCCGACACAGATGGGCCACCAAAAAAAAACGCAATCCACATGGCCTAGATATACAAGAATATTATAATTCGTATATTGCTAAACAAGAAACCACATTCCGACGATATTTGGGTTTAAGGAACCCCGTTGTTCAGGTAACAGTTTAGCCAAAAAAGAGGTACTGTACCTCTTCCGTGGCCCGCGCTATGCACAACCCATTCTCAAAGCAAAAGCTGACACGAATACACCGGACACCATCACCTTCAAAAATCCCCAACCCATTCCCCTCCCCCTGCACGTGGTCGATTAATCTTCACCTGCTTCTTACCGCCATTTGGGTTACGCATTGACACATGCTATATACGGCACAAGCACACAATTTTCCTTCAGAGGGTGGCGGCTTGAGGATCTCCATTCCTCACCCAAGACGCGTGGTACGGTAAAAGAGGTAGGTATAATATTACGGAGATCCATTGCTAACAGGGGTCATTTGATGCCTATGGGGTCATAACTCTGTCAATTCTTCGTCGATAACGGTAAACGATAGCTTGGAGCTTTCGCATAGGCCTTGCGGTCACGGCGCAAAAATAAAAACTGAAAAATATCATGTTCTAGCTGAGATATTGCGAAAATTATGAGACATTTCCGGCGATTTTTTTTGCAAAATGATGATGATGATGATGTATTAGCCATTTACCCCTATTAACAATGAATCTCCGTAATAGCACTTTTCGTTTTCAATTGTTCATAAATTACGGGGCTCCTTAACCCATTTTTTCGTCATGATTTTGCTCGTTGCATACCTGAGGCCATGGGATTTTTCATCCGCGATAAAGCAGGTTTACTGTTCTCCAGATCAGTGGTTGGGTTAAGAAGGACATGTCTTAAGCTCCTAAAAAGAGGAACCTCAGAAAAAAGGAGTGTACATCCTCTTGAGCCCCGTCGTCTTTCAAAAAAAAAATGCCCAAAAAAGGCAACCTCTATCGCAGAACGCGCCCAACAAATGCTCTATATAAACCAAACCGCCTTATCGTTCCACTTGCCATACGGCAATGTGCAGGGTGAGCTTCAACGTCTTTCGCTCACAATTTTTTCATGAGTATGCAGCATAAATTTCAACATCGATCAACTCATTCAACGTTTAATTTATCGTCGAGAAATTCGAAACGGGGTGGGGGGCTTGCGCAATATGCGACAGGACGTAACCAAATAGGTATGCCGCTAACCTTGCCCCAAAAAAGTTTTAGCACACGAGAAACAAATTGGGTATGCATGGGTCCCATATTTTTGAACGGATCAGATGTCCTTACCTTGAGCGAGAAGTCGGAATCTAGCAGAAGATTTTCAGGCTTCAAGTCCCGGTGATAGACTCCTTTGCCTAGAGGGGGCGGGGGGGGGGGGGGGGGTGCTCAGATAATCGGTGTCGGGGAGGACGGGATCAGTTGAGGAAGCCCCTCAAGAAAGCGTGACACTGCACTCGCACTCGTGCAGCACAACGGCCTATTTAGATCCGTTGCTCGCAATCGACCGGCCAGTACTTTGTTTCAAACACCATCGAAACCGGCCACAACCACCGCCACCACCAGTGACAACAACAAGACCCACCACGGCAGTGATCAATGCCGACCGTGAGCTGGCGAACGTACTCGTTGCCGACGGTATCAACAATATATAACAAGAACAGCTCCACCACCACGATCACCAAAACCACCACCACCACCACCATCATCACCAGCAGCAGCAACAACACCCCATAGCAGCAGTGAATGCCGACCACGAGCTGTCGAAAGTACCATCTGCAGAAGTTGTACGGAACAAGAACATGACCAAGGACAACACCACAACGATCACCAACACCAACACCAACACCAACACCATCACCATCACCATCACCATCAACAACCCCCATGTCAGTAGTGAACTGTGGAAACACGGAACTAGGCCGCCTTTGTGGGGCAGATCGAACAGCTACAAGAAAAAGAACAAGCACGCAAACAAGAACAGGGACCAGCAACAATGTAACAAGACCCACCGTGGCAGTATTTAATGCCGACCATGAGCTGTCGAAAATACTCTCTGCAGACGTTGTGCGGGACTAGGCCACCCTTGTGGAGCAGATCGAACAGTTCCCCCTTCTCACATAGCTCAAGCACCAACACATATGCCGGCTGAAAAGACCGCACGAGAGCAGACACCGGGGCAGACAGGGAGGGACGAGGACGTGAGATGGGAGGGCAACAAGGAGGATGTGACATGAGGAGACGCGAAAAAACAGCGCCTCGAGCGCGGGGCGAAAACGTGTTTGCTTTTTGCAACACAGTATCGAGCACGAACACGCATGCTACCTGAAATCGCACAAGAGGAAGAAACCGAGGAATATAAGGAGAAGGAAGTGAGACAAGGAGAAGAAAAATCCGGGTTTTTCGCGGGTCGAGTCGGATCAGATCGGGTCGGATCGGGTCGGGAGGTTTCCAAACATAATGGGTCGAACCGGTTCGCCCTGACCCGATCTGACCCGCGAGAAGTGATCCGACCTCTGAAAACCTCTCTAAACAAAAGCCTCCTGAGCGGGGGCGAAAAAAGGTCTAACCGAGGGCGGCGAATCAAGATACACGATTCTGTGTTTTTAAATAACCACATTTACTTTCTACTCGTAGGAGGATTCGCCCTCAACGACCTTCTGGACAAGCCATTGTTACAGGTGTCAGCCCTCCCCCGCCCCGGGCGGTACGTGCCTTCGTTTTTGTCGCGTATAAGGTTAAACATTCCCACCGCTGGAAAGTGCCCTTACTTTTTTTCAACCCAATTGGTGGACTAAGGAAAACTCAGGGTTCTTCACACGGGTCGCGCCCCGTTCTACGGGATCTGGTAGGACGAGTAGGGTCGGGTTGAGAGGGCCCGAAACCTCACGGGTCGGGACGGGTTGGGTCAGGCGGTGTTCAACTCTCACGGGTTGAGTCGGGTCACCCTGACCGGACCCCACCCGCGAGAAGCCACCAGAGTCTCGAAAAACCCTGTAAAAAACCAACCAGCATATCTACATGGACACACCCTACATGTGCAGAAGCAGCCTGCACTCCAGTCTGTGCAGGATGTTGGTCTTATTGGTCGAGGCTGGCCGTTCAGCCGCCCGTTTTTTTTTTTCGCGAAAACGCCACAAAAATACGCGGTGGGGCGGTCTGGTTGTCCGTCCCGACCTCGAGGCCCCTCAAGGGTAGGAGCTAGAATTAGGGTCAAGCCTGAGGTCGGATTGGTCTTGGCCGACGTTCAAGGTAGGAATTGATATCGCGCGACCTGCAAACTGTTGTGTGCCCAGGTAGCTCCTGCACACCGTCAGTGTGCAGGTAGCTCCTGCACGCTGTTGTGTGCCCAAGTAGCTCCTGCACATAAGGAGGGCCGTTTTTACGTGTATCGTGATAAGAACTCACCTCCGGAGTCCCGTCTCGCTTCGGATAACTAGCGTTGAACTTTGCGTCGTGGAGCGTAACCGTGTGTGGATGCTCACCGCACATCTTCATGGCCTGGACCTGGGACAGGGGAGGCGAAAGCACGAGCGGAATCACACGAAATTGCACCATTAATTGTGTTTACAGTGCCTTAGGATACAAACTACCATCAAAAAGGAAAAATGAGGGAGACTGGTGTTGGGATGGCTCAAAACTGCGGATTGTGCTTTTAGTAGATATATTGGTTTTCAGTCAGCGCTGACTTCTCAGCTCAGTTGGTTGTCGTGCATCTCTCATATGCATAGCATGGCTCTACAGCCTTGTAACTTGGGCAGTTCCTTAGTCGAGCTACTTCCCGTCAATCTGAGACAACAACAAAAAAAAAGGCTCGATATTTGGTTGAGCCACTCACCTCCGCCTGGAGCCGGTTGAATTTCTTGCCGCTGCTGAGATCGTAGGGCCCAGGCTTGCTGATGACCTTGATGGCCACCATCTGGCCCGTTTTCGTGTCGACGGCCCGCTTGACCCTAGCGTTGATATGATTATCCATCGGTCCACACGGTTCGTGGTTGTTCGTTAAAAAAAAAAAAAAAAACGCGACGAGAGCTTTTAATTTTGAACAAGAGCCTTTCACTGATCGTGATCCGACCCGCGGGGCGGGTCAGGGGGTTTCTAAAATTTTGCGGGGAAAGCCGAGTCGGGTCAGGAAATACTGTAGCTCAGACTCTAACGGGATGGAACGGGCCGGGTCGGAAGGAGGCTTCCATCTCGCAGGTCGAGTCGAGTCGGGTCAGGAGGTAGTTTGGACTCTCACGGGCTGGAGCGGGTCGGGCCAGGACGGTTTTCATATCGCACGGGTCGGTTCGGTTTCGCCGACCCGCGAGAGGTGACCCGATTCACGGAAATGCCTTGGTTTTCACCGTTGAGAAAGGCGTCAAAGGATACGCCTCCCTTCAGTAGACGAGGGAGCCGTTTCGTTGATGACATTGAGGGCCACCATTTGGCTCTATTAACCATGACATGATCATCACCGGCACCATCATAATGATCCTCCTCATCGATGCGCGGTTTTTAGTGGGGGTGAGCAGTTGGCGTCGTCAACATTTCACAGACGGGAGGTGTTGGGGAAACACTCTGCCCTGTTCAGCGCGTTCCTATTTTTGCCTTTGCACAATGTACGGCATGAGTTTCAGCGTCGATCATCTCATCGTGTGGTTATGTAATTTCACACGCATCGCCTGTTTATGCACTACTCGTACGTTACGGCCTGTTTTCCCCACTCACTTTCCGCTGTAGCCAACGCCGAGGGTGTCAAGGATCTCAAACTTGTCAACCATCCTGCTGCGATCAGGTTGCCGAGAGCGCACATTAGTCATGCTCGACCCCGGCACTGCTTGACCTCCTCCTCCCCCTTCCACTCGCCCCCTCCCTGCCACCGCTGCCGCTGCTGCCGCCGGTGCTGCTTCTTCTGTTGGCGCTGCGGCCGCACCGGACAGTGGCTCGTTGGAAGTTCGATGGCCCACACCAAGGATAACGTTATTGGTCTTGCGCTTGCGCTCGGTTTCGCACAGCTCCGTGAACTATACCATACAATCGGTGCGACAAAGGTTGGAGGTGTGAGGGGGTAGGGATTGGGGGGGGGCGTACTCAGTTTTTGCATGGCCGTAGTCGTATGACCATAGACCCTCGCATCCCTACTATGCCGGGACGAAGCACGTCGGGTTTTCACCAACCAGGCAGACATTACTTGCACCCAGCGCGAAGCGCCGTGAGGTGTCCGGCGAGTCGCATGAAGGGTGAACTGCACCCTTCCAAGAACCGCTTGTAAAACGGACTTCGGCACCTTGTGCCTACTTCTTGCTTATGGGTGACAGCGCCAATGAATTACTTTTGCTTTCTGGTGTGGCTACTCCAGAGACAGCAATGGTATTACGATGTAACTGCCTCGTGGGTGCCTTACCATATTCACACTACGTGATGCGATCATTCCCCTTGTGCGGAGTTAGGGTTCTCCACCCCGCACACTATGATCTACTCGATATGGTAGGGATGGGGGGGGGGTCTACTCGATATGGTAGGGATGGGGGGGGGATCTACTCAATACGGTAGGGATGGGGGGGGGGTCTACTCGATATGGTAGGGATGGGGGGGGGTCTACTCGATATGGTAGGGATGGGGGGGGGCGTATTCATGTCTTGTTTGCATTACTCATGTGACCATTGACCGTGCATCCTTTTCGAGGCGGGGAGCAGGGGGGGGGGGGTGTGACGGTCATATGTGCGAAATGGTGAAGGCATGCTTGGGGAGGGTAGGGCACCGTTATTGGTATTGCGCTTGCTCTCGGTTTCACACTGCTCCGTGGCTAATACAGCCGACGCGAGATGCGGTGCAGGCGTGCGGCGGCGGTGAGGGGGGCTGGGGGTGGCGGTAGTCGGTGGGAACGTGGGGTGGGGGTAACGGGGGGTTGGGGGGGGTTAGTATGAGATTAGCAGATGCGATAAATGACGGAAGCGTGTTGGAGGGGGAGGAAGAGGGCAACGTTATTGGTCTTGCGCTTGCGCTCGGTTTCGCACAGCGCCTTAAACTGTTGCAGTCGGTGCGAGAAAATTAGTGATAAGGGTGGTGAGAGTTGGGGTGGGGAGTGCGGGTGGCGATGGGGGGTTGGGGGTGGGGATGGGGTCGGGGGGGGGGGGTGGCTTGTGGTCTTGGCGGGGATGGTTGAGTGTGGGGGGTGGGGTGGAAGTGAGGGTGACATAGGACGGGAATGCGCGAAATGATGGAGGCGTGCGCGAGGGGTGGGGGGGGGGCGTTATTGGTATTGCACTTGCTCTCGGTGTCTCACAAGGGGGGGGGGTGAAAGGATCATGGGTCGGGCAGAGGAGGTATGAAAGGCGGGGGGGGGTGAGAATGGCAAAGGGGGTATCATACGACAATTTATGGCTTGGCTCAGCTTTCGACAGACAAAGGAAGGTAAACGCTAAAAACCCGCCCCGAGGCATCGACCGTGGAGGTGCTGCACTCAGAGGCCCTCTCAATCTACGTGTACTGTACCTGTACTACATGTTAACAACGTACTACCAGGTAACCCTTTAGCCACTGCATCAAATGCTCCACATTAGCTCCAAGTAGTTTATCCCCAACACTAAAACAATGCGGGTGCAGTTCTAAGGGGTTTCATAAAGAAACTAGAAATGTGCATACTGCGAATATACCATACTTACCGAGGTATCGATGGTGGACGTGCTGCCGTCAGAAGCGCCCTTCACTTTACGGCCCCACCACCTCCTCCTCTGCTGCTTCTGCTGCTGCTGCTGGTCTTGAGGATGACTGCCGTTGCTGTTGCTGACCCAGCGAGCCCCGGCCGCCGTGGCTCGAGCTTGCCTCGCTGCTGCGTTTCGTGGCGATCCCGAAACTTCTGATATGCCAAAGATGCTATCGGCGGCAGAACTGAAGGGGACGGGGACAGGGGACACGGGCTTATAGTCAGAAACATTGAGCGAAAGGGAGGCAGGGGACACAAGGGGCAGATTCAGAGTTGTGCAAGTGGGACGAGGGGAGACGAGATGAGGGGAGGGGGGGGGGGGGGGGGGGACAGGGAGCACGAGGGTTACATCCATCGATAGGAAGCGGGAGGAGGGGGGGGGGGGAGGGGGGGGGCACGAGGGTTCCATGTGCCAAATCTGCTATCGGCGACAAAACTGAGGGAGGAGAGGGGGCAGGGGATACGCAGGTTAGATGCCAATACTGCTATCGGCGACATAACTAAGGGGGGAGACAGGCGGCACGGGGGTTATACTCAGAGTAACGGAGAGGTGAGAAGAGGGAGTGGGTGGGCAGGCAACGGCCAAGCGCTCACGGACGGAAGAAATTGACAAACTCAAGAAACGGAACAAAAGACAGCCAGCACTACAGCAGTCGTCCACAGATTTCGAATCCGAAATATTAGACATGTCATCTGCTCATAATATTGCAGTAGAGAGGTAAGTAAGGCAAGAGTGCCTCATACATATCGTAGGCCGTGTGCGTTCGAAAAAGTCAACACAAAAAAAAATCGAGATCTCGACACACGGCCACCAAAACCGCACACGACAACCGGGCGACCGCATCCAACTCGAGTCGCCGCGCAGCGAAACAAGCACCACAAGTTAGCCTCAAGTCATCCGTTCCTGTGGGCCCCGAGCGTGTGGGAAATCGGCCACGCACGGATCTCGCGATCCGAAACGTCAGCCGCCGACGTACGGACCGTTTTTATTTTTTTTGCTCGCACCCCCCATCTACTACGTTCACACTTTTCTTTCTCCTTCCCTACTCTTGACTCAGATCCGGGGTCATTAACCCGTTTGGAGCCCCCAAACCCCTCCCTATACTAAACCCAAGTCATTTTGTCCCCCAAAAGGGTTTCCAGTTGTGAAGGGGCTAAGCAGGCTCATGTCTTTCCCTCTCCCCAGTACGGTACGCGCCTTCATTTTTATCGCGACAACGTACTTTCAGTTCTCTTTTCCCTCGTCGACTCGCATCGAATAACAGCGCACAGTTAACAGCGTACAGACAGGCTTTAAATAATGGAAGCCTGGAAGCCTGGACACACCCCGGCACGAAAAAGGCTTGCAAGGCAAAAAAAACGGCCTCGGTCGATTCCCTCCCTCGTTCTTGCCTTACAAAAAAAAAAAAAACTATCTTATATCGAGATATCTGGCACCTGTTGCTGGCGGTGCTAGTGGAGCCGTAGCTTGACGATCCGGCGGAATGCACAAGGCGGGGCTGCGCAGGGGGTGTTCCCGTGCGACACGTCGTCCCAGATGGAAAATTAGCGCCAACGTACTTCGGGCTGAGAGGGCGGTCTTGGTTGAGGGTTTGGGTAGTCTGTTCAAGGAGGCGGGATGCGGGATGGGGGAGGGGGGGGGGGGGGGGAGGGGTGGAGTGAGGTGCGGTTCGGGGGTGGGGGGTGCGGGGGGGTGTGAGGGGTATGGCGGAGAATGAGGGGCGGGGGGAGGGAGGGAGGGTTGAGGGTTGGTGCGGGGGAGGGGGAGTGGCAGAGGGTGGGGTGGGTGGGGGAAGAAGGGAGGGGGGAGAGAAGGGGGGGAGGGCGGTTTCGACTAAGCAAAGCACTATCTTCAAGGCAAATAGAATGTTTTCGGCACCATTTTGGTTTTTGCTCATCTCTTCTATTACCTTCGCACTTTTCTTTCTTCTTCTCGCCCCCTACTCGTTACCCTCATCCGAGGTCACCAAGCAGCCTCGTCTCCCCCCCCTCCCCACTTCGACACGCGCCTTCGTTTTCAGCGCGAGAAGACTTTCAGCCCTTCCTTCCCTCACCCACACGCATCGAATGGCGCCTACTCACGCTGCTGAGCGCTATCAGCTGTTGATCCTTTCTTCTATTTTTATTCCTGCAAAACAAACTAAGAAATCCAACCCAGGTGGGATTTTATATCCAGGACCAACGCACAACTGTTTTCGTCATTGATTCTGTGTCGAGCAAAAATAGAAATACTGGGACGCGTCTTAGGCTTTAAGATTAGAAGGTAGACGATCATACAAACCACAAGCAAAGGTCGAGCAATGGCAGCAGGTGGATTGGAGCGACACTAAGCCGGAAGCATGTGCAGAAGGGACGTTTATTATAGTTGGTGCATAGATTTCCTGTTTTTGTGGGTTACCCTTAGTTTCCTTCCCCTCTCTGAGAATGTTCATGAGTTGTCCACGTCGAAGCTCATGCTGCCTGCACATTGATTGCCGGATAGCGAACGGACATCACAACAAAAGAGACATATATTCACAATCGTATAAAGCTGATAGAAAGGACGGCCCGGTCATATCACCGAAATAACTACGTAGTGGAGCTAGTAATGACTTTTTTAAAGTAAATTCTTTAGCTAGACAAATGGTTACAAGATTTGGTATGTCTAGTTTAACCCCAATGGCTATGGACTTACCACAACCTTCAATCTTTTTTGGTCGACGTTTACAAACAAGACCTGATTGTTTTCTTGACGTGGCAGATCAAATTGATATGCAAATTATTGAAATTGTTGAAGATGGATGTGATTGGTAGGCTGCCCACAACCCACAAAAAGCGGTGCCCACTGCCGCGGAATGATAAATGGAGCACCACCCTTGATGTGGTGTGCGAGCGTAGCGCTAAGTTGAGAACACCCTGGACAAACGCGCTGCCTAAGCGGCGCTTTGACTTCAACAACCAACAGCCACACTAATTCCACGTAGTTTGTCCCCAAAACAGCACGGCTGCAGCTCTAAAAGAGTAGATAAAACTGTTTTTTTCAGCGATCGCATTGCAGAAATGGATCAAATCGATGACAAATGATGTGGTGTATGGTGATTGGGATTTCGTCTTGTCAGAAACGCCGCAATCAAGACTCAAAACTCCCTTGTGTACAAACGGTGGTGTAGTGGTACAACCCCCAAGGGCCGTTCGAGACACCTGCACACATGCACATACAAACGCACGACGAACCCCTTTAGTCCTGCAACTGCTTCCTGGAGACAAACTACTCGTACTTGGAGACAGCGTTATTTTTTTGCAATTCCAAAAGGGCCATCCTGTTCAATGCTGTACCTACACTGTTGTGAACGAAATACTTGGAGACTGTAGGGTATTTTCGCAGAATATGTACGAGTATAATAACACATAAAATCCTTCGTCAGGAGACCCCCGCGGGCATCATCAACAAGAAACAACGCCCGGGAGGGTCTCGTGGAAAACTCCGCGAGCTCTGCCGGCTCCGCGGTACAAAACACATACCACGCACCGAGTCAACGGAAGTAACAAGCTACCTGGTAACAGTTAGCTATTCCAAAGACAAACACTTGCCGGTTGCTTGGTATACCACGTACTACTATGTACAGCAGTGTTTGTATACCTGGGTGTCATGCAATACAACCGATGATAATGGAGATTGGAGATAAAAATGCACTTGGGAGCACTTTAATTGACGACGGCGGCGCATTTTGGTCCCCGGAACTGGGAACAAATTATGCTACAAAGTGCCCCCGAACACATGAAGCATGCTGCCCTCACCACGGGCTCAAGCAGCGACGTCTGGAGTCTGGGAGAAGAACTATCTGCAGCACTGCAAGCCATGCACCGGGCCAATACAAAAGTGCAACAACTAAAAGTTCGTTGCAACTGAATCAGAAACAAACGCGTGCTGGTTTTTCGTTTTGCTATTACACTCATTGATAGTGCGCCGCACTGGGTCAAGTTTTAAAACTCGACATCTCACGTGCGATTCCGCGGTTTCCCACGGCATACTTGTAGCAAGTGGGCTGTCACGGGATGCCGTGGAATACCGTGGGATTTTACGCGCGCAGTTACCGCGGAAACCCTCCGCGGGAACCCCGCGCGGGCAGTAACAAGTACTTAGCGGCGCCAAGAGAAACCAGCATGAATATATATATATATATATATATATATATATGCCCCGCACCGGAGCACCGGGTCAACGGGAGATGGCGCAATATTTGCGAAGTAGTTAATGCTGTAGTCCGTAAGCAATCCTGTGCCCTTTTTTCTTTTTACTCCGTATTACTGCCGTGTGTTAGAGCCCGCAGCTTTCCACGTGGCATCACGCGAGTGCCCAAGACATCCCTGTTGGGATATCACAGGACTCCACAAGACCCCCGTGGATCGTGAGATCCCGATATCCCCTGGGATCTCACGCACAAACTTGCAGCGGGAAACCTCCGTGGGAGCCCAGCACTGGCATCAACAACTCGCAGCAACGCCTGGAGTCTGGAGGAGTCTGCAGTAATAAATATTATCATATGTATGCCACCTGACAAAACGTACAGCATGAGCTATGAGTGGCTTCAACGTTGAGCTCTCGGTAACACTAGCAAAAAACACAGAGGAAAACCCACGGAATTCCACAAAAAAAACGTACGAGTGCAACAGTTGTATTTGTTTATTTTGAGCTCCGTTTTCGGACACATCTCTTCGAAACGCGCACTACTTTAAGCCGAAACGGTATTTTATACCCCGCACAGCGCGTCATTTGAAGGGTGCTTACAATATGGAGGGGAGCACCAAGCACCAACAGTTACTTCCATAATCAAACTCTTGCCGGTTTCCAGTTTTACTACGTCCGATTTCCCGCGTGGGGGGCCCCCGGTTCCCCACGAGATGTCAAGGTGACACATGCATGTGCAACGGTAGAAGGGGTGTGCACCGTTGTGTTTTCTGGGGCTCTGGAGGGGAGTTCATATACCCCACCCTTAAAGCCGATTCTACTAAAAGCGAAAGTGCACCCCGATTAAAAACCCCATAGCCTAGGTACATTTAAAAATAATTATTAATATTGTGAAACGAAAACGATATTCCGACATTTTTTTTCGGTTCAACTAACCCCTTTATAGAGCCTTGTAAAACCTCTCGCTACACTAACCCCAAGTAATTTTGTCTCCAAAACGGGTTTCCAGCTGTAAAGCCTCGTCATCCACTTTTTTTTTTTCGAAAAAGTGCTACCTACCATCGTAGCGCGCATCAGGTGGGATCTCAAGCGACCTCGTTGTACAGCCCCGTCATCCACTCTTTTTTTTTCGAAAAAGTGCTACCTGCCATGGTAGCGCGCATCAGGTGAGATCTTCAGGCGACCTCGTTGTAAAGCCCCGTCATCCACTTTTTTTTTTCGAAAAAGTGCTACTTCTATCGTAGCGCGCGTCAGGTGGGATCTCACGCGACCCCGCTGTGTCGCGAGGATCTGACCGTTGAACGTGCACCAGAATGTAGTCAGCGCTGAACCACATTCCGCGCTGACTCTTTTGTCATAGTCAGCGCTTTGGTGCAGTTGTTATAATGCACATGCATGTAACACCGATGGGAATCTGTGCGCGAATTTCGGGCGAACCCACCACGGGCATTGCCAACAACGTCTGGAATCTGGCAGAAGAATCTGCAGAAATGAGTAGTAATCCACGCACCGGGTCAATGACAATGTGCGACAACTAACAGCTGCTCTCCTCAACCAAATGCGTGCGCCACAAAAGGCGGAACAGGAAGGGAACAAGATAAGAAAAAATGGTTGTAAAACATGCGAAAAACACGTACGAGTACCCAGATGTCGGACATGTCTCTAAAAGTAGGAGTAGGAACGGTGCCCCGCCCAGAAAGGAGTGCCCATGGGCTACGCAGTTAGTGAGTATCGAACGAGCAGTAACCGGTAAGAAGGTGCCCTCTGTTAGCGATACCCACCCAACACCCTCCCCTCGAAAAAAGAAACCGGGAACACTGCTTCACGGAAGGATATACCAGATTTTTATCGGAATGGCACCTACGCTATCTTATCGAAGGGCAAACATAGTTGGCATGTTTAAAATATAAAATAAACTGGGATTATACTGACCAAGGCTAGATTTGCGTGTTCCAGAAAGGGCGTGTGCCGTGCTACCTGCCAGGACTGCGAACATCACCCTACAGCAATTCCAACATGGTTCCCAAATCATGGGTGCAGCTCCACAGGGGGTGAAGTGTGTATATGACAGCCGGTCGCCCCGGTGGCGTATTAGGTTATCCTCGAGCCTGGTATAGGTCAGTTTCGCGAGTTCGAATACCCCCGAGTGCATACTCGTATAAATTTGTAGGGACTTTTCCTTGCGCACAAACTTGACTTGCGGAAAACGCGAGAGCGTGAGTTAGCAACACTCCATGAATAATCGACGAGCAGTGGGATTGCTGAACCCTATGCGCGATAAAAAATTGAAGGCAAGAACCTGGGGGAAGAAGGAACGACACCTGTGACCACGGCTTGTCCAGAAGAAGCTGGAAAAGAAGTATGCGAAAAAAAATAAAAACCGCCTCGATTATTTTCGCGGACAAGTCGGTTTGAGTTCCTCGTGGGGGTGGCTTGCCGCTTACCAGATATTCAAGAAATGGTTGGCGTACACTTTGATTTGTATCTCACCCTAACCTTTTGTTACCGTGTAACCCCATCAGTAACCCTGCATCGTGAGCTTCAATGCCGATCGCTCTCATTAAACAGTAATGTACCAGGTATTTAGACTTGCTGCTGCTACGAGTTGATGTAGGAGTTTTGTCTTCGTTCTGTGTTTTGTGCTACCGAAGAACGGCGCAGCAGCAGCAGCAGCACAAGCAGTGTCCGTCGGCCCCGAAATAATAAATAATGAAGGTGCAGGTACAATTACGAAAAAATTTGCCCACATAGTATATTACAAGTACCAACAAGCAGCTTGAAAAGATGAGTTTTGACCCGAATTTCGTCAAACTCACGGCTGACGTCCTGAAAAATATCATCATAAAAAGTTAGAGTGACAGCGTATCAATTTAGAACCGTGGGTTCGAGTCCCACAGAGTCTTTTTGGGGGGGGGAGTAGCCGGCTTTTATTCTCGAACGCCGTATTAATATTAACATGTTAGATAACTAGTAATACTCTGTATTCGTACTCCTCCCGATACTAGAGCGGAGAAAAACAAAATAAACCATCTACCATGCATATGATAGAGCAGTATAGTGGAAACTATAGTAATACATTTATAAAATAGATCTTATGTTAGATCTAGCTCAAAATTCCCCACCTACCTACAGTAAAACTACCAACACCAACCATCAGACTATAGTGGAGAAAAACAAAACATTTAGTCTAGACTATTATATATAAATGTATATTATAAAATTAAAATACATTCCAGCTGTGAGATCGAATATTTCGTCGAAACTCATCTTTGCAAGCTGTGTGTGATACTCCGATCGCGCGTGTTACGGGTTGTGTGTCCTCATTAAGGATACAGGTCGGCGACTCCCCTTGCAACTACAGTGTAGCTGTCAGGGTCAACAGGGTGATGTTAGGCAGTCTGTGCGCGAAAACTATAAAACCCGTTTCTGAGGGGGACAAAATCTGACAGCTGTGGAAGAAAATGCATCAGTTTAGCAAGTGAATCCTGTAAGTCGAATAACCGGCGAGGGGAGGGGGCGGATTTTTCAAGGACGTGGGGGCCTGATTTTGATCAAAAGGGGGGCGGGAGGGGGGGAGGGACAGGTGGGGCAGCTCAATTTGTGCGTGGAAACTATAAGTCCTTCTTGTGGGGGAGGGGGGGGGATGTGGGGAGGGGGGGGGGCGTTAGGTCGCATAGGTGTAGGGGTTTGCTATACGCGTGGTGCTAGGTCTAGGCGATGGTGCGGGTGGTGGGGGAAGGAGGGGGCGTTGGGGGCGGGGGGGGTGGGTGGGAATTGCAGCAGCGGCACGGACGGCTCTAAAAAGATAATAAGGCGATATCCATAGACTACGTATAGTCTATCATATAAAAATATATATCAAGGACGTCAGCCGTAAGTTCGACGAATTTCAGGTCATATATTATATACCTGGCATGAAACAATAGGACTCCTCCCATTAAAATACTCACCCACTAGTATATTACAAGTACCAACAACGCAGCTTGCAAAGATGAGTATTGACCCGAATTGGTCGAACTCACGGCTGACGTTCTTAAAATATTTTAGTACATGATGATATCGACGAAAATGAAAAAAAATGATATCATACTGCGATATATACTCGTACCACATATTATAATAATTAAAATACACTCCAGCTGTAAGATCGAATATTTTGTCGAAACTCATCTTTGCAAGCTGTGTGTGTGATACTCCGATCGCGCGTATTACGGGTTGTGTGTCCTCATTAAGGATGTAGGTCGGCGACTCCCCTTGCAACTACAGTGTAGCTGTCAGGGTCAACATGGTAATGTTCGTCAGAGTCTGCGCGGAAACTATAAAACCCGTTTCTGAGGGGCTATTTTCTGACCTGTCGCTAAAATTATACCGCGTACCGCGGTTTCCGAACGAAACGTAAACGCCGACAACCGACGGCGTACCGGATACAAGAAGGAAAAAAACTACGAAAACTACGATGCAACAAACGAAAGGAATAAATGACTCACAAACAACGAAAATAATAATAAAATCCTGAAATAATCAATCAAATCAATCGATCATCACAACCAATCATCAAATATGACCCTGAACGACAGAATGAAGCAGACGCAGCAGCACCCTACTAGCACAACAAAAATAACAAAAACAGAACACACAGCTCAATGGAGAGCAACCGCTCACGAACGAACCATCTCGAGGCGAAACTCTGGAGAAAAAGAGGGTGAAAGAGAGCCACCAAGATACCAAAATATTTCTGCGGCTTACGCTGCAACGCTCAAAACGTACAGCAGTGGAGGTTTTTGAGCCGCTCGCTTGCATACTACTCGTCTTGCACCTGGTAGGTGTTAGAATTGTGCATACCGGGTACGTTTTGGCTGCTGCTGGTGTTGCTGTGTCCCCTGTGACTGCTGTCTGGGGTCCGTTGTTCGTGCCGTACCAGTCCTACTACTGCTGAGTACCCAGGTGCATGTGCAAACCTGTTGTTGAAAACGTCCATATCACGGCACATTCCGACCATCATTTGATGTGATGTGTGCTGTCTGGCGGTCTGCCCGTGACGAGTCTTAAAAAGGGAGGTCATTAACTCGACATTCGGTTTACACCGTAACGAAATCTTTACTACAAAATGTCGTCGGAGGGCGAAAAAAAATAATCGATTTGACAGGTAGTAAAATAATAGCGGACAGACGAAAGAGAGAGCTGAAAGGCGCGCACCCTCGCAACTCCCATCCCAAAGTCCAACTGAACAGTAGTCAACGACAACAACAACAACACCAATGTTACAAAAACAACAACCCAAAAGGTACGTAGGTATGAAGCACGGTGGTTATACTTCGGCCCGCACCGAAGGCTCGGTGCGCCCCCCCGCTAGAGGACCCCCGGAGAGCCCCAGAGGACCACCGGAGGCCAAAACTTGGGCATTGTACATACGTACGTACATCATATATACGTACTCGTATATATACTTGTAGTTGCAAGGGGAGTCGCCGACCTATATCCTTAATGAGGACACACAACCCGTGATACGCGCGATCGGAGTATCACACACAGCTTGAAAAGATGAGTTTCGACAAAATCCTCGATCTCACAGCTGGAGTGTATTTTAATTTTTTATAATATACCTGGTGGTGAACAATGCATGACACTACGTACAAAAAAAAAAAAGTGCATGCATGCTCGTTCTACCCTCTCGTAGTAGGTGGGCAGCAGGGGTCCTTTCAGGGTACAAGTAGTAACACGATTGGTTGTTGTATTGGAGCACTTTAGGACAGTGTCCCGGCGTCAGCGTCGGACCAAGAGCGAGACTGACAAGCTGCGTGGGATGTTCCACAGCACCAGCACCACCAGCAATCCGTTACACTCCCCCCGCGGTCAGCATCATCTAGTGTTTTTCCCTGGGGTATTCCTCAGCTCCGGAGTGACTGGAGCCTGTCCTGTGACCACGGACTTGATTATGCGAGTTAATGTGAGAACAACAACAACAACAACTGCTGTACGTATGTATCTAGACTATATTACCACAAGTTTGAGCCTGTCTGTGCTCTACCTGAGTGCCATCATCACTACTACTGCTGTTTTATGTCTCGAGTCGGCGTCTCGAGTGTCTCGACCTTAGATGACATGCAGAAAAAAATACACCCCCCGGGCGAAAAAGACGTTGTAAATATTAGTCTATGCTGTTCAAAATTAAAGAAGAGCGCTTGCCTGGATCGGAAAACAACCTACCACGCAAAGTTTAGCCGATCGATGGCGAAACGGACACAAGAAAATTTTCAACCACATGTAACGTATGGCGAAACAGATCTCCCCGAAAAAAACCTACGAATATCATAGAAGAGCTCTTTCAAGTGATGCAGAAGAAAAACTCAGAAAAAAATGGCCATGTACAACCAGTACGGCGAAATGACCGGGGGGTGGGGGGAATCGTAATCGTTACGGCGAAAACATACTACTCGTACCTGCACGTACGTACCCATTTATTTTTTCTGCCTACGGCGAAAGGGGATCCGCACATTGTTTTCGCTGCTACGACGAGAAAAGGTGCGACGCCAAAAAAACGGTGGTGCGGCAAGTCGCACATTGACTCCGGCACATGGTGCGAGCTAAACGGAATTATCGCGAAAAAAGTGCGCCGCGCACCGCCCTCATGACCTGAGTACAACATCTTGATATAAACCTTGATAATATAGGTAGTGTCGTAGATGATGACTTTAACGAATTTTACAAGAAGTTATCACTTCTTGCAGCACAACAAGCAATTTTGATTGGTGAAAGTTGGAAATGACTACTATTATGACAATAATAGCACCAGCTGCTTGCTGCTATTAATATTATGTGTACATAATATTAATACGTACCAGGTATATTTTACGTTTGCCGCAACCATCAGACTAATATTATTACGTAGTGCACCCTGGCACCTACAATAATACAGACCGCCAGCAAGACAGGTCACTGATGATTTATATGTGGCATGTAGATATTGCTTTCACATATTAGTTGTGTTATACCTCAACTAATATTTTACTATTATTAGACGTAACTTCGTGGAAATTGCCGACAGCATCAATGTGACATGCATGCAAAACTTTAACTTTTTTCATCTACAGTATACGAATAGACTAGATACTAAGAAACGCAAGGGCGTGTGTGAGGGGGAACGTGCAGCGTGTGCGTCTCCCCGAGAGTATCGCTGACTTATGCCCCATTTATATGAGAGGTGGCAAAAGTGGTGGCAGGACGCCATCTATAATCCTAGGCTGATGATGATTATCAGGTGGTGGTGATACGGCGACGCAGCAAACTGCCTGCTGCTGCTGTGTAGATAGCCTCAAGGCACCAAAACTCCTGCGAAGAGCTGAAAGATGTCATGTCAGGAGACAACACTTACTTTTTTCTCTTTCTTTTCTTTCTCACACTTTTACTTTCCAGCTTCTGGACAAGCCGTAGTCACAGGTATCGTCCCTTCTTCCCCCCGGTTCTTGCCTTCAATTTTTATCACGCATAGGGTTCAGCAATCCCACTGCTCGTCGATTTTTCGTCGAGTGTTGCTATTAATGACTCACGCTCTCGCGCTTGCCGCAAGTCAGTTTATATGCACAAGAAAAAATCCCAACGAATTTGTAAGAAGAGTACAGGTATGCACTCGGCGAGGCTCGAAGTCACGAAACTGACCTATATCAGATACCAGACTCGAGGATAACCTGGTACGCCACCGGGGCGACTTCCTACTACTACCTGGCACGTCGTAGGCTGACTCCCGATTTCCTTTTTATTTTTTCTGGCAGGGGCATAAACTGCGTCAGCTATGATATTATATGCGTGTACCACTTTGGTTTTGTTCATGTTTTTTCCGTGGGGTATTCCTCCACTCCAGAGTGACTGGAGCCTGTCCTATGACCACGGACGGACTTGATTATGCGAGTTAACGTGAGAACAACAACAACGACGACAACATAACAACAGCAACAGCAACAGCAACAGCAACAGCAACAACAACAACAACAACAACAACAACAACAACAACAACAACAACAACAACAACAACAACAACTACTACTATTACTGCTGTACATCACGACTACATTCACACCCGGCCCCCCGCTTCGACAGCAAAAATTACGTTTTAGGGGTTGTGAACTTCACAGGGAAAAAAACTCGAAAAAAACTGGCCACTACAGAGCATCGATCACACGACGCAGCCCGACGCGCTTCTGAACCAATTAGTCTGAGCTGCAGCGCAAGGGAGCTGTGCGGCACACGCGTGCATCACGGTGATACGCTTGTACTACTGCTGACATCTTTGGTGGAGGTTGCAGTTTGCCCTTGTAGCAGCAGGCTTGTGGCGAACAGGCCGTCACAGAGCTTCCACGTAGAGACCCAAATTGTCCACAAAGCAAAAACTCGCGAACACCTCCGGGTAGAAAATAAAAAAGGGGATTTTGATGTCTGTGTTCGTACACCGCGTTCGTTGTGGATGCCCTCATTTTCCCACGACACGAGGCATCACCAGCACAAACGAGGCGGGTATTATCAAGTCTGTCTATCGTGCCGTTTGGGGTGTGTTCTCGCCGCTCACCGAGGCATCGTGATGGGCTGCTTGCAGAGAGCTGTGTGCTGCTGTCGAGCACAGCCAGAAGCAGTTTTCGAGACAAACACATCTCGCGCCTCGACAGCTCTGAAATAGCCGGACATCAGCACGCAGCACATCACAGGCAGTGACATGCAAACCCGCCATGCGAAACCACCGCGCCAGACAGCAGTGTTTCTTTTGCTCGTCCCTCAGCGAGTCCGACCACATTGCACTGGGTTAGGCAGGGGCGACAATGAACGGGGCCACCATATCCCCACCCCTGGCCCAACGTCCCGCCCCTTGGCCACACGCCCCACCTTGTGTAACCGCGGGAGGAGGCCTGTGATATCTATGATATTGCCCGCCCCTGTCAAAATCGAGTCAAAAACATTGTTTTTTCCCAACAAAAACAAGTGTAGCGTTTGTTTGCTCGCCCTAGCTGCGGGTCCGATGACAACACACTATGCACTATACACTACTGGGCGAAGCAAGGACACAATAATCAACGGCAATGAACCTCGCCACACCCTTCTCACCCCTTGGCCTAACGCACTCTTCTTTAGGCAACGCCTCCCTTGGTACCTTGCGAAGGCAGCAAGCAGGCAGGAGCCAGAGCCGCGTCTGTGATATCCCCCGCCTCCCTCGCAACCAAAACAAGAAACACAGGTACCGTGACAGCAAGTAGGACAGAAAGATACATCAAATAACTCGCTCCTCGTACCTGACCGGAACTGCTCGTCGTCGTGCTCTTCTGGGAAGTGTTGTGATGGGATTGCTTGGACAGAATCATATCGTGGTAGTAGTTTGTTTGTGGGTGCCCCGCCATTTACTACAAGACAAGAGGATGGGGTACACGCGGCAGGAAGTAGCTCTGAGAAGGAGTGGACGATGTCCTGCTGTACTGGTGTACCTTGCAGCAGAAGAAACAGAGGGAAATGCTACTATTAATACTGTACTCTTGAAGGCAGTGCGATATGATGAACATCATGATACTTGCACTATGAACCATCCGCAAAAATTTACAAAGAAATTCGATCCATTTTTTGGGAACGTTCCGCGCGTGGAAAAACTCAAAAAAATAGTGATGATTTCGTTGTGGTATTTGGAAAGGTCGCGAATTTTTTATTTTTTGGGGGTTTTCGTCGCTTATTTTTCCCCTTCTTTTCTTGTCGAAGAAAGCAACCTGCAACGCACCGGTATGGCTCAATTACGGACCGTAACTGCGAATTCGCTCGTTCAAAATCGCCCACCTGCTTTGACTCTTGGCTCTTTTGGCATTTACGTCATGAAAATGGGCAGAAAGGACCGTTTGATGTGAAGACCACACAGCACAGAGACTACTACTAGGTACACTACTATATTACTTCGAAGTATTATTTACACTATTAGCCGAGATGTATGTGCAGTCATCGGTCTACAGCGCGAGTTGGTTAGTTGTGGCAACGGGGGAGGACTCTATGCTGTTGGTTGTTGTTGTAGTTGATGCGTGGATACCCGCGTCCATGTCAGTCAGTTCAGTTTGCACATTGATTAATTTCGATTGTGCGCGCCATCTTCGTCTCGTCGTGTGTTCTAGGTTGAAAGCGAGTTTTTTTTTTTCTTCTTTTTTCATCCTCCGGCGGATGGGGAAAAATGAAAGCGTGGTATTTTACGGCCGAACTTTGATACGTTTTTTTTGCGAATGAATGCAACAATTGAGTTAAATCGATACACGATGTGTTGTTGTATGAAAATACGTAAAGTGCACAAGAAAAAAAAAATCTGGACCCTCACTCCACCCCCCCCCCGCCCAACCCCCGCCCCCTCCGACACCAAAAATGTTTTTTTTTTTCTCAAAGTTTATCGTTGATTTGGACACTGCTGTTGGGGGCGTCGAACGTCATGTTGTCGCTTGTTGGTCAGCAAGGAAGCACCATGGAGCACGATCGACAGAGTTCTTTGTTGCCGTGCACAACCATGTAGTGTTCAAGTCGTGTAAGTGCTGTCCAACTTGGATTTCGAAAAGGCCTCGGGTATGTATGTTGTATCAAACTGGATTAAATCGACGCCAAAGACAGACGGTATACGAAGTTCAAGCAGATGATCTCTTGCTGCTAGTTATCGTTGCTCCCCCGACTCCCGTCCAAGCTTGCCCCCCCCCCTTACCCTCCCTCCCCCTTTTTGCCTGATCGGCCAAGATTGGCCAAGGATCGGCCTTTGCAACAATAGTCTAATGGTCGCCGCGTTCATGCGCGAGACAGGAGTTTTGCAGAAACCATCCTCCCCTCTCCCGCCCCCAACAGGGCTCTCCTTTCTCCTCGTCTCATTCTACTTGCTCCCACGTCCTTTTCTTGTACCTAACCCGACCATGACTGCGGACGCCTAAAATTACATTAGAGGCAGCCCCGCCGGCCGCCACCCCGGCTGCCCCCGCCCCCTCCCCGCAAGCTTTTCGTTCTTCGTATTCGTTTCCCTCCTCCTCCTCCTCCTCCTCCTCCTCCTCCTCCTCCTCCTCCTCTTCCTCCTCCTCCTCCTCTTCCGCCTGATCCGACCTGTCCTACGTTGGCCCGGCACTACGCCAGAGGCACGCCCCGCGGCTACCCCCGCCCCCCCCTCCTCCTCCTCATTATCATCATCCCCCTCCTCGTGTTCTTCTTCCTCCTCCCCGTCTACGTCCTTGTCGTCGCTGTCACCGTCGATGCTTTCGCTCGAAGCGCCGGAGTCGTCTACGGGATCTCTGGTACCCCCGTCTTTGACTCCTTCTTTGCGTTTCCCACGAACTATCACCGTGGTTGTTTGAGTACCACGCGCTCCATCCCTTCGCTTTAGATCCTTTTGTAGGCTTGCCTTCACAGCGTTCTTCTCATCTTCACTGACGACGATGCGCTTGAAGAACTCTTGGCCGGCCGGATCATCATTCCTCATCCTCACGGCTCCGGTGTGCAGTGTGTCCACGTGGCTATTCATTGAGTATTTCCACTCCCAGTGGTTATCTCAGATTATAGTATCAGTCAGTCCAACAAGCTTGAACGCTGTCACTGTCTTGTAGTAGCGGACACGCTACAGCAGTCACCAAAGTCTAATCCTCCTGTACGCGCGACTCACGAGGTGTGCTGACTGATTCTTCATGTTTTTCTACCTCCTCGGCGTTGACACCCGAGCCGTCGCCGAAGTTCATTCAACAACGGCAAACCCTCTCCACATCGTCATGTTCTCGAGTTCCTCGGCTTATTTTCCCGCATTGCTCATCTAACCATTCCCGCTGCTTGAAAGGTGAAGCTGTTGTGCCTGCAGCCGTCACCGGTCCACCGTCGGTGGAAGTCGTGGGCCGTATGGATATGCTCGCGCGAGCTGTGGCCTTCGGAACAGTAGTCGAAGTACTTGGACCGGCCGAACCTCCACCACTCCCAGCAGCAGCTGCAGCAGTTGGGCTAGCAGCCCCAGCCACAGCCCCTAACCCAGCGGTAGCAGATGCCCCACTTCCACTAGGTAGCTTTAAGCGGCACCTGGAGATACCACACTTCCACTTGGCTGGCTTATCTTTGATATTCAAACAAAAGCTTTTTGCATACAAAAGTTGTGCAACATAACATGGCAATCTTCGCAGCCATGGCTCTCGCCGACAAGAAACTCGAAGTCGCAGCCGGTAATTATGCCGCATTTGACCATGACGTAACGACTCTTAACGCGTGCGCCCCCATCCGCTCCCCTCAGAGCTTGAATCAAGATGTTTCGGGCGTTGATACCACCGAGTAGACACGCCAAAACACGCGTGCGGCATGCGGCAGAACTGGTCGGAACGAGGCAGTTCGTCGGCGAAAATATCAATTCCGCCGCGTTTTGACGGATTCACAAAATCTCGCCGCGCCTTGCCGCGCCGCGTGTGAGCTTGTAGGTAGGTACCAAGTTGTACTGCCGCCGAGCTCGTGGTGCTGCGGTCTCGAAGAAGATGTACTAAGCTTGTAGCAGGTGACGTCACCAAGTGTCACTGGCCTCACACGTACGCTGTCGAGGTTCGTCTGTTGTTCGACTAAGCACATTCTCCGCCAGTCTATAACTACGTCACTTTGTTTAATAATATAGGAATTAGTGTGGCATGGTTCTTTATATAGGATTTAGTGTGGGGACACCCCCCCCCCGCCAGGCCCCAAATGAAAAGTTTGGAGTGAGGTTCCAGAAAAAAAAAAATGTGCGCCCTTGCGAAGTGTGGTGAGATTAACCCCTTCACAACTGGAAACCCGTTTTTGGGGACAAAATTACTTGGATTTAGTATAGAGAGGGGTTCGGGGGCTCTAAAGGGGTTAAGCTTTATTTTGTCCCATCCGCCGGAGGATATAAAATATATACTCTACCCCCTACCCCCCCCCCCCCTTCGTTTGGTTCTCTCCCGCCAGCCCACCTGAAATCAAAATCTGCCAGAGTAATAAACACTACTACCAGGCAGTTGATATCACCTCGCATTACCCTTTTCAGCCATCCACGCCTTACGTAAATAGCTCCAATTCATATCCCCCCTCCTCAACGCCCCCTCCTTCCCCACCACCGGCACCATCGCCTAGACCTAGCACCACGCGTATAACAAACTCCTACCAGGTAACTGATACACATCTATGCGACTTAAATTAAGCTATTGTTGGAAATCGCCCCTCCCCCTTCGAACACTCCGCCCTCTCTTCACCGGTTGTATGACGGACAGGATATATGTTAAGGTACCTTATAAGTTACCTAATAGTGGGGTATTAGTCCGTTTGACCACTCGCAAAAGGTTAAGTAATAGCTTACACAAACTATGCCTTATAACACTCTTCCCCCCTGAAACGGCGGGATAGCAGGTCGGCCGGATACACGGGCGGATCTGTCAATATCCAAGCCGTTTCATTTCCTGGGTATACCGGGGAGAGTATTTTTCAAGTTCGACGTGGGGAAAGTCTGAAAAAGTTTATTATTGTGGATGGTGGGATTTGAACCCACGATCCAAAAAAACCATGGTCCGTCGACGACGCCATTTGTTAAGGTATTAGTGGGGTATTAGTCCGTTTGACCACTTGCAAAAGGTTAACTAATAGCTTACCCAAACTAAGCCTTATAACAATTACATTATGGGTGGCTATCTCCACCGAACCTGACCCTCAGGGGACAGGCCGGGTCGACATACACACGCACCCGTATACAACGGCAGCTTGCGCTGCCGGGGTTGTAACGAGGACCACTGATAGGGACAGCTTACGCTATACCTACAATGGGACTCGAAGGGTGCGCCAGCTAGCGTTGGGCTGCGAAAGCAACTGAGTTAAATCGACACACGACGCGTATGAAAATACGCGGAAGTGTGGTGAGCTAAAGCTTTATTTTTCCCCATCCGCCGGAGGATAAAAAAAAAAAAAAAAAAAAAAAAAAAATTACATTATAAACTGATGCATTCCTTCTACAACCGTTAGATTTGTCCCCTTAAAGGGTTTATAGTTTCCGCGCATAGATTGATGAGTTGTCCCGCCCGCCCTCCCCCCCCCCCCCCCCCCTCCCCGCGCCCGCTCCCTCTTGTTCAAATGCCCCACCTAAAATCAAAATCTGCCAGACAGAGTAATAAACACTACCAGGCAGTTGATATCACCTCATTACCTTTCTAGCCATCCATGCCGTAGCTCCAATTCATACCCCCCCCCAACGCCCCCGCCTTCCCCACCACCCGCACCATCGCCTAGACCTAGCACCACGCGTATAGTAAGCTCGTACACCTATGCAACCTAAAGCTGTTGGAAATCCTCCTTCCCCCCCCACCCCCCCACCCCTTCGAACACTCCGCCCTCTCCTCACTGGTTGTACGACTTACTGATGCATTCCTTCCACAACCATCAGATTTGTGCCCTTATAGGATATTATATAGTTCGCGCACAGATTGAGTAGCCCCGCCCGTTCCTCCCCCCGCCCCCCTCCCGCGCTCCTGCTTGTTCAAACCCAGCCCCCCACGCCCTTAAAAACTACGCCCTCCCGTCACCGGTTTTACGACTCACAGGATACACTTGATCAACTGATGATGCATTTCCTTCCACAGCTAGCTGTCAGATTTTGTCCCCTCAAAAACGGGTTTTAAAATTTTATAGTTTCCGCGCACAGACTGACTAACATCACCCTGTTGACCCTGGTACAAGCTACACTGTATAGTTGCAAGGGGAGTCGCCGACCTATATCCTTAATGAGGACACACACCCAGTAATACGCGCGATCGGAGTATCACACACAGCTTGCAAAGATGAGTTTCGACAAGAAGAATCTTCGGTCTCACAACCAACCGGAGGAGTGTATTTTTTTTTCCATGTATAACGTATTATTATATGTATTACGAAAATTAAAATACACTCCAACCAGCTGTGATATCGAATATTTTGTCGAAACTCATCTTTGCAAGCTGTATGTGATACTCCGATCGCGCGTATTACGGGTTGTGTGCCCTCATTGAGGATATAGGTCGGCGACTCCCCTTGCAACTATAGTAGTGTAGCTTATCAGGGTCGTCAACAGGGTGATGTTAGGCAGTCTGTGCGCGGAAACTATAAAACCCGTTTCTGAGGGGGACAAATCTGACAGCTGTGGAATTTATGTGTGTTGTAGTGACATGTATGTGTGTTTTGATGTGAAGACCACCTACTAGATACTGCTCGTACACCCACGAGAAGCACCGGGGCTACAGCTTCATCTTGCACTACTAATACTACTACATACTACTACAGCCTGACTGAGAGGTCTCGTGTATACGTATATCGTCACTGCGCACAAGGTGATACCAACAACGCAAGAAAACGTCACGATAAAATGACGTATAGTCTACCAGTATAATGTATCTTGTCCCGACACCATTCTACGTTAGTGTGTGTGATGTGTGTTGAGTATGGATATTATGGGCCGGAAAAACGGCTATTATGATTATCATCGTCACGTTGACCCCTTGTTGTGGCTTTTTCGCCTGTGGACGCGGTGCGTCGAAACAGCAATTTATTTGATGTGGAGAAAACACGCAACAACACACAATATAATATGAAAAAGAGCCACCGGCCCACATAGCCCGTATAGCCTATTTTTTTGCATCATAGGTGCCACAGCAGCAGTGGATACTATTTTTTTATATATTTCATCAATGGATACGTACGAATGATCACTCACTCACTCACGGTAAGAAGAGTGCGCCAAAACCGCGAAACAACGTTGTTACGATAAAATAAATCGAAACCGGCTCAAAACGGGAACAACTTGGCGTTAAAGCCGTAAAAACTATCATCTGCCCCAGCTGGGAAGAGAATCACAGATAAATCACCCGCCGCCTGCAACCTGACCAGCTGCCAGGTATCAGGTCTTTCGTATCTTTTGTACCTCAGGGGTACGTATAGTATGATACGTATGTATGGTATGTATCGTACAAGACCAGGTAAGTACTGTACCGTGATCTCCTCGTGAGATGCCACAGGATTCCATGATGAGGGAATCCCAGGGCATCTCGCAGACTTCCGGCCTGACTTCTCATTGAACCGGGATGGTGGGGGAGATCCCGCACGTTCCCGCGTGATCCCACAGAGTACCATGGGTTCCCTCGTATCCTCACACCCGGGGTCCCACGTCACGTACTACTACTGTCCCACAACTTCCCGTGAGTTCCCTCGAGACCCAAATTGCCTTATTATAAAAACCTAAATACACTCCAGTTGTGAGATCGAATATTTTGTCCAAATGTTAAGGACTTTAGTGGGGTATTAGTCCGTTTGACCACTTGCAAAAGGTTAACCAATAGCTTACCCAAACTAAGCCTTGTAACACTCTCCCCCCCTTTAACGGCGGGATAGCAGGTCGGCCGGATACACGGGCGGACCTGTCATTTACCCAAGCCATTTCATTTCCTGGGGATACCAGGGAGAGTGTTTTTCAAGTTCGACATGGGGAAAGTCTGAAAAGTTTATTATTGTGGATGGTGGGGATCGAACCCACGACCCAAAAACCCATGGTCTGTCGACGACGCTATTTGTTAAGTAATATGTGGGTTACTAGTCCGTTTGACCACTTGCAAAAGGTTAACCCATGGCTTACGCAAACTAAGCCTTATAACACCAACTCATTTTTGCAAGCTGTGTGTGCCTTAATATGATGCATTTTTTTTTTCCCGCGAGTTCCCGCATGTTTTCACGAGAGTTCCGGCAAGTTTCCGCGCTTTTTGCCACGAGTTTTCATGCGAGTTTCCGCGAGTTTCCGCGAGCTCACCACAATATCTAACGAGATAGTACAAAGTCGGTGCCCTTTCCGCGGCTGTCCCCACCCCTCTAACCCCGCCGGACCCGGTGCGGATGTTCCGTGGAATCCTATGAGATCTCATGAGTTCCCAAAGAAGGTTCCCGCGTTAATTTGAGCGTGAATTTCCAGGGGATACCGCGGCATACCGCGGTATCCAGCGGTATCCCACGTGGAAACCTAGGGCATCTTGCGCCTGTCTTCGTATATATATGATATGTTTATGAATCAATACAAGGGGGTACCGGATTTACGAGCCACATTCAGAACAGGCCAATACTATCACTCTTGTGTTGTCCTCCTTGCCGCACTTGTCTCAGGGTGGGTGTTATTGACAACAATGCCGTTGATCTTTCGTCCAATCAAAATATGGCAGACGACGTGTGCTCCTCCCTCACCATCAATACACTGTAGTGCTGTAATCTCACGTTGATGCGGCTCATGTCTCACAAGATGCTTCTTCTTTGTTTTTGTATCGTATCTCTACTTTTACTGCTTGCTTCCTCTTGATTGGCAAGTCTTGGTGCAGATGATAAGTGGCAGTGTAGCGGCTCGCCGTGCAGAGAAGCACTACGAGTACTACCTGTGTACTGTAGAACCCGTGCAAATCTCACATCATCAAAATATCAAACCTGAACAGGTATCATATAGCTTGTATACAAGTCGTGACAAATCGACTTGGCAGTTTATCAACGTCGACGATCTCAAACCGAGAGCCCACTGTGCTTCAATAAAGACGGTCCTTCAGGACGCGTTCTGCAACGAAACCCGCATGCTGACGAAGCAACGAGGGCGGATGTTCCCCAGCAGGTGACCACCACTGTCAAGGTATTAGTGGGGTACTAGTCCGTTTGACCACTTGCAAAAGGTTATCCAATAGCTTACCCAAACTAAGCCTTATAACACTCTCCCCCCTGAAACGGCGAGATAGCAGGTCGGCCGGATATACGGGCGGACCTGTCATTTATCCAAGCCGTTTCATTCCCTGGGGTACCAGGGAGAGTATTTTTCAAGTTCGACATGGGGAAAATCTGAAAAGTTTATTATTGTGGATGGTGGGGATCGAACCCACGACCCAAAAAACCCATGGTCCTGCCGACGACGCCATTTGTTAACGTAATTAGTGGGGTATTAGTCCGTTTGACCACTTGCAAAAGGTTAACCGATAGCTTACCCAAACTAAGCCTTACAACACCACGCACTATGTTGGCTCCCAGAAGAGAAGACTCCGATCGCCATGCAGGGTAATAAGTAATAATCAACTTATCAATCGAGTGAGGATTACATGTGGACCCCCTTCAGTTAATTATCTCAATTCTCCGCCACCACCGCTCTCCTGCAAATAGGCCAGGAGGCAGCACTTGAAGCCCTTGACAGCTACCTGGTATAAAAAAATGGCCCAAAAAAACTTTGCCTTGACTGACACCAAGTTACAATTAACAGGACCTAATGCGGAACACTCGACCCTGTATACAGCCTTGACAGCGGACATTTTCCCGTGCTTGACACATCCATCTCCTGACGTACCTGGTCTTCTGAATACTTCGGCCACAAAAGCGCTGGCCACCTTTTCAATCTGTCATACTTGGAAAGCATTTATTACGTTATCATGCACAACACAAGGATATGTACTTCACCACCTACGTGGTACACGGTGCCACCTGTGATGGCCTTATCGTGGCAAAGCGAGCTACCCACAGCACCACACCCTACACTCCTGAACCCAGCAGGAGCCCGGGGCCAGCATCGCTGCACACCTGACTCGGTTCATGGGCCCAAATCCATGTCAAAGATAGAAACAGAGTGCTATTCTATGCCCGTCATAGCCGGCGACGGTCCCAAGCCTTGTCTTGACGACGTTACAAGTTACCGTTCGAGTAACAGCATGCCCGCCTGCGCATCTGCGGGGACCCGAAGATACGCCCGAACGACCCGCGAGGGCGACGCATGCTATCATAGGGGTGGCACTTTTTTACCAAACCCTTTCCGAGACTGATAGGGCACTGGCCAACATCCTTCGAATCCCATTCGTGGCTTTCGGTAGAGGCCTAGGCCATGGGTTTGTTCGTCGGGTAAACAGTAGTACAGCTTAGTTCCCCAAAGACACCGGTTTTGGGTGGGAAAATAAAGCTCTCTATTCAAGTGAGGAGCCATAGAAACATTTGGTGGACCTCCACCGTAGCATGCGTCCGCCACATACCCATTCATTGGCAAATCCCTCCGCAAGACAGCCTGCATCACCACGTTACAAGACACTACTAGGATAGCGTGCACCAACGATCGGTGGGTTGTCCATGTTTCCCTCCTTTGTCTCACGTGGGTGGGCAGAAAAGGTGTTTGTTTCTACGCGCGTGGTTGCTAGCCCCAAGCCCTGTGGAACTTCTTTTCTATTCTATCTGTATCAAAAGCGTGTGCTATCTGCCCCTTGCCCTCGGACTTGTGTTTTATTCTATACTCAAATTATATGCCAATTTTTGTGACAAGGTGTCCATTTATACGCGCATAGTTATCACCCCCCAGCCCTCCCACCTCTATCGATATGCACGACAAGACACAACACGACGCATCCTCTCCGAACGACCCGACCTCCTCCGCCTGGATACCTCTCCCCGCCGTCCTGTGAAATCCATAATGCCTATTCACTACGACGTATTCCAAATGCGCGCACTCATTTTCGAACGTAGGTGGGCAGAAAATGTGTCTATTTCTATGCGTATGATCATCAGCCCCCAGCCCTCGGACTTCTAGCATATTCCATCAACGACGTAGAAAGGTGTCAATTTCTACGCGCATGGTTACCAGCCTACGGCCCTCCCACATTTCTGTCGATGCGTACAACAATACACGTGTCATCTCCAGTCATCCGCCCGCCCCCGCCTACACCCCCTGGATGCAGCTTGCCCTTCATGCGACTCGCCGAACACCTTGCACGGCGCTTCTCCCTTAGCGCACGCAATGTCTGCCTAGACGCCGAAAACCCGGCGTTCTCCGTCCCGGCGTTAGAGCAATTCGAGGGTCTATTGTCATACGACCACGGCCATGCATGATATCAAAAGGGATGCGTGGTTAATGGCAAAATGACTAACGCAAACAATACATGAGTACGCCCACCCCCTCCTCCCCACCCCTCCCGGCCAGATCCGTATCGGCTTCTTATTTAATAATCCAGACGCACAAAGCCGCCGCACTAGCTTGCGCTCGTTGCCATGCGCTCGTGCCACGACATGACTGAAACACAAAAGGCCCGCGAAGCAACGATACTCCTATACACTACTATACAATACCGCACGTACTGATATGTAGATCAGCCAGGAAAAACAAACACGACTGTCCCCCGCCACTCTGTGCTTGCGATAGTACACTCCGCCGTTTACGAGAAGCGAACGAACTGGGCAACGAACGAACAACACAGTTAACAGTGTCGGTGCTCATACTGTTTGGGGAGGCGGCCCCCACAGGTCTCGTACCTCCCAATATGGTATCGTGGGTGCCGCAATTAAGAGAACGCAAGATAAGAGCACTCTAGACGTAAGGGCGGTCAAATCGGCATGTTCCGCCTACATTAAAAGTTAAATATTTCCCACGACAGGTACTTGCAAGGTGTAGTTAAGAGCCCTTGATTCGACTTGTCACTGGCAGCTCTTAAAGCGGGGTACTCACCATACACGAAACAGCTCTTTGAGTTGAGGAGCCCCGTCAGCGAGAAATGATTGGGCTCAAAGTGCAACCCCTACCGTATCATGCCTCCAAAAGCGGAAACCTTATGAAATCAAGGCAGCGGTAGAAGGGTCACTGCTGCAGCCTCTTTTTGTCGGCGACTCAGTGTCATCCGTGAGAGTGGCCACCTGCATGTTTTTTCAGTTTCGCAAGATGCACGGCCGCGAGTATTTGTGTTCGTTATGCTGCTCCAACAAAAGCGTTTTCAAGTCCATCATTGACTGAGGTGCTGAGCCACGCGCGCGAGTAGCCAAGAACGGATAGAGGGCGTGGGAGTAATACCCCTACTATAGCCTTAGTCAGTGACTTAGTCATTGGCGGTAAGAATATTGTCTTCCCCCTTATAAATAGCCCGTATAGGTGCAACCTCCACCGCAGCATGGTTCAATGGTGCACGAAATGCGCGGCGCGATTGCTGGTTCACCCTTCCCCCGTCATGACACACGGTACGATAGGGGTAGCAGCCTAGTTTTTCTACGGCTCTTCGCGTGAGAAGCTCTCAACCAACCCCAAACGTCGACTCTTACGAAAAAGTAATAGAGTGTAACCCCACGAACAGTCCCATGGCCTAGGGAAGCAACAAAAATATATCGTAAAGAGCACAAACGTTATTTCCAGCGATACTGGGCAGGTCCTCACTTGGGAAGCCCCGTCAGTTCGAAATATTTCCGCCAAAAAGTGATATCTCTATCATAACACGCGTCTCACGTGGTGGCGATTACCGTAAAAACTACGTAGGCGTTACGGTGCAGGGGGCGCAGTAGCGAACACGAAGCCGTCAAACTCCATTTCCCTGCCCATCGCCGGATGTGTTCAGATGGGAAATGAGGTCCTGTTCCACCTTAAGGTACCTGGTTGGCCACACGCGACAGAACGGGGGGGTAGGGGAGTTGGGGGGAGTATTCGTTTGCTGCTTGTTTTGATCCTTTGGCCATTGACAACGCATTCCTTTAGAGACGGAGCACCGGGGGGGTGGGGTGGGGGTACGCATGCCATGCCTAATCGTAATCTTACGATCATAGATCCTCGGGTCTCAACAATGCCGGGACGAAGCATGTCGGGTTTTCAGGGACCTGGCAGACATATTTGAGTGAGGCAACCGCGAAGCATCGTGAGGAAATCGGTGAGTCGCATGAAGTGTGAGCTGCATTCTACTAAGATCCACTTGTGAGGCGGGCTTCGGCACCTTGTGCGTACTTTCTTGCTTGTGGGTGACAACTTCGAAATAAATGTTAAAATTTTTAGCACCGTGGGGGGGGAGGGGGGGGGGGGGGAGGTCACACAGCTAATTCGCTTGAGGGCGGTACTGAAAAACGGGGGGAGGACACACGACTATTCGCTCCAGACGATGCCGACAGGGAACAATGTTGCGAGTAACACACGTTGCAAGCAACAACGTTTCAACTGGCGCACCGTGAGTAGAAGTCGCCGTATTACATTTGGTTGCGTGCGAAAATTTGCGGAGCTCTTCGTTTTGGCATCCGACTGACGAGTTTGTGACACATCGTGTGTGGTGTACTTTAATAGCGACTAAGTCAATTACTTGGTTTCCTCGCCACCCAAATCATAACAATCTCTGCACAGTAGTCGTCAAATCCAGCCAATTCACACCCCGAGAAAGCGGACGTTGTGATACAGCAGCGCGTCGGACCTCTGCCATATTACTTTTTCTCACCTCACTGCCTGGGAGTTTGTACGTAGAGACCTAGAACCAGCGGTACCTTTCGATCCTCCGGGATGTCCGCCAAACGTAGTGACAGATTGTCCACTTTTCCAAGTTACCAGTAACTTGATCAAGCGATTGGGTCTCGTAAGCACGAGAGGGACGACGTATGCATACGAGCGAGCAGCGTTCGTGCACGTGCGAACAGTGGCTTTTCCACTTGACTTTTGACTTTTGACTTCTCTTTCTTTCTCAAGAAGGTGTTTAAGAACTCAACACCAGGTTATTACGAGGGAATGGTTCAGCTGAATACCCTGTCCCATAAGAGAGGCGTTTTTCTAATGGCAAATGAAATCGTCTGCGTGATGAAACGCCCCTCCCGGAACTCACAGAGAGACCCTCCTGTTTTCTGCGCCCAATGCGCCGCGGTTGAGACCACGACCCATCGTACTTTTCCGCTCCCACGCTGGCCGCCGCAACAGATAACCCGGAGTCCGTGATGTAGCAGCAAAGATTATGCACATCGGTGCGCCATTAATAGACGTTTTGATGCCGTGTGTCAAGTGGTCCCCGTATATTGCCACGTGGTCCTGGAGGGGGGTGCAGGGTTATCGCTGTTGGGAAGCGTTCTGCTCATGGTTTCCGGTGTCTATATTAATCTCTCCTTTGGCTCGCTGCCTATACACAAGGTTGACAGTAATACAAGTGAACGGTACAGGACAGGCAGGCAGTGCAGAGCAGTGACAAGATGGGGCGTCCTGCGTGGACGACCACCGTCACCTACATTCTCGCCCATCTATGATGGCCTTGATGCGACCGTGACATCTATTATCACCTGAATTCACCCCAACCACGACATGGTTTCACGTCGAATCTATAGAGTATCAATCCACGGGGAGTACGCCACAACAATAGCCCAACCTGAACTGCCGTAGGTGGAGATCACGTGGCAATCGAAAGAATGTCAACAAAGTATTCTGAAATTGGAAAGTCAATCGAAGATGCGGCTATTGGAAACAAACAAAACTGAAGCTATATAGATTCCCCCACACCTCGTAGTGAGGCTAAGACGCCTCATTGCAAGATATACAACCCTGTGATGGAGCTCACAACCGTGGGAGCTACAGGTCGGGTATGTACCTACGGTATACCGGTAGTAATTGCCCTTCGTGCAAAACAAATTGGCAAGCGAGGCCAAAAGCTTGCCTTCGGAAGACGAGACCAAAAGGACCAGAGGAAGTCACGCAAACCCAAAAGTTTGACATGTCATGCCGACGACGCCATATTGTCAAGTGGTCCCCGAGGGGGATGCAGGGTTGTCGGTGTTGGGAAGCGCTCTCCTCACGGTTTCCGGTGTCTTCATTCGCCTTTCTTTTGGGTCGCTGCCTAGAAACATGTCTGAAACTACTCTATAGGAACGGTATAGGACAAGAAGGCAGCGCAGAGCCGTGACAAGGTGGGGGGTCCTACCTATACCACCACCGTCACTTGCACTCGACAGTCTGTGATGGCCTTGATGTGACTTGTGACATCTACCATCACCTGATTTCACCCTATCCATGACATGGTTTCACGTCGAATCTATCAGAGTGTCTGTCTACGGAGATAATCCGAAACATGAGCCCGCCTTTTTTATGGGTTTATGACCCTCTGGCGGATTAGTAAAAAAGACGCTTGAGCTCGTCACACTTCCATTTATGTGTCGCGAGATAAATATTCGCGTCGACAACGCACGCTCCTTCGGGTTGGCCAAGGGTGCGGCAGGGAGATATATACTAGTCACTTGTTGAGCTTATTTCACCTGCTCAGGGCCTCTTGCGCGACGAGTGTCTACTCTTTTTTTCGAAAGTGTTCAGCTGTTGTTTTTTCGTTTCGGACACGCATCGCCATAGAAATATTTGTTTCGCTGGCGTTTCGAGCGGGGTACGGGTCCCCGATCGTGCGAGTCGCCCACACTCGGTAGTGAAAATGGAGTAAGATGACACTATAATGCCGTAGCTCGGGCCCCACCACGCAAACAGCTTTGAAGTAGCTGGCTCGGCGAGAGGGTGGGCGACCAAGGCGCCAAGACACGGTTCGCTTCGTCCCGTACCGCGTTCAAAACACAGTTCGCTTCGTCCCGTACCGCGTTCAAAACACGGTTCGCTTCGTCTCGTACCGCGTTCAAAACACGTTTCGGTTCGTCCCGTACCGCGTTCACGCCACCAAACCGCAGCAGCAATCAAGTCAGCATTAACATCGACGCGTGCTACGATAGAGGGGCACGATTTTTTTCTGAAGCTCCTCGTTTTGGGAGCTTGAGACCTCTCCCAAAAACTCATTTGAAGAAAAAATGACACTGCTGCCGGATGAAATATGCCATGGCTTAGATACACAGCGAGAATTATGAAAAGCAAATGTCTTTTTCCGACGATTTTTGGTTAAGAAGCCCCAGCATGCAGAAAACAAAATTCCAGAAAGTGCTACGTCTATCTTAGCGTGCGTCCATCAGCAGAACAAGGCTACGTTGTGGCAATAATATATTGATTTTCTTGAAGTTAATGTGATTCTTAAGTTATTGGGGTGAGGACACAGAGTGTCCCCTGCAGGTCTTCCTATTGAGCAGGTCTTCGGTGAGTACTCACTTTCTTAGCCGTAGTAGAGAAGCTGCTTTAGTATTTCCACAGATGCCCGGATAGCAACTGAGAACCGAGGCGCATTTCTCTGTTTCATTTCCTGACTACCCCGAATAGATAACGCCGACATATCATACGAAAACGGCCAATTACCTATCAAATCAAATAATTGCAGGCCTTTCAAGGCCATACCTTGACATTAGCCCACCCTGATGAGCCACATATGCAGAAATATGGGAGATTCGGGGAAACTCCGATTCTACGAACTAGACCATGAGTCGAAGATGCGGCTCTTCAAAACCCACTCCCACACCTCTAATGGCCTGGCTATGGAGCCAGGAAAGCGCGAAGCAAAGCAGTTGAAGGAAACGCAGACCCTACAACAAAGCAAACC
This sequence comes from Undaria pinnatifida, assembly GCA_012845835.1. NCBI lineage: Eukaryota > Phaeophyceae > Laminariales > Alariaceae > Undaria > Undaria pinnatifida. Next base: position 3,037,030 of record JABAKD010000003.1, read on the forward strand.
ACCCATCAAAAACCTGTCGCGTACCGCCGGTGTGGCAGGGGGGGGGGGCGACAGAAAAGGCTCTACGGCAAAAAGAACACAGAAAAGGCACTATGGTAAGGCAAATCTTTGTCGAAAGGAAGGAGAACACAGGCGCTAATACAAGGGAGAAATCATGCCAAAAACCTCCTGCGGACCATTGGCATGGCGGGGGTTAGATGAGGAGGGGGGGTCGTTAGTCTTAAACGAGGCGCTTACAGCGAAAACTTCTCCATATAATGACGTTCCTCTCGGGGCCAGCTCTCGCCAGCCCCGGGGGACGCCTCCAGCTGGTCTCCCCGCGCTCGACAGAGCATCACCACCGCCACCTGGCCTCTCCGCGCTCGACAGAGCACCACCCCCAGAACTCCCGGGGCCGGAGCACCCATGCCGACACCCACTCGGCCTTGACTTCCGAGGTGGGATGAGCCCAGCGAGCGCCCAACGAGGCAGAAGCCACTGTACTCCAGCGTGAGGCACGCCGACGTCGCCATGATGAGGACGTCGAGCAGGCGAAGGCCGCTGCGCGAGGGGCGTCCCTGGCGCTGGAGAGGGCGCACCGAGCCCGTGGAGATGCGGTCTGAAGACTGCGTCAACGTCGTAGGGCACCAGAGTCTAGCCCGCGACCACCTGGCCTATTGCGACTTGGCCACCGACCGGCAAAAGCGCGCGAACGACATTGTTCGCGCACACCACGCCCTCACAGTTTCTCGCGTTAACCGCAGAAACTCCGCCCTCATGGACGCGCTGCATCCGGCACCTAACTTCGCTGTGGGTGGTTGGACATGGGTGTACAACTCTGCCTCCGCCATCCGCCATCCGCTATTAATGGGGTGTGAAGGCGAATACGGACGTCAAGGTGCCGGCGGAGCGGAGGAGACTTCGTGGATTCCAGCATTCCCGTTTCCATGCCCGTTATATCTTGAACTTAGAGTGGGTATTAGTGTCTTGAATGCATTGTCGGAATCTTGCCTTCAACTTGTTGCAGGGGCGACCCCGGGCGGCGAACGTTCCCGAAGATGCTGAATACCCCCTCTATTTCCGCGGACCCGCTGCCTTCCCCCGCCCCTCGCTTACCGAGTCCGGCGTTGGCGCCTGTTCTTTCGCCGGGGACACCGAGGGCTAACGTGTGGGGCGGCCGTGGTGGCGCGGGCGGTCCGGTGCCGTACGCTAGAGCCGATGCGGGGCGGGGCATGCAGAAACCGGCATAGTCGATCCCTTTGGACATGATCACCCCTATCGTTCAGAGTAGCCTTCGCCAACATCAGCATCAACATTAACATCAGCATTAACATCAACATCTCTACGACGACCGTGATCTGTCACTCGTTTTCTTGCGAAGCGCCTGCTGTAAGCCAGTGCAGTATCGAATTGATGAGGCATAATTGGCGACGGAAAAGCTGCAGAGCCAATTTTCATAGTCAGATGAAATATCGCACTTGATAAGTGATGGGCTACAGAGCCAGATCGTGTTTAAACATCGTATGGTACGAGTACGTCGTTCGTTTCGCTTATTAGTTAACTGGTCAAGTTGCTCATCGCCAGGATAGGCATGAACCACGCGCGCAACAACCCCACTCTGCCCCCCAACCCCACACAAGCATGCGCGCAAGCAACGTTTTAGCTAGCCCATGGTTGATAAACTGCATTAACTGTATCACGTACTCACAACGCCTTTAAGCACAAACACTATCAATGAACCAAACACCGAAGTTGTCCTGCATGTACATTTTCAAGGAAGCACGCTCTCACTCAAGTACTCTGGCACTCCGGCACTGGAATCGCCCCACGAACACGCGATGTATACCTCCTTCCCAAGGAATGTGACGAACCCTGCTGTAGTTGCAAACCGGGTATGCAAATAACCTTTGCACCCCTCGACCCTGCTTCCGCTTGGCACCCTGATGCCACTCTGACCTGATCCTACCCGAACCTGAGTCCTCTAAACTGCCCCTGGGCATATACCGGTAATTAGCCGCCGGCAGGGCTCACCAACCACATTTACCCCACGCCGACATAACCCACCAGAATCGAGGGTTTTCACCAAACGGCCAAAGCAAAATAAAAAAACACTACAGCAGTGGCCATCTCCCTATAGTAACACTACAGCAGTAGCTATCCCCCTACAGTATAGTAACACTACAGCAGTAGCCATCTCTCTATAGTGCTGGTATGCACCAGCCGGTATGCACCAGCCAACAACACGGGCATTACACCGGACACCGGTACTATTGGGTGAAGAACCGATACGGGTACTACTACTCTAGTGTAGCGGGTTCCATTCGTGCCAAGCGACTTCATCGGCACTACACCGGCAATAGGCACTGTTCAACTAGCACTATAGGGGGAGCCAACAGCATTAACTACAGGGTGTGAGTTACAGTGACACTTAGTGTGAAATTAGCGCTCTCCAGGGAACGTTCCCCCTGCCGCACTCGCGAATTGCGGTGCCACCGGTGCTGCAATACTAGCAGACAATCGTCGTCTCAATATACTCGGTACTGCGTTTGCTACAACTACTGCCGCACCAAAACAAAACACTGCGACGCGTTCCCCACGCACAATAGACAGGAGTTCTCCTCGTACTTAGAGACGGTACGCAACAGCAACGCCAGTGGTTATGTAGAATCGTCAATATTGCGTTTGCTACAGCTGATGAAACGTCGACAAAAAACACCGCGAGGGATTCCCCTCTCATCATAGACGGTAGTTCCCTTCGTGCGCGGAGACAGTACGCAGCAGCAGCAGCTGTACAGCACCAGCACCACCATAGCTGCAGTACCAGTATCAGTACCAGCAGCAGCAGCACTAGTGGTCACGCCCTGTCGCCAAAGCTGAGATTCTTGCGTCTGGCGTCCTCTTGTGTCAACTCCACGCAGCAGCAGCACTAGTGTGTCACGCACGGTCGCCAATATTGTGCTTACGTTTTGATTCCTTTTTGTGCCAACTGAACGCAGCAGCAACAGCACAAGTGGCCACGCACGGTTGGCACTGTTGAGCTTCGCAGTATCAGCATCACCATCAGCAGCATCGGCAAGCGCTAACAGCGGCAAGCAGCAGCAGCACTAGTGGTCACATATAATACGGTGGCCAATCCTGAGCTTCTTACGTCTTGCTTTTTTTATGTGCCAACTCTACTCAGCAGCAGCGGCAGTAGCATTAGTGGTCACGCACGGTCGCCATTGAATCATCATCAGCATCAAAGCTAGTGCGTCATGTACGGTCGCCAATATTGAGCTTCTTGCGTCTTGCTTCCTCCTGCGCTAACTCTACTTCTTGGGGCTTTTCGCTGTCGAAGAGGCCATGTCCGGGTTTAGCTCGGTTCTTGCTGAGCACGGGGATCGCGCAGATGGCGCAGATCGTGGTGACGCCGAGCAACACCTGTCGAGAAGGGCAACCAACGGTAGAACACATCAGATAGATAGATCCCTAGTCGTGATCTATGTCGTTCAGGGCAGATAGGTTCCTGATCGATACGCTCTGCATGGCCTATGGACCATGTTGCCTGGTGATAACCGGATGATCTGAATGATCCAGGACATGTTTCCTGGGTTAGATATGTACTACACAGATCCCGCACAACATATCATATGGACAGGTATGGATTTATATGATGTAGATCGTGATCTGTCCGATGTATGAACGGTGGCAAACCATTAACAGCTTGTACATATACAGGTGTTCTATACTCTGTTGTACCATCTAACACAGGAAAGGCCAAAAGAAAGCAAACGAGCACTCGTCTCACGTACGCACACGTACAGCATCCCGAGTCTTGGTCTGCCCACCAAATATATATACAAAAACGAAATTGTTCACGTGAGGAAGAACGTAGACGAGAAATGCTGCACAGCAAATGCTACGCCCGAATTTGGCCTGAAACTCACTTCCACCATATATACGCACTCGTTCACGCGCGAGGGGCATGCAGAAACAAAGGTGACATCCTTATTAATAGCAAATGCCCACTCTATGCCCAGAGCGCTGAGGGCTGAGAGGTTATCGGCAACCGTTTACACGATATGCGTTTTTTAGGGCTGTGAGTTGGCTCACTATTAAAATAAGTCGCGAACAACTGTAGTTGTTAGATGGCCAGGTATTACAGCAGTTAGTGGCGTGCGGTAATGCGCGGAGTTCTGCGTCTTTTGCGCCTGACTGGCGCGTTTGCGGCTCGACGTGTGGTGTAAACTAAATCCGTAACTGTCGTAGTTGACTTTAATCCGCCCCCTTTAATAGCTTGTATTAATAGTAGCGTGAAGTCCAGCCAACTCACAGTCCGATTAATAGTGCTTTGCCTAACTTCGGGCGAAACACTGACCGGTTCGTTTGTTCCGATCGACACATCACATGTACACACTTTTTCAAATGTTTCATACATTATCCTAGATTTTTCTCACTTGCTTCGGGATTCGGCATCCCCGCTAATGCCAGTGCTGGCAGTATTTCAACCATCAGCACTCTCAGATGTACTGCGGTACTCGCATTACCCGTACGCATATACTCTCGATACTTCAAGCATACACTCGGAGCATCTCTGTTGCCTGTTGCCTTGCATGCCGTAGGCGGCTCGTCACATACCATAAGAGTAGCTACATGAGAAGCTCAGGTCCTTTACTTTACTTTTTTAGTCATCCCTTTTACTTTACAGCTCAACTCGAAGGATGAGCGACGTTCTAGACAAACTGTGGTGACAGGTGTCTTCCCCTCCCCCCGGTACGTGCCTTCATTTTTATCACGCATACGGTTCAGCATTTTCGCTATTCATCAGAATATTCCGCTCGTCGAGTTTAATCGAATTTCGCTGTGATAACTCACGCACTCGCGCTTTCCGCTACTCGTAGTCATTTTCTACGCAATAAAAAAGTCCGATGACAAAGAGTACCTACGCACACGTGTTGGCGCCTACAGGAAAATAGCGGGGGGGGGGTTGTCTTCAAATATTAATTATGGAATCATATCGCCAGGCGTTCCTCCGCGTAAAATTTTGGGATATTTAATCAACAACTCCCTGCACGGGACGGATCCCAAGTATGCCATACCTGGAATAGGACACCTTCGCTATTCCCCACCCCACGACAAATTCACAGCTCTGTTCGTAGCTCAGGACACTGGGGTCAAGGCGCCAAAAGTTGGCGAGGTGTGGTTCCAGACCAAGTCCGGACTATAATTTATTACGCCCAATTTTCGTGACGAGTGAAAAGGAGGTGCCGCCACACGTCACAGAAGTAACTTGTACTACTGCCGTACTGCTGTTTTCCGTTTTCATTGCCAACTGGTGTAGTGCGGATCCAAAATGTGCCACACCTCCAATGTCATCCACGCGTATGACTGCCCACGCCCTTGCGTGTTGGGATTGTTTCGTTCAGTTTTGGAACCGGGTCACGCGCGGCCAGACACCCCTAAAGCCTCTCGGCGCAACTGCCCTCCTGCTCAAACACGCTCACAATCCACGTACTACGGAAAGGCTTATGAGGCCTACGGCAGCTTTCGGCCCCGAGCAAATACTCGACCCTCAAGAGCAGTAATAGTTCTCGCCCTCCACTAAGTTTGGGGCTGATCCGAGAGCTTGGTGATGGTGAGTACAATCACTTACTCGACGAAGCCGTGGATTCGAATGGGCGCGGGGGGGGGCGTACTCATTTGTTGCTTGCCTTAGTCATGTGACCAATGACCACGCATCCCTTTCGAGACGGAGCACCGTTCCTACTCCTAATAGAGGATTCGGAGGGGGGGGGCTGACAACTTATATGTCCCCGTGCGGAAAAAAAAACGTCCATTTTGAAGACATTTTCTTTTTTCGTTTTTACAGGCACCAAAATGTGTGTGATATTACACGATTCCCCTTCGGGATGAGATTGGCTTGGAATCCTGGGGGTGTCGCAAGCTGAAAAGGGGGGGGCGGGGGGGTACTCCTCAAAGCTAAGTTACAATAAAAAAAGGGTTAGCCAACGCGCACGTAAACCGGCAAGTAACGCCGACCAGCCCAAACGACTTCATAGTTTAGCCTATTCGAGGAGGAGCATGCACTCGGGAATAGTTTAGTCTACAGGTGCTCGAGAAGGAAAATGCTCTCGCGGGAGGAATTTCACTCAACGACATTGATTTTAGTAGGGTCGAGATTCACCTTCCATAAGACCATTGTTTATGGTACCCCGATCCAGGTCACAGATGTTCCTGACATTCGTTTTGCCGCCTAAAGATCAGGATGCCGAGGTAAGATTTCCAAACAGTGTGTATGGTGATGACGAGTCTAGATGCAGAAGCTATCAACAACAGCCATGTCCAATATATTCGTTGGCATTTTTTAGAGGGGTGGTTGTCCGATTTCGAAAAGCCGAAACACACACACAAACGCACCGCAGCCCCACAACACGCTACAAACCATGGCGATCGAGGTGCGCGAGGGTCAAGCGGCAGCTGCTCGGCAAATGGCCCAGGGGGCTGCCGCATCTTCGCGAAAAAAAAAATTACTGCTGTTCTGTGCGTGTGTGCGCGCGGGGCGCGGAGGAGGCAAATTTGCGGCCTGATCTCGAGACTCGAGGCAACATCTGGAGAAGAAATACCTTGTCCCCATCTCAGCGGACATAGTTGGACAAAACTGACAGTATAGTCTACTGGCCACATCAGTACTCTCATATACATTGCGCGTGCTCGCAATACTGCGGAAAAACCCTCGATGTTCCAAGCATGGAGTACGAGGTACACTGGATTCATCTGTGTTGTCTCGCCTACCCCGCAGGTGGCTCATCACGTTCAACCACAAAACACACGCGAACGGCGAAAGACCTGCTGCCCGTCCGACGAAAATTCAAACATGCGGAATAATAATTTCGGTATGCGCAACTACAAGGCTCTTGAGCTCTACTTGCGCTCTGGGACGAAGCGCGTGCTCAGCGCATTCGGCGACAACTGCAGACAGTATTCGCAGTGCAGTCTAGCCATGAGCTTGTCAAGATGACACAGCAATCACCTGGAAGCGCAGAGGGCAAGCAAGCGCGTTGAACATATGTCCACACTCACACGCAAAGCAAACTATGACGTGTAGATGTTCCTTGCCTTTTGTTGCTCGCTGAGGGGAAGCCTATGAAGCGCGTGGTAGAGCCTATGTACCACCATCTCGTACTGCCGCCACACAGAACAGGAGGTTCCTCGCACTACACTTCCACCCCTGTATATCGCTTTCTTGCCTGGAGTTTTTGAGTGCTTGCGTGCTTGCTGCTTGCTATTGTTGTGTTGGCTCCTGCGCGGGAGTTCGATGATTATGCATGTTGATAATCATTAATGCATCCCCGCGTCCCCTCCCGGTGCCTCTCAGAAGCTAAGAAGTCTTCCCCCGCAGGTTCCTTTACCACACTAAGCATAGTAGTTAGTACCCCCGTAAAGCAAGCTGATGCTGCGCTTCCGCGTCTAGTTATGTTTTTCTTGCTTGGAGTTCTCTGTATGCTGGCTCTAGTGCTCATACCAAGGAGTTCGATGATATCGCATGTTTGTCATCGTTAATGCATCCCCGCTTCCCCTCAACGCGCCCTCTTGGTCATTCGGCTCGGGAGCGCCTCCCTCGGGTAGCCTTTGCCACACCAAGCATAGTAGTTAGCACCTCCCAAAAGTGAGCTGGTACCTTCACCTCGGGAAGGAGGGATGCCCAGTGGAAAGGATGCGCGCGAATCTATCGATGGTGAGCACAGCATCGCTTCTGTCGTGCTGGCTGAAGCGTCGATATTTGAATTTTGGTCGTGCTTGGCAGCTTAGCTCTCTGGCACAACATGAGTTTCCGTGCGCCTGCAGTCAAACGAACGCAGACATCTACCTGGTATGTACTGCTGCTGCCGTAGTACTGGTTCGGTACGAGTACACTATCCGCCTGCCTGCAGCCTTGCGTTGTTGGCTTGAGTACGAACTTCGAACGCTTGTAGAAGACAGACGCGTAGGTCCAAGCAGGTCCAAGCGTCCAAGCCTCGTAATTTTTATTTCTCGTTCGCCAAACCACTCACTGGCCGCGTGCAAAGGCAAAGGGTTTCCGCCGTTTAGTCGTTGTCAGTCGTTACAAGGCCAATTACAAGTATGAACCAGTGCTTTCCTTTTTTGTAACAAGGACACGACGTGAAGTTTATCAGTCTTTTTGGGAAAAAACTAAAATTTAAGTACAAGGGTGCAGAGGATCGGGCAGCCGCACCGCTCGAGCTGTGCCACCGAGCGCACGAGACTGAGCAGGGTCGGTCTCAAGGTCATTGACAGGTCATGGTTGATCGCAGAAGGCACATTTTGTGAGCTTCTGAGCTCTCGTCGTCGAGTTGACAAAGTGACCGCACCGAGGCGGCCGACCGATCGAGCTCCCTGACGGCGGTAGCTGAGACTTTTGTCACGTTGGGCGTTGTAGCGCGATGAGTTGGTGGTGAATTTCACTCCCCAAGGCAACGACACCTGCCTACAAGTAAGGCCGACTCCATTGGGACAGCCACGCGGGTGAATTCCGCGAGCGTTACTGCTGTAGTGACGGTTCTGTGCCGGGTGGACAATTGTTTTGCGAGCCAACAGAGGCTCGTACTTGTTAAGATTCACCCCTCGTTGATTTCGGTAAGATTCCGAAATTTAATCAAAAACTGAAATGTTTGTTAGGAACGACCCTAACGTCCTTTTGTCACATCCTTGGGTCGCTTTGTACCTCTGGTATGGGGAATGTAGCGCTCTTGCAAGAGCGGTAGAGTACCCCGGTGTAACTCAAAGCTACCAACGCCGTGGACAAAGGGTTGCGGGTGGCTACAGCAGTAGTGCCAGTGGTTTTCGGACACCTTGGTACACGCGTGTGTGGAGTGTGGAGCATCACCCCCGAAAGGCTTTGCAACATTTAAACGCGCCCAAATATCTAGAATCTGATATGATAATTGCGTTTGGGGTGCCTGTGCTCGTTTGGTGATCGACGGTTCCATGTCCGGGTGCGAGTGCTTGCCTGCGTTCAAAATCGACGAGCGTGGTGTACTGCTACCAGGGTGCGTACACGAGGAGCAAGTTCACGAGTACTGCTGTCTGCTCTCTGCTCCCATAGCCCATGCTGTCATATTGAAAATTGATGTAGATCTCGATTTTTTAGACCATTGCTAATGGCAAGGCAAACAAAAATTGAATTTCCATTAGGCCATTTCTTATACAGTCGGATTCCGCCAGTCGAAAACGGCCCTTTTCGACTGGACTTTTTCTCGACTGGGTTCTTCTGGTCGTTCTTCTTATCGTCAGTCGATTAGATTTTATAGTTTTTGTGCTCTTCTTAGAGGCGGTTGGTGTGAGGGGGGACTGCTGTATGGCAGTCGAAAATCGGTTGGCAGCTCTGTGCTTCGCGCGTTCTTCGCGAGCAACGCGTGCTTCACGCGCGACGAACCTTCGTTCAATCGGGTTGGTGGCGTTGGGCGTAGCCGAAAGCCGCCAAAGCTACGTTCGTGGCGTTGCACTCAGCCGAGAGCCGCCAAAGCTACAGCAGGCGTAGCCGTTGTTGGCAAAATGGCATCGATAACGCGCGCTACTGCTGTCGTGTGATACACACTGATGGCGAGCGGAGCTATTAATATTAATAGGAGTGCGCCACACTGACTTGCGGCGAGAAGCAACAGCAGTGATAGCCAAGGCAACGTCAGCGCTGTTGTATGATACTGCTGTGTGGTACCTGGTATGGGTGTGTGGACGTGTGGGTGTGTGTTTTGTGGTGGGATGAGCGATGCGATGGGTTAAAAAAACAGAACTTTTTCGACTGAATTTTTCGACTGACAGATCCTGTCTAAAAAGTCAAGTTTTCGCCTAGTCGAAAAACTCAGTCGAAAAAAGTTGAGTCGAAAAAGCCCTTTTTCGACTGTGTAAGAAAGCCCGATTTGGGCTTCAGTCAAAAACGGCCGTTTTCGACTGACTAATCCGACTGTATAAGAAATGGCCTTAGGGTTGGGTTTTTATTTTGATATTTTTGCTGGAGAGATTTTCGTGCTGTCGCAGTGGGCGAAAAACTATTAAAAAAATGTTTCTTGCTCTTTTTTGTCAAGCGGCCCAATTGTTCAAATTTCATCAAGCCTCAGTCAACATCGTCCACCAACCACGATTGACCTTCGCCCTTGAGATAGAGACAACCCACGATCGGTCGTCTTCGTTCCAGACAAGGTCACATGAGTGTAGGTGACAATGTCGAAGAGTTCATGTTGATCCATGTCCGAGACCGTGAGAGGTTGCTTGTGGTGTCCTGTTGTCTTCCATCAAATCCGCTAAAATTTCTATTTGTAGCCTTCAGGGAGAGGATCAAGAGTTTCTCTCTGTTTTCCACACACCAGCCGCCAATTGTATTTTTAGAAGAAGCCTGGTCGGCGCCCGCCACACATCACTGGCCGTAGAGTGAGCACTGTACACCAAGGAAGGGTCGGTGTCTCTAACGAGCTCGCCACGTTCAGATTCAACGACGTTGTCGTTGATTTCGTCGAACGAAGTGTCTGGTGCACACGAAATCACGCCGCGTCTAATCCACGATTTGCTTGAGAAATTCTCACGAAGGAAAATTGGAAAGTTCCAACAGAAGAAACTAAAAAATGGGACCCATATATAGGAAGCCGTCCAGGCAAAGTTCTCTTCTTCGATTGCGCCTTTGCTGACCAGTTCTGCATGAGGTGGCGACCATACTCAACGCGTGGCTGCACCGCAAGACCCCCCTGCTGCTGTTGGTACGAGAGATACCAGGTGTATTTTGTGTGCCGCTATACATGCTGTTCGACGTTAAGATGGTAACATTAGCCCACCCTGCACGCTCGTCATCTTCTTCGATCGTTGTGTCTTTGTTGCCCAGTTCTGCATGAGGTGTCGACCATACTCGACACGGGGCTGGACCGCAAGACCCTGTCGCTGTTGTTGGAACTGGTCGAGAGCGGCGTGAACCCCGAGGCACTAGCAGCCGTTGTGAAGGAGCTCAGGAGAGAAGCGGCGACGTTGAGCGCTCAGCGATGAAACACATAGTTGGTTCTGCTGGGCAGGTCGTGATAGGTTCATAGCTGAGCGGTCATGTGGCAGGACACGAAGGGTAGAAGCATATTGTAATACAGAGGAGGCTTTCCCATATTGCCGATTGAATAATGCTTATTGCCGGTATAGTGCCCATGAAATAGCTTGGCACGACTGGAACCCACTAATACCGGTATCGGTGCTCTACCCAGTAGTGCCGGCGTCCGGTACACTGCCGGTGTTGTTTGCTACCGCATACAGGCACTACAAGGAGACCACCACTGCCGTATCACAGAACATACCGTGCAAGAGGAGGGACCTCCTGAAAATGCGTGTAGGAGAAGCATGTCTGTGGTGTCTACGTACTCCCCTGTACTGTTGTAAAAATGTTTCGTATACCGATTACACGCTCAAACTGATGCGATGCGTTGTCGGGGTCTCCTCGGATGCACGCACGTGGGGGTGACGCTCTTCTTGTCTTGGAGAAACAATGACGTCGCAAAGGTTTTCACTACGGTGACGTCGTTGGCGGGCGTGATACAATGAGGGGCTCCCAATAGTGACGGTTGAAATGTTTCGCTGCTCTCTATAGTGCGGTAAAATTGCTTGGCACGACTGGAGCTATCTAAAGTAGCTCTCTGCAATAGCTTTATTCCTATTAGTGCCGGTGCCCTGAATAATGCCGGTGTATTGGGCTGGCACATACGGGCACTATTGGGACACCCTCACTGTACGAGAAACACCTCCGTTCCTGGGTTGTAACATGGGTTGTGTGCTGTATTTCAGCGCCGAAATAGCTGTATTGTCGAGCGTGCTGTTCGCCAATGTACCCTTTTTTGGAGCAGCACCATCATTAAGTGTTGTACGTGTTTTGTGTATAGGCGGCAGCAGCACGTCCACTCCTTGTCACGTAGCAAACATAACCGGAGGCCGGGTTGCTGGTTACGTTGGGATGCCCGTATAGGGGGCAGGGAGGGAATGAGCAGGACGCGTGTGGATGGATATCTGCTCTTTTGTTTCTTGCAGGACGTTGCCGGCTTCGCCTGCACTCGAAGGCGGGGGTTGAGCAAGAACCATGTTGACTGTTTTTTTTTTTCTCCAAGACGTTACCGGCCTTGCCTGTACTCGTCGCACCACCGAATACTTGCAATTGGCATAGGAGTTGGCCCACCGTAAAATCAAAGACAGCGGAGAAGCAGGCTGACCTAGTCGTTTCCGGTGTTCAAAACTGGCGACCAATTGTTGACCCGCCTTCCCTATGATCGTATTCGGGATAATACAACTAGATGGACTCTCGGACCGTTGTGGCGTGTCCTACTGAGCGGGCAAAGAAAGCGGCGTTTCTTCTATTTTATCTCCATCCCATCTGATGTGTTTGCCGTCCGCACTCGACGCGTTCTTCAGCGTCGTCACCATCGATACTCAGCAACGCAGCGTCTTCTCTGCGACCTCACGCTCCCGGCGCGGGCGACGCCACGAAGTAGTTGCACTTTTTGAGCCCACTTAGTTCCCATGACGGGGCTCAACCAACAAACTACCCGCCATCGTTAAATCCGATGCGTATTCTATGATATTATTCGTTGAATGCCTAGCCCATGGGGTTGTGTATCGGGCTAGCTACCCTGCGGCAGCACCCGTCACCCAGCAATGCAGCGTCTTCTGTGCTTCTCTCGCTCCTGTCATTTCGCCTCCCGTCTCCCTAGGCCATCGCTGCTACGGCCGTTGTTCCTGCTCTTCTACCGGCAGGAAGTACCTGTAGCAAAGACACGAGCGGGAAGAGCAGCATATTACATGTATCACGTGCATCATAACCGCTGAGCCACTATTAATAATGGCAGTCAGCGCTGACTTTCAGGTGTGTACTTCCACAGAAAAAACAACCAAGTGATTACGACGTACGGTTTAGCAACCACTAAGGTTGGCTTGGGAGGGCGGCTTGCTCTAATTGTGCATCAACTCCTTGGTCGTCGTACATTTATGACACGTTTTCGTTGTGGTGGTCTTCATTTTCTGCTTCTTCGTCATTTGCTGCACGCATGCTGTGCACTGCTATGTCGGATGGCAAGCAAAGTAAAATTTGATTTGCGAACATCACCAAAATGACATCGCTACGTCGCTCACTCTCGGTAAACCTCCCTGGCACTGTCCACGTCAGCCTTGTCGAATTGTTTCAAGAACACATCCAGCGAGGACCCCGAAGCGTCGAGGGCCATGCGCACGAACATAACCTGCAGGCGCGTCACGGGAGCAAATGTGTGTCAGAAGCTATGTCAAGCAAGTGTTAGGGTTATCAGTGGGGTATTAGTCCGTTTGACCACTTGCAAAAGGATAACCAATAGCTTGACCAAACTAAGCCTTGTAAGACCCTCCCCCCCTGAAATGGCGGGATAGCAGGTCGGCCGGATATATGGGCGGACCTGTCAATTTCTCCACGCCGTTCCATTTCCTGGGTATGCCGGGGAGAGTATTTTTCAAGTTCGACATGGGGAAAGTCTGAAAAAGTCTATTATGGTGGATGTGGGATTTGAACCCACGACCCAAAAAAACCATGGTCCTGCCGACGACGCCATTTGTTAAGGTTATTAGTGGGGTATTAGTCCGTTTGGCCACTTGCAGCAGGTTAACCAATACCTTACCCAAACTAACCCTTATAAAGCAAGGTTATTACACGTATGCTGTCAAGGGTATAGAGGGCCTAGTGTTCCACAGCAAAAGTTACCGCCAGACGCGTGCTACGATAGAGGTATACCATTTTTTGGCTATTTTGTTTTCTGAACGACGGGGCTCCTTAACCCAAAATCGTCGGAATAATGAAAATTTGTTATATTACTATTATTAGTCAGTATACCTAGGCCGTGGATTTGTTCATCACAAAAGCGCTTTTAGTTTGAACTCAAAACACACTTTTTTGGTGAGGTATACAGATCCTCATCACGCAAAGCGCCTCAGAAAACACAGTGGTTGATGCACCTCTACTATACTATTAGTACTACCATTAGTACTATTAGTGCTATCAGTAGCATGCGTCTGTTAAGATACGGCCTCGAAAGGCCTGTAATTATCCGAACTTGAGATCATTTGGATGGGTTTCGTATGATAAGGTTGGCGTTTAATATTCGGGAAAGTTAGGAAGTTGATCGGTATCGTCCGAACATGCGTTACCGGGTCGGAGTCGAACACGATGACATCGTCGAGGTAAGCTGCCACCTGTGTCAAGCCCTTGATCACCTAATTGATAACCTCGACGACGCCAACCAGACGATAGCACGCCGGCGTCGGTTTGACGAAGATATCGAGCAGGCGAAGACCGCTGCGCGGGAGGCGTCCCTGGTAGCGAAGAGAGCGCAACAAGCTCTCGCCCAATCAGTTTATCGAGAGCCTTTTCTGCCCCCCCCCCGCCACACCGGCGGCACACGGCAGGGTTTTGATGGGTGACTTTTGCCTTGTTGTAGGGTTTGCGTTTTTTTCTGGTTTTTTTCAACTGCTTGTCTTCGCGTGTTCCTGGCTCCATATCCAAACGGCTAGAGGTGTGGAAGTGGGTTTTGAGGAGCCGCATCTTCGACTCGTGGTCTAGTTCGTAGCCCCGAATCTCCCATATTTCTGCTTATGCGACTCATCAGGGTGGGCTAGTGTTAAGATACGGCCTCGAAAGGCCTGTAATTATCCGAATTTGATATCATTTGGATGGGTTTCGTATGATAAGGTTGGCGTTTTAAATTCGGGAAAGTTAGGAAGTAGATCGGAGGCACGTGCCTCCGATCTCAGAAGCTATCCGGGGCTCTGGTGGAACGGATAAAGCTACGTATCTACGAAGGAAACGAAAGTGAGTACTCTCCGAGGACCTGCTCAATTGGCAGACCTGCAGGGGGCACTCTGTGTCCCCTTCTTTAACTTCACACGTCGCTAGTACTTTGGTGTCAGCCGAGGCCAACTGTTCTGTCTGTCAAAGAGTGAAGTCGCTGTCTCCTGATGTCGCTGCAAGAGGGGGTGTTGCCGGATGCGTTGTTGGGGGACGGCGGTTGGTGCGCGCATTTGCGGAGACGGCGCACGATTGGGCCGGTTGGGTTCCCTAATCCGTCTCCTTCCGTATGTAGCATAGCACGGCAGAACAACTTTTGACGCACGCTAGGGCAAACGCATGCTAGTAATAGTACAGTAGTGGGTATGCCCAACTTTTCTGAGGTCCGCTTGAAGAGCTGTACAACCTCACCCAAAATCTGACTGTGAGCAAAGTCGTATATGGACAATTAAAATACTTTTATAAAATACCGACACCAACCATTATAGTGGAGTAAAACAAAATATGTGTATATATGTCTATACATTTTTTTCAAACAAAAGAATAGGACCCCTCCCATTAAGAAAAACTCACCCACATAGTATATTACAAGTACCAACAACGCAGCTTGCAAAGATGAGTATTGACCCGAAATTCGTCGAACTCACGGCTGACGTCCTTGTCATAAAATACCATGGCCTGGGTATGTAACGAATGATACTGGAAAAAAATGAATGATCTTTCAAGTTTATTCCGTGGCTCCCCTTTCAGTCAGAAGCGTTTTCCCCAGCAGCCCTACCTCTATCGTGGGACGCGACTTTTGTCGTCGTCGGCAGCGGCTATATTAGCGCAAAATCAAAGCGAAAGTCACCGGAGGCAGAGATGGGAAACATCGTACAAGGAAGGCATGATGATGGCGATGATGGTGCTCTCAGGTTATAGCTAATTTCCCTGAAATCGAGCCCGTGGTAAAACTGAAAAAAATGGCGTCCTGAAGGAAGAAAAACAAGTACAAATCATCACGTGCTGACGAAAAGCGGGTGGGGAGGGGCATTCTCTTGGCGAGGAAACGCCCCTCACTATCCCGAGGGGCAGAGAGATAGGCAGCCTGTATCAGATATATTACGCTTGAGACATATTATCCACATGTATATGAAGTTCATTGTCTCAGGTTGCGCCGTATTGCCTCAGGTGGCACCGCATTTGGCCCAGGTTACACGGCATCTTTTTCAGGTTGCACCGCATTTGGCTCAGGTTGCACTGCGTTTGGCTCAGGTTATACCGCACTGTCTCAGGTTGGGCCGCATTTATTCATGTAACGTATATACCTGCCAGATGTTTACAAGTACCGGGTGTTTGGTTGGACGTCGACCTTAGGTCCATAAAGGCCCACATTATAACGACAGCGTTCGGGGTGTCTCTCACGTTATCGGGAGTCATGTTGCGGAGAGCAACGTTGCTGGTCCAGTCCTTGTCTAGCTTGTCCCATGCGTCGAACTCAACCACAGTTGCAAGGTATTCCACGGCGGACTGCCCCGCGTCCGTTGCTGCCTGCGGTTTCAAGAAAAATGTATGGTTAGTCATGAAACTGTCATTTCTAAAACATTCACGACAGTATGGGCCCGCCACTAAAAAACACTGAATCTGAACAAGGCTTGAAGCCATACTGTTACATTGCTGCCTGTGGTCGCCAAAAATAGTTCCGGTTCGCCACGAAATTGCCAGTTATCAAAATTCCCCTTCAGTGGGCCTGCCAAAAATAACCACCAAATCTGAGAAAGGCTTAAAACCTTACTGTGATGGTGATGCCTGTGGTCGCAAACAATAGTTCTGGTTCGTCATGAAACCGCCAGGTCACAAAATTCCACGCCCGCCAATAAGAAGCACCTAATCTAAGCAGCTTGGATTGGAACCTTATGGGGACACCAACCTTGGGAAACCTTGAGCATAGGCTATCATATTCGGTGTGGTCTAGTGCAGCACTCTCCGCTGAGCACAATTTTTTAGTCCAAATTTCTTAGGATCCCTGCCAGAAAGTGAGCATGACTTTCTTATCAGGCTGTTTCTTATTCGTGGATCTACACTGTGTTGTACCACGTTCCTGACTCGTAGACGACATCGAATAACGTGAAGCGTCGTCCCTGAGCATGAGGGCTTGATCCAATGTACGTAGCACCCCCTAGGAGAGAGAGCCTGGTTTTCTTATCAGGTTGTTTCGTTTTCGTTCGGCTATTCGGTATCACGTGCTACTCGCGGTTGGGGTCATCAGCGGACTGTCCCTCATCAGCCTGTGTCTGCTGCGAAGGAAGACAACAACAACAAACACATTTTTTTACGTCCTCGACTTCGCTGAGCACGCTGTTGTCATCCTCTTCTCTGCTCCAATCGCGTCACCTATGCACTGGTGTACCTCCTATCGGACAGCACGCTTTACCAGATTATCTACGTTTGTTGAAGCTCATTGGCTTAGGCTGCGCCGCACTTCTGCGTTCACTTGTGTAACGTATCCACCAGACATCTACGAGTACAGTTTTTGGCTGGATATCGACCTCAGTTGCTCCTCCGTCTTTGCGACGTGCTTCCTCTACCTTTCCTTGGTTGTGGCGTCTAGCTGTACCTTAGCGACATCTCCTTTCTCGTGCGTAAACGCCTATTCATACCTTCTCTTATTTACAAAGCACACGATGAATACGGCGTTCTTCGATGCCTTTGTACAATGTTAACTTGGTCCTGGTGGCTGGTAGGGCCAGGCGGACATGGACGCACATCTAGTCTTCGTAGTTGTTGGTGGTTGGATACATTGTTTCGCACTTTCAGTTTTCGTGTTCTGGATTTTCGGCCATTCCAGGATACGTTTTTGTGCGGGCACCAACGCTACACACTGTCGAATGGAAAACTAAATAATTATGCTAACTGGAAAGTAAAAATTGTGTAGTGAAAACAGCACAAAACAAACCAGACATCATCACTGGGTTGGCCGCCGCTTCGTGTTCCACTCGAAGTACCATGCCATCATCGCGGCATGAAAATAGGTGCCGATTCGATCGAAACTGAACGCCGAAACGTTTTCGTAATTTTCTGCACGGCCAACTCTCCTTGCGGTTTTCGTGATGCACGTCTCTATCTCGTAGATTGTGACCGCAAAGCCTGCACCTCTCTAGGGTAAAAAGCATCAGCACCGACACTGGATGCGCTGGATGCTCTTGGGTAGAAATAACAGTCAAATAATGTGAAGAGCACACGGAGCGCCCAATACGGTTTCAGGCAATGCAGTACGCCAGTAATTTCACGCACGGAGCTGCAGTCTGAGTGCCTGCGGTTGTTCAACGCTCGGGGCGTAACCAAGCTTCCCGATTCCCAAACATGACGACTATTAATGGTGGGTCAACGCTTCCAGGGAGTTTTAATGCTTCAACGCATACCTCCAGTGAGTTAGAAGAGAATTCCGCATTTTTACGCCCCGAGCGCTCCCGATAGGCTTATGTCCAACATGGTAGCAATTATTTTCGCAACAATTGGCGCTTCTAAGCGCACAAAAGCACCATCGTTTGATGAATGTTATTTTTTGCAGGCGTAACGAGCATACTTGGGGGGGGGAAACATGGTACCTGGTGGCATCAAGTTCTCCTTACTCAGCAAAAAATATAAAACTTACGGGAAAAAGGATGAACATAAGCTTAGCTCCGTACGGACCTGTCGCTTTCCGCCAGGCAGATACAATACGGCGTCTTTAAGAGACTCCGGTAGACTGAGACCTCGCAAGACGGACTTAACCATGCCGCGGCACTCTTGAGTATTACGCCCCGCAGCAAGGTCGGCTTCCAATCTCCTGCAAAACTCTCGTGCGTTGATGGCAATCACCAAACATCTGCTCGGACAGGGGCGCATCGGTTGGAAGCAGTGCATTCCGTTAACTTGACTTACGACTAGTCTTTACTAATAAGAACACCACCCGTCTAGCTACGAACGTGGCAGGCAGATGCAAACCCGCACAACTCAGCAAATTACGGCACGAAACTACCTGGTATGTGCTGCCTAGCCAACTACCAGGTATTAACTAGTTGGCGACTTACATTCAGCCAACGGCTGGGCCTCCGTGTCCATTCAACGGCCTGCTCGGCCCTCCAAAAACTTACGCGGATTGAACACCATCCCCTAATCGCACTCCCCAACCCAAAATCCAACGTGTTCCGTCCCTGCACTGTAAGGATGCGAGGGTTTACGGTAAGAGCACGGTCATGCATGGCGTGAGTACACCCCCGCCCTTTTTGGATCGAAACCTGGCTGAACCTCTCCATACCTGTTCAACGGCCTGCTCGGCCCTCCAAACGCCTCCGCGGATTGAACGCACTGCCCTAACCCCACCCCCCAACCGCCAACCGCCACTGGAACACCCGCTAGAAGACCACCGGCCACGCGTGACGCCCCCCCCGATCCCACGCCAACCCCTAACGTTGACGCGACGACCCTCGCACCAATTTCCAGCAGCTTTTCTCTGGACAGCGAGGGCTGTCGGCTATACCTATCGAGAGATGTTCCTTCGCGACTTCTCTGGTGTGATACTTCCACCTGTGGCAGTGCTCCATCCTACCGGTCCAAACATACAGCGAATGCGGGTTTCATGGGTATTGGTCAGGCCGTCAGGTCTAAGGGGACGGAGAGGGGGGCGCATGCCAGGAGAAATCCGTCCCGACTCCGAAGACTGACGACAAATTTGTTAGCTTGTTATTAAAAATAGCTTGTTTCCGCGTGTCGAAATATCCCCTGCGCAGGAACACTCAAACTCCCATCTCATGATTGTCCACGGGCGTCTGAACACTATTCATAGGGTATACTTTGGCGGCTTTCCCTCGTAGCTCAACATAGTGGACATGGACATCATAGCTGTGTTCCCCCGCCCGTTGATTCCTATCCTGCTTGTTGACCCTGGTCGGCACGTCGGCACCGAAAGAAAGGTTGCATGCCACCAAGAATACATGTTTGGGCGTTTTAGTTCTCTTGCGGGCGACCGGACGGAAGACTCTCGGCAACAAGCGAAAACACCAATTGCATGACTGTGATGTGCCTACACCGCTGCTGTGCTGCCGCTGCTGATTATTCAACTGCTGCAGCTACCGTTTAGAAGTTGCTGCTGCTGTGAAGCGACATCAATGAAAGCTCTGCCCTTGGCCAAGTTTGCCAACGGGTATCTCCGCCCTATCATTTCTTAGTGTAAGTACTGCTGCTGTTGATTCCCTGTTCGCATACCTGGTACGTACGGGTACCCAGGACACAAGTTGCTGTTTACTACTGTGTTGCGAGTTACGGGTACGGGCTACGAGTGCGTATGTATGAATATCATACCCAGGGGCACACCGCAGCTGCTGTGCAGCAAGCAGCAGCAGATGCGTGGGAATGAGTCACTCGTGTGCGGTGCATCACATGTGTCTTGCTTTCAGTTTCCAAAACACGTCTCTTTGCTCAGTATCGCGTCAACAGGTCATCAGTTGCACTCATCCAAAACACACACAGGCAGGAGTTTATCTTCGCGCAACTACTGCTACCAGGAGCAGTACCAACCCTCGCTCACCTCGCCCTCCCCGCCGCAAGCCGATCTCGCAGATGACCCCGGCGTGCCCTGACTCCAACACGAGGCACAGTCCCTTTCGAGGAAAGAAAAACTGCTGATACCCATCACAAACGCCCCACAATTTGAAGCACACGATAGAAGCACTATTAATAGGATGGCCGTCGCCAACCCAACTGTAGAACCCAAGTGCCCACTGGTGCATGTCGAACTCTGGCCTGGCCTCCGGCTTGGCCGGCAAAGCCTCGAGCCACCGAGCTGCATCCCAAGCGTCATGTGCTGCTGCTGCGCGGGGTTTGATCCTTGAGATTCCAAGTGTTCTCGGTGTTCTTCGTCCAGCGATAGTGCTGTACCTTTTAGTGCGTATACCCAATTTAATGCGGTAAAGATCCAGTCCAACTCTTCAACTCACCGGGAAAGGGTAGTTTGCGTTCCCACTTTAGTGCGTATATAGTCATCTGGCATTGCACCGCATTGTCGAGGGGCCGCGACGGTAGTTGCGCCGCATCTAGGTCTTGAAATGGGTAGGGGCCCGGCCAATGACCTCTTCTATAGGTCATGCGTCATGGCCTGTACCAGGTACCAGGTAGTGTTTTTTATATCAGTCAAACTGCGGTCTAACACGTCAAACTGCGGTAGAACACAATATCAAATATACTATTTCAAGTAACTTGTACGGTCAGTCAAGGACTTATTCAGCGGTCTCCTATGTGTATTTATGGCAACTCTAAGAGGTATTGATGTCGCATGTCGCACGCCCACATTCTGACGAGCCGGGCGGGTAGCACCGACTGCAACTGCTGTACGACGTGTTTACTACTCTTTTTGGTTAGCTGTGCAGAGGGCTTGCGTCCCTGATACCTGCATCACAAGGAGGAGGACAAGACTTCCCGTGGGCATCTTAGTCAAGAGGAGTGCCATGCGAGATGGAGGAGCAGCGTTGCTGGTGTCTTCCAGACATGCTGCAAGACTTTTATTTCTCTGTGAGTCAAGTTTGATGCAAGCACCGATGTACCAAGGTCCCTATGTAGCGCCGGTTGATTAGTGCTATTTTCCCGTTATTATGCCGATTAAAGGGTGTAATCATATTGCCAATAGCGCTGGTGGTGTCCTTTATAATGCTGGCATTGTTGGCAGGCACATACCGGCACTATAGGAGACCCCTGGCTGTATCATACATACAGCACACGCTGAGCACACGCTGAGTGCTCAGCGTGCGTATGATCTTATAGTCACTGAAGAGCAGAGGAACACACGGCACGCAAGAGGAGAGGAGGGTGATTGCAGTGGCTGTTTTTGCTTGGCTTTTCGACAACAACAAGCAGCTCTAGTTTTTGCCACGTATATAGCCAGTCGGATCCTACCTTCGTATGATATCATACCTTGAAGGTTTCTGGCAATTGCGGGTAGATTGCATGGTAGATCATTGTCAGTAGTGTTGTAGCGTATAATATCCTCTGGCAGCTGACTGCTATGGGTATGATTCGGATCGAGCCGTCGTACGTACCCGTACCGATATTATTCACCGACATCTCCTTGACTGATTGTTGTTGTTGCCGTTGCTGTTCTCACTCTACAACAATTAGCCGGTCGCCCCGGTGGCGTATCAGGTTATCCTCGAGCCTGTATAGGTCAGCTTCGTGAGTTCGAGCCCCGCCGAGTTCATACATACTCGTGTAAATTCGTCGGGACTTTTTCTTGTTGTGCACAAATTGACTTACTTGCGGAAAGCGCGAGAGCGTGAATTATTAATAGCAACACTCGACAAAAAATCGACGAGCAGTGGGATTGCTGAACCCTATGCGCGATAAAACAAATTGAAGGCAAGAACCGGGGGAAAGAAGGGACGAAACCTGTGACCACGGCTTGTCCAGAAGCTGGAAAGTAAAAGTGTAAGAAGCAAAAAAAAAGAAAATCGCAAAACAAGTCGGTGGTATGTACACCGATATCATTCACCCATACTGATATCGTTTTCACCGATGTCATCCACCGATATCATTAACCCATATCATAAACCGATCCCATCCACCGATCGATATCATTCATCGATATCATTCACCGATATTTTTACTTGACTGCACTACGGGTCGGAGTGCGGCAGAATATTCGGGATATATATCGGGCGATCTTATACTTCCCCCCCGTAGTCTTCACCGCCCAGTACATCGAGCTCTTGGTGATAATTCAAGGTTATAATTAGGGTTATTGTTGATGTTCGGCCTGTGGTGCTGCTCCTGGTGCAGATGTTTGTTGTGGTCTCCTGGCGCATCACATACGACGGTGTACCCGATTTATATTACGAGTCCCCCGGAACACGCCAGCAGTTCCCGCGCTCTTGTCATTTTTTTTTCCTTTTTTCTTCGCACACTTCTACTTTGCAGCTTCTGGACAAGCCGTGGTCACAGGTGTCGTCCCTTCTCCCCCCCGGTTCTTGCCTTCAATTTTCATCGCGCATAGGGTTCAGCACTCCCACTGCTCGTCGGTTTTTCATCGAATGTTGCTAACTCACGCTCTCGCGCTTTCCGCAAGTCAATTTGAGTACAAGAAAAAGTCCCGACGAATTTACGCGAGTATGTATGAACTCGGCGGGGCTCGAACTCACGAAACTGACCTTTTTTTTTTTTTTTTTTTTTCTCTTGCACACTTTTACTTTCCAGCTTCTGGACAAGCCGTTGTCACAGGTGTCCTCCCTTCTCCTCCCCGATTCTTGCATTCAATTTTTATCGCGCATAGCGTTCAGCAATCCCACTGCTCGTCGATTGTTCATCGAGTGTTGCTAACTCACGCTCTCGCGCTTTCCGCAAGTCAATTTGTCCACAAGAAAAAGTCCCAACGAATTTGTACGAGTATGCACTCGGCGGGGCTCGAACTCACGAAACTGACCTATACCAGGCTCGAGGATAACCTGATACGCCACCGAGGCGACCGGTCTAGGCCCGAAGATAACCTGATACGCCACCGGGGCGGTATATCCATGCCGCTCTTATCTCAGACTGGGTACTTTATACCAGATACCATTTTTCCACTCCGGATTGACTGAAACCTGCCCTGTGACCACGGGCTTGATCATGATAACAACAACGTAGTACCTGGTAGGTTTTAGTATAGTCTAGGCGTCACAAGGCGCGACACGGCGATTTGACCGCTGTCCGCTGTCTTAACACAGACGCTCTTAAATCGGCTGTCTTGTCATTCATTGTTGTTGTTGTTGTTGTTGTTGTTGTTGTTGTTGTTGTTGTTGTTGTTGTTGCTGTTGTTGTTAACTTGCATAATCAAGTCCGTGGTCACAGGAGGACAGGCTCCAGTCCCGCTGGAGTGGAGGAATGCCCCAGGGGAAAAACACAAACTTTTTCCCAAACAGAGTATTTCCGGCCCTCCGTCTCCCCTCGCCCAGCCGATATCATAGGGTGATGAATGGGCACTTACACGGGGTGTGCTGGATGCCGATGGTTAGGAATAACAAGGCCGAGCACACTGCTGTACTGCGGTATGTACTTGTATCCGTATCGTAAGTGCGCTAGAAATAGAGGCACTCAAATTCCGAAAAATTAAAATCCTGTACCAGGTCGTATAGCATACCAGGTACGCGAGAACGCGCGGCCGAGGCATACTATCACGCAGCTTGCAAAGCTGATGCTCGAACACTCAACAGGTTGAACACGCAGCTGAGGTATGTGTAACAACTTAATAAAAAGTTTGCCCAGCACAATATGTGGCAGCACCCAAGAAATTGGGAGTCAAGACGATTTAGGTCGTTTTTTGCGCGAAACATCGAAAACATTTTTTCTTGTCATGCTGGACTTAATGTAGGACACACCCTGCCTCTCACGAAAAAAATTGACGCTCTCTGTATTTATCGTCAAGTTGCCACCACCGTGCGACGCCCTTGCAACGTCCGGCGTCGAGTAAGATACTGTTCACCTCTCGCCAGGAGCTCGCGCTGGTAGATATTTGTAACTGTCATCAACTGCGTGTACGCTGGTGGGTAGCAGGAAAGTTCTAACCCAACCCAACCCAACCCAACATAACATAACAAAACACAATTGCTTCTTTGGCGCTGGTGTGTGTGGGCTACGGGAGATCGGGTTGTCGAGTGGAACACGGGACATGGGAAATCGGGTACGCGAGGCTGGAAATGAGTCCCCCTGTTTTAGCGCCGTCGGAAATTAGAATCTCGCAAATCTCGTAAAAAAGCACGACGCCGTTTTCGCCGTTGGCTTTTCATCAGTCGGGTCACTTCTCGTGGGTCGGGTCGGGCCAGGGCTACCCGACCCGAGTCGTAACCCGATCCGACCCGACCAGATGTGAACACCTCCGGACCCGACCCGACCCGACCCGACCCGACCCGACCCGACCCGACCCGACCAGATTCGACCCGCGAGGATTTGAAAACCTCGGGATCCGATGTGCGCGTCGCGTCATGACCCGTGAAAAGCCGTAGTTAGTTCCCAGCACATATCGATACACGTCTACTTGAATGCCACAAACTGACCGTGACGCACAACAACTACTACCTTCTGCACCCCACACCAACTGCATGTCGATACGCCTCGTCATGGCAGCCGCAACCAGGGGTGACCCACCGCGATAGTTAACCTTTCCACACCACCCCGACCTCCCGTGTGTCCCGGGCAACACAGGCGCGGCACTACCCGGGGCGCTGGCCTCCGGCACCGTCGAAGCTGGGAGAGTTACCTCAGCGTGGAGTCCTCCGCAAGCCGTGATTTCGGACCTTCCACCGGTTGTGTTCGGTGCAAGGTTTACACCCACCGGTCGTAGCAATGTGGCTGAGGGGGGTGATACCATGGCCGCCGTGGGTGACAGAGTGGCTGCGGTGGGTGATATTGTGGCTGTCGGGGGTGATGCTGTGGCTGAAGGGGGTGATAATGTAGCTGTGGGGGGTGATAATGTGGCTGCGGGGGATGAAAATGTGGCGGCTGCTGCTAAGGGCGAGATACCCCCGGGGGTTGATAATGTGGCTGTGGGGGGTGATAACCTGCCCAGACGGGGTGATAATGGGGCTCCTGCTACGAGCGAGATAGCGACGGGGGCGCTGCGAAAGGAGGGAACCAAGAAGCAGGCGCCTCGTCACCGTAAAAAAGAGTGAGTTTTCGCACCTGATGAGTGAAACGGATGAGTATGGGTTGGAAACCCATTGTAACGTCACGCGCAGGTTTTTATTCCCACCGACGACGCCAGTTGGTATGTGACTATTTACGGAGATCCATTGTTAACACGGGTGAATGCCTCATCATGTTGCAAAAATTTCACCGGAAAATGTCTCATGATTTTCGCAATATCTCGGCCAGAACATCATATTTTGTTTTTCTTTATTTTCGCGACGTGACCGTAAGGCCTATGCGAACAAATCCAATCTATCGTTTACCGTTATCGACGAAGAAATGACCGCGTTATGGCCCCATAGGCATTAAATGACCCCTGTTACCAATGGATCTCCGTAATAGAATGGGGACACAGAGTGTCTATCTCCCGTTGGGTTCGCCCATTGGGCAAGTCTTCGTTGTTATTCACGTTTGTTCGTCGCTTAGAGACGGAAGAAGAGGCAGCTTTATTCCAGCTTCACGTCCACGTGCTCGAGGAGGCCTTGTGGGTACCATGTAATTCCCATCTACATAAACAAAGGAAATCCAGAATCCAGTTACTTCTGATATGGAAGATGTTACTTATCAGACTTGAACACATGACCAAAAAACACCAAAATTGTTGCTGTGATATTTTCTTTTTGTGACGTGCTCGACCCTGCACCCTGGACGGATGCACGTTTTGCCGTGACGAACATGGCCTCTTGACATCTGTTGTCTCTGATACTTTTTGCTTCTCAGGGGTAAAGGATCTTCGGAGGAAGACGGAACAGCCGCAAGGGTTGCGATCATGATCGCCTGTGCTGTCGGGTAAGCGTCGGAGCCTATTCAGCGTTCAATGCGCTACTACTGTACGCTTAGCGCCAGATCGCTCTCCGTTGTCGTATGCTCGGGCCGAGCACCAGCCGGTACCGGCACGACAGTGTTAGATCGGGTTTGTGTTTACATTACTTTTGTTTTCGGGACTCGGACATATCGGCAAAGCATATGACAAGTGTGCGCACATCAGACAGATCACGATCTAGATAGTCTAGATCATCTGCAATGAATGGTTGATCCTATGTCTGCCGTCGTGGCATGTTGTGCAGGATCTGATTTCGTACAGATCAATCCAGGAAACATGGGCTAGATCGTGCAAATCATACGGCTCTTACCTGGCAGCAATGATCTATACACCATGCAGATCATATAAATCGGGGATCTATCTGCCCTGGAAGACATATATATCATCTATCGATCATCTTTAGGGATGTGATCTGTCCGGTGTGTGCAAGTATTGTCCTCTATGGTGTGAGCGCGCCGTACAGGAGTCGTTCCTAACAATCGCAACAAAAAAAAAAATCACGATTCCTGATGAAATATATCACGACTCCTGCCATTTTAAAATTCCAAAATGTCACGTTTTCGAAGAAAAAAATCACGTTATTTTGTCATGGATTTTGACATCTTTTTTTTTAAAGGAATTTTTCAAAACTGTTGAAAACCAAGACAAAACGTCACGGTTCGTAAAATATAAAGTTTTATTTTTTTTGTAACGCTTCCTGAGTTTTTTTTTGTGTTCGTTAGGAATGACGCTAAGCAGTACCAAAAATCGTTCAGCACGCATGCTTGCGCAACTCCCGGCGTTGAAGTTCGCGTACTCCTTCTGCCATCCCCTACCTCAACTGCCAGGGTCGCTTAGTATGGCAGCTGCTATAGTCTTCACTCGTTTTCTACGCTTTTTCCCTCCGAAATCCCAACGAGGAGTTATTAAGCCTTTTGGAACTTGAATATAATGTAGTGTCGATATAACCTGGCCAGGGATAGGTAAACGAACACGTCGCAATCGCAAGGAAGGCGGACGAAGAACTGAGCCCCGAAATCCGACCTCGATCTCTGGTACTTCGCGGATGAATATCCGGTAGATACGTTGCACAAAGAAATGCGGCGCAACCTGAGATAATGCGGCGGAACCTTAACCAATAAGCGTTCAACACATGTAAAACTATGTGCGAATGTAATATTCCGCCATAGAGCGCCCAAGTGCGGTCTTATCAATCTGTTGGGAAGCGCGTGCAACAGCGCAAGTATCGCCACGCTGCACGCGCGGTGCTGTACATCTCCATCAGGGTAACCTTCGAACACATCTCCTACCCCTTTAGCCCGGGCTGCTTCGTGTGGCGGAGGCTGGAATCGTCATCTGGTTTCGTTCTTTTTTTCTCTTACGACTGCTCTCTTCGGAGGTGAAATATATTTTTCTCTTATATTTCCCGAAGATGATAACACCGCGAAAGGTTTCCGTAGCTTCACTTGCTCGCGCTCGTCGACTCGTCCGACAATTCGTTAGGCTCATATTTTTGTTAGTTTCCCCTCATCCGCTTTCATGCACCCCGCTCGTTCCTTTTTTCCCATCTACATCCTACCCCGGGGCGGTGCTTGATTGCTGCGCGTAGTGCGGACTAAACCCGATGCTGCTAGTACGTCTCCTTGTACGTGGCCAGAAACCGACAACCCATGGTACTCACCGATTCCTTTTGTCCACCTATGTTGTCAGGGTCTTGCTCAGTTCTTGCGCCTGTCGCTTCGACCCTTCTGGAACGTCGTGGGACCCACCCGATTTGTTTTTTCGCACTCATGATGACCACCAACCCCTTTTGTCCATCTACATGCACCCCCAGGGCGGTGTTAATTTGCTGCGCGTGGTGCTGGCTGAACGCCATGCTGATAATCATCGCCTGGTGCATCGAAAAATATCGCAAGAGGCGCGAACTTCAGCTTGGCGCCGCGAAGGTAGACGATGGGGGAGAGGATGGGAAAGTGGTACACGCGACAATGTGCGGAACCCTCGCGTCCGTCGTGTGCACGTCCGACGTTACCTCTTCCGGTGAGTGAACCTAACCCCTTATACAAAGATTTCACTTTCACATGTTTCTGGCGGAGGCATGAATTGCGTCAGCTGTGCTACATGCGTGTATCACCTTTGGTGTGTTTGTGCTTTTTCTCTGCGGTATTCCTCAGCTCCAGAGTGACTGGAGCCTGTTCTGTGACCACGGACTTGATTATGCAAGTTAATGCGAGAACAACAACAACAACAACAACAACAACAACAACAACAACAACAACAACAACAGTAACAGCAACAACAATAACAGCACCAACATGGAAACCCTATTTTTCCTTACGGATTTGTTGTTTTTTGCCTCCCAGTCGACCCCCTTTTTAGATATCCTCTTTTTTGGCTGTCCTCGTTTATCTCCCGTGATGCAGACGGCTTGCACGCACCTAACATGGCTGAAGGTGGCCCTTCAACTTTTCCGGCACCTGGTACTTTCCCTTTACTCAATCCTCAGCAGCGGTAGTTTACCCCCCCCCCCCCCGTTAAGCAATGCCTGTATGACCGGTGAAAACCCGCCGTGCTCCGTCCCGTCATTGTAGGGATGCGAGGGTCTTTTGGTCCGACGGACTACTACCATGCATGGAATGAGTACACCCCCAATGTATAATATACACATGCACACGACCTCGGGAAACGCAACTTATTCCTCCCCCCCTTCGATGCCCATCTACTACTCTGCTGCCCTTGCAATGTTGTAGCTGCCGCGGAGGCATGTTCTGTCTCCCGGGTCTGCTCGCCTCAAGTCGACAGCACCGACGAGGGACAAGACGGAACCTGGCAAGAAGTCTTTCGGAGCGGCGGTAGCGGTGACGACGACGGCGGCGGCAGCGGCAGCGGCGGTAGCGGCAGCGGTGGAGGTGGAGGTGGTGGTGGTGGCTGTGGTGGTGGTGGTAGTGGTCGCGGTGGTGACGGTGGTGGCGGTGCTGGCGGTGATGACGGTAGCGGTGGTTGTGTTGATGTTGGTGTTGGTGGTGCTGGTGTTGGTATTGGTGTTGGTGTTGGTGGTGTTGGTGGTGGTGTTCGTGGCAGCGGTGGCGGCGGCAGCGGCGGCGATGGCGGGGGCGGTGGTGGTGGCAGGGGCGCCAGAAAAAACGACACCCCCGCTACTACATCAGGCAGGCTTCGATGTTCTCTGACCGCAACGGTGTGCGAAGATCAGGGTGGTGGTGACAGCGGGACCGGCACCCCCGCTACTACATCAGCAAGGTTTCGCCAACCTCTCATCGCAACAGTGTCTCCCTCCAGGTTTCGCCATCCCCTAGCCGCAACGGTGTCCCCCCCACCCCACACCGTTAACGCAAACTCCGTGCTGTGTTTTACGGGGGGCGACGCCACCATCGCCGCCGACCCCACGTACGAACCGAGTTTGCATCGCGGGTGGGGGTGGGGTGGCTCGTCATGGGCCGAAGAGAAAGGAAGCGAGCGCGATAATGCTGCGACGGTTGCCTCGCGGAGACCTTGGCTTCCAAACGGTGATGATCGTGATGCGTGTGTCTCTGGTCCTCGCGCGAGGAGGGGGGGATTTTGGTTTAGGTTTGGTAGCGGCGGGGGGGGAAGGTGTCCTCCTTCTCCTGCTGCTGGCGGTGGTAGTAGTGTGTCGTTAAGCCCCGTGAGGGTGCCGACTTCTCGTAGACGTTCTCGTGGGAGGATAGGGGCGCACGGCGCTGCGGTTTGTGGAGGGGTATCGATGGACCGTGGTGGCGGTGGTGGTGGTGGCGGTCGCGTTGGCGGTGGAAGTAGCAGCAGAAGTAGCAGCATCATCAGCAGCACCAGCGCCAGTAATAGCAGCTTCAACAGTAATGCCAACATCACCAGCACCAGCAGAAGTAACAGCAACAACAGCATAAGCCTGGGCAACAACAGCAGCAGCAGGAGGAGCAACAACAACAACAGCAACACCAGCACCAACACCAGCAACAGCGCATGCAATAGCAACAGCACCAACACCAGCACCACCAACAGCACCACCAACAGCCCCAACCCTAGCCCCTACAGCAGCAACGACATCCTGGAAAAACAAGGGGTAGGCAGGAGGGAAGCACGGGTTGGCGCGGTCCTCAACGGCACGTCGCTAAATTTTAACGAGCAGCGACTCGACACCTCTGGCAACGACAGTGCCTTGTCCGATGGCGAAATCGCCGCTGAAACAGGGCTCGATAAGACCGAAAAACACGAAAAATGCGATGCCGAAGAACGAACGGGGGGCAAATCCTGCCCACCACCAGGGGAAGAAGCGCCGCCATCCCCGGTTTTGCCGAGGGCGAGAGTGTTATGGCGCGCCTTTTCCGAAGTTGATCATGACATGATTGAGGACAACCATCGTCGTGCAGCCCAAAGGCATTTCGCGAGATTTTCGTTGACTCCTGTTCTTGAAAATCCTCCCATGTGTTCCGCGCCCTTTGAGAGGTAAACGCGCGAAAGTGATGGCACTACCTGTACTAGTGACCACTGCCCTGTGTTATACGATATGGAATGCCATCAGGCTTGTTGAAGCAGAGCTTTGTTTGCGGTTTTGTTTACGTCTTTCGAACTGGTGCCACGTTTCTGAGGACAAACTACGTTGAATTAGAGTGGAATCGAGTTTTCAGTCATGAAGGGTTTCAGTTTTGTTTGTCTTTTTACGCTAACGATTCGGGAGACGAATTTTCCCTGGTTCTCATTCGAACGATCATGTATGTAGAGCTGCTATGAAAATACGCGTGGACATTTGCGTCATTCATGTGTCGATAAATGGTGATTTCGTACGATTGTTGATATGGGAGGGTGGTTGGACATTACACGCACGTTCAGGGGGCACGCTGCTTGGAATATTTCGAACGGGGTATAGTATTTGGTTCAGTGGCAAGAGGTTCAATTTGGTCGAAATAAACGCGAAGAGGGATGCGGGCGCTTTCCGCAGCTTTTTTTGTGTTGCCGTGTAGCGTCGTGGCAAACACTAACTCAGCGAACAGATCTGAGCCTCGCTTTATGATCTAGATATTTCAGGGATGTATCCGTAATCTATATGATGAGCGGCACATACTGCCGCCTGCGTCGTTTCGCCGAGCCCATAGAAACCCATACCATTATGTTTCCTTTTTTTCTAGCTCTGCTGCTGTGATACTGCATCACACATGGCCCGCAAGGTTTTGTACTTGTTGTGGTAGTCACGGTACAACAGCAGCCGTGCTGTGAGCTCTTTCTTTCCGTTGTGAGCCACAGACGCTGCTTCCGTGTGTATGTGTATGTGGGTGACCTTCTGTATGTACCAGGTATGTGTGAGTAGGCAGTGTGTTGTCATAGGCACACGATACGGTTAAGAAGAACGGTGGATTGCTTTTCTTGAAAGAAAGCAGAACCACGCAGCTTGCAAAGTTGGGTTTCAACCATTCAATCGGTCGTACTCACAGCTGACGTTTTTTGATTTTTATAAAAAAGCAGCCGCTCAGCCCCGCAGCGATCAACCCCCCCCCCTGATCGTGAGAGGCGTCAATGATCATGAGGCGCTTCCAAATCATCCTAACTCCTTGACAAAATATTAAGCGGCGCTCCCAAATCATCCTAACAATATTAAGCTGAGCAGAGTCATGCTCGGCACAACAACTTGTGAATGACAGCGAATAGGGTAGGATGGACTCGTCTATTTGCACGTTTGTTTATAGCTGAATCGTGCCCGGCTTAAGCTGTGGGTGGCAGTGGAAGACTACTAGACACTTTTGATCGGATGGGCACATCATGTTGGCGCTTTTTTTGGCAGAGTCATGCCTGGGACAAGTTGTGAGTGACAGTGGTCGGATAAATTTGGACTTTCCGCCATTGAGAATAAACTGGGGAATATGGCAATCACCTAGGGAAAACCTGTGATGGACATACCAGTGTGATATACCTGGTACGTAGGAGCTGGAACACAGCTGCTATTGAAGCCATGGAAAATGTTTTTATATAATATGTATATACTCGTATAGTTTGTATGTGTTTTTTTAACAAAACAGTATGACCCCTCCAATTATGAAAATACTCACCCACATAGTGTATTACAAGTACCAACTTCAACGCAGCTTGCAAAGATGAGTATATTGACCCGAAATTCGTCGAACTCACGGCTGACGTCCTTGAAAGATTTTTATAAAATACTCACGCCCTTGATGCGTGCGCGTCCCTGAGGCTCGTGGGGGATAAGGTCGATCCCTCACGCGACAACTGGTTTGCTGGTTCGTAATCATGCACCCCGCTTTGTGCGTGTATTCCCCGGTGGAACGACGCAGGGGTCTCTGGAAGCGAAAAAAACGTGTTCCTTGCCGTCTGTCCGGTCAGCCAAGAATCGTTGCGGTCAAGCACGATTCTCGTCGATTTTCGTACTGTGAATGTACCTTGCGAACGAGATGAACAGCCCCCGTACAACCAACCACCAGTACCAATAGCCAGCACGCAGGCGCTGGGTTGCCTGGGCTAAATCCAAGCTTCTGGGGTGCCTTGTGTGTTGAGCCACGGAATTTGACTGAACACCCCCGTTCGAAGCATGTTTAGCATACAAAACGGTGGCACGCACGCGATCGAAGTATCACACGCACAGCTCGCAAAAACTAGTTCCGAACAATCACACGCAGCTTGCAAACACGAATTTCGACGCCAAATCCTCGATCTCACAGCCGAGGTGTCTGATTAATTTAATAAAAAATACGTAATTGTGCGACACAATGTTCCACACTATTCGACGCGAGTCGATGAGGGAAGAAAATGCCGAGTTATTCCCGCGATAGAAAATGAAGGTGTTATTATACCGTAGTGGGGAGGGGAGAGGAGGACCCGCTGTGTGACCAGGGATCAGAGTTACCACTGGGAGGGAGCGCGAGAGTAGTGCGAGGATAATAGAAGGGATGGAAAAAATAAGAAAAAAATTCACGTCGAAAGTTGGAAGTTAGGGCAGTACAACGCTCTGATCATCACAAATTCGGGCCATTTTATCAATATTATTATGTCTCCCTTGCCTGTTCTTCTGATTTGCGGTACGCTTCGATCTCCTTGGGACCGGAAACCAAACCCACAAAATCAGCAAAAAAAAACATTGGGGAGCGATTGGCCCTGTCCCCCCCTAAGAACCAAGAAGAGCTGCTGTTCCATTTCCTCAAAATCGGAAAGAAAGAGGGCCTCGTGCTCGTCCTTCCCTAAGAACCAAGAAGAGCTGCTGTTCTACTTTTCCCTAAAAATAGAAAAAAGCGAGGGGGCTATTCCGCCTTATTTTTGCACCGTAAAACACAGAAAAGCGAGTGCTCCAGGCATTAATTTCCTATTGTCCTACCGGTACGAATATCTCCTTACAAGTTATCTAGAGTACACAAAATAAATGAACTGCACAAACAAAATGCTGGTTTCAACGTCCCCCTCCCCCCCCCCCCCCTCCCCCCCGCCCCGATCCACAAAATATATGTTTGGCTACACCAAGTTCTCCTAGGAACACCATGTGAGACGCGCATCAGTTCCTCCTCTTTTTACCCCCGCAAATTCCCTTTTACTGCCGGAAAACAAAGTCCACACAAATCCCAAGTAACTTGTCCCCAACTATTGCTGTAGCGTGGCTTTACTACTGGAAAAAACAGCTCCAACCCTAATTCCAAGTATTAATAGTTTTTCCCCCAATACGTCGGCGCGGCTCCACAGGGGCTGACACTGGTTGCGTCACACGACGACCGAACTACCAGGCAAAACCCTTGTAGCTCTCGTACCGCCGGCCAGAACGAAAATAAAACAGATGCACTCCCGCCGTTGGGAGAAAGCGCGGAAATGCATGCAATACATGGCCGGAGCCGTGCACACCCCCCGTTGCCCCTTCCCACCTTTGGAACTCCCCACATATTTGTCATGCTCGATGCGCTGGCCTGCTTAACCGTCTAACCACCGGAAAACAAACCCCACACATAATTCCAAGTAGTTTGTCGCGAAAAAAAAGAGGGCACAGTTCTCTAGGGGCTAATCACTGCAAAACCGACCCCACACTAACCCCAAGTAGCTGCCATGCGTAGGCACGCAAAGGCGTCGAGCGCATCTCTTTACGCCCACCCATATGCGACAAAATAGAAAATGAAAACGTTATTAATAGCATTTCGCTCCCAAAAACGTGAATAATGCAGTTCCTAAAGAGGACCACTAGGTTGGTCGCACGAGGCCGGCATGCCGAAAGTGAAGCTATAGACAAGAGACAGCCGTCCCACGAAATCTATTATTTCTTCGCGCGTCCGCCGCAAAGGGGGTGGCAATGGAGAGGGGGCAATGCTCGAATGAATACGTGGCCAAACCTGTACAGCCGGAGCGAGTTTATAATACTGCCTTTGTACGCCCGAGGGGAAGAGGACGGGGGGCGGGATGAGGGGGTGTCCTAATGTGAGGGGAGGCGGTGGGGATCTTCTTACTCCGATTGTCAAAACCTCTCCCATACACACGCAAGTTACAAAAGGAACCGCCTTTGGAGCTATCGTTCATAGACCCCCAACAACCTTTCATATTTTTATTCAATAAATAAGGCAAAACAACGGCCGTCGCACACGCAGCCAACCAAACGGAGAGAGACCGTATGCCGCAGACTAACCTGACAAACATTCGGGCCCCGTGAACAGAACACCCCCCCCGACATCGCAGTGAGTGCCCCCCCCCCTCCCTGCTCCCCTAATCCCCGTCCCCTCTCACGGCGCTTCGCGCTTGGTGCAAGCAATGTCTGCCTCGTTGGTGAAAACCAGACGTGCTCCGTCCCGCCATAGTAGGGATGCGAGGGTCTATACCATATGGTCATACGACTACTGCCATGCACAAACTGAGTTCCCCCCCCCCGCCCCTATACGGGTGTGGTTCGATGGTCCGAGGCCAACCGGGAAGAAAAACAACGCCGGAGACAACTACCATGGTCCTGCGATTCCGGATGAAAAAAGACACCCGATTTTTTGCGCCATGCTCTCGCGAAGCTCTCCTGCCGACGATGCCATTTTTTAGGGTACTTGAGGGTATCAGTCCACTGGACTGCTGGTAAAAGGTTAACCAAATTGGAAAAAAGGCTGACCAATGTGGAAAACAGGTTAACCAAATACCTACCCAAACTAATCTTTATACTACGACACTCGCGGCGCTCTAGCGGTGCTCTCAGCAATTCATCTCCACATCTGCCCGCCGCCAACGACGCACAGCCTCGAAAATTACCTTCTTCATCCTCCGCCTCCTTAGGGATGCGCGAGCAATAGACTTCTCGTCCGATACCCCTTATGCGACAATCTAGGACAACTCGACATTAAGCAGTGAGTGAGAGCCAAGCCGAACCAATCACGAAAACAAGAAAACAACAACAAGAGGATGGCCGTACAACGACACACACGATAAATTAGGTAAAAAAAGGCGACGGGGATTCTGGCTTGCGTCAACCGTCGCATTTTTATCTCGCGGGCCTAGGAGCACACAAGCGTCGCACACGCCCATCAACGGAAACACCGACCGATTCGAGTACCCCCCCGTCCCCCGTCCCCCCTGCCCGCGTTGATTAAGACAACCTCACGACAACAATAGCACTAAGGGCCAACGCTATCGTCCAACGTCCAAGGCCTGCAAACTTTCCCGTCACAACGACAGCGCAACTTGCTCCTTGGCCTTAAACCCATACCACCTACCTGGTACTCGCTTTGTCTCTCTCGCCCTGCCTCAGGCGCTTCCATCACCAACATCCGCACCACCATCGTCTCCACAACGCCAAAAACCCCAAATCCACAAAACAGAAGCAACAAAAACCCTAACGGTACACACCATCAGAAAGAAAAAAAAAAAGAAGAAAAAAAAGGACTTTTCTCTCATTCACCATGGAGGCAAACACACGACAAGACAAAGTCAAAAAAGAAAAAACCTCCCCAGGGCGAGACAAGCCAATCACTGAAAAATCTCTCCTGGGCAAGAGAAGATAATATATGAAAAGTTGTCCTTCGTCAACCAAGAATGTCACTCCGATTCTTGAGGCACGAACGGCTCATCATCATCATCTCCATACGGGGGAACCCACAAAATCGTCCCCGGTTGTGCCGCGTCCCCCGCCGCCCCCGCCTCCGACACCGCTGAACTACTCACAGCACTCTTATCCACGCCAGGTATTTTCTCAGCGGCCACCTCCCCGGCCAACAACGCCTCCTCACCGCGCGCGCGACCTACGTCGGAAGCCTTTCTCTCAATGGAAAGCCCTCCATTCTTGCTGCCATCAAACGGGGGAACCGGCGCAACGGCGGCTTCTTTTCGCTCATCAGCATTTCCCCGCGCCCCCGCGCCCGCCGCTTCCGGGCCTGCACTACGACCCGCACCCGCGGCCGCGCTCGCACCCCCGCTAGCGCCTAACCTTGCCGGAATCGGTGTTTGCGCTTCCCGCGCCTTCGACCACGCATCGTACGGGGAGAGGCCGGGGGAAGCGTCCGTGTCCGCCATCGCGACGAACAGAGGACGCGAGGCACCGGTAAGCCTCTCGATCGGAGCCGGCGATTCTTCTCCCGTCGACTCTCCCTTCATCGACTCCTGCCGCCGGGGCGTGGGCACGAGCGCCCCTGCCCCCGGCACGGGCGCCCCTCCTGGCACCGAAAGTTCAGACACGGATACCTCCGAAAAAGGCACCTTAGGCATGGATGAGTTAGACGTCGGCCCCTCAGACAACGGCACCTGGGACATCAACATCCCAGACATGAGCACTCCAGAAGTCGGCCCATCGGACAGTGGTCCCCCAGGCACGGCCCCCTCAGACGTTGGCACCCTCGGCGCGGATGCCCCCGACACCGCCACCCCAGGTGCAGAAACGACAGGTACGGACACCCCCGGTACGGACAGCTTCGACGAAGGCAATTCCGGACCCGACAGCCCTGGCCTCGACACCTCAGACCTTGACATCCCAGACATCGCGGGCAGTTCAGACACGCCCGCTGACATCCGTGCTTGACCCGCGCTAGGCACCCGCGCGTGACCCTCAGATCCCGCCGGCGCCCCCCGCGCTAGACCCTCTTCAGGCAACCCCGAGGGCAGGACCCGCGCTTGTCCCCCCCCTGGCACGGCCTCCTCCGCCGCGTCCTTGGTCCAGCTTCCCCGAAGAGTCTCCTTGTGCGTTTTTACGGCCCGAAGGTGGGCCTCGAATCCGTCGTCGAGGGTGGGCAGCTTGGACGCAGATGGGAGGCTCGACCGCCGTCTGCCGCCACGCCGAGGGGTGTGCCCTGACCTGGTGTTAGGGGAGAGTGGATACAGGACAGAACGGGCTAAAAGTTGGGATGAAGCGCGGGGATTCGGTTGGGTTGGGTTGGGTTGGGTTGGGTTGGGTTGGATCGGGTCGGGTCGGGTCGAGTCAAACCGCGGTCTCTCGTACAGGTACCTGATAGCATCTTTGGTGGACGGGTGATGGTCCTGTTGGAAACCAGGAATTCGATCTAAACAACGACGAAATCGACAATATCATAGGTTTGGCGTGAGCGCACAGCAGTACGAGTAGCACATATATCGCTACGAGTGCGTCGTACACCTCCTTTACGGATTGGTTCAGACCCTTCACGAAACCCAGCAGTCCAGCCGGCTTCGTGTAGACGATGCTGTAGTAATTTTTTTGTGCATTTTCTATCGTCTCAAGTCCCCAAAGGGGGGGTCAATAACTGCTTGTGCACAAGCTCACCCGTTTCGCATGATCATCTTGATCTCGTGTGCCGAAGCTCGAGGGTCATGGCTGAAAGCAAACCCTACCCTCGCCACCCCCGCTGCCTCCTCCTGCTCAACGTCCCCCGACCGTTGCCGAGCACGCATGGCACGCGGCAACCCCGGGACAATGCTGCCGGTGCCGCCGCGGGGTAGGGCAACGATGGGGACGGGAGATGATCCCGCGCTGCGCTCCTTCCTCAGCAGGGCGCTCTGCGCGCACACGTAAAAGTCACGGGGAAAACAAAACGAAGACAAAAACGTTTGATACATCGGACAAACCAGATCAGGTCCCTCATTTCATCATCTGCTGTACGTGGACCTTTGCGGCAGCAAAGAGGACAACCTATGTCAGCCTACCTACCGACCTACCCACCCAATTACCTACCTCCCCACTCCCTCTCCTTTCCCTCCCTCCCC
Organism: Undaria pinnatifida; assembly: GCA_012845835.1. Classification (NCBI taxonomy): domain Eukaryota; class Phaeophyceae; order Laminariales; family Alariaceae; genus Undaria; species Undaria pinnatifida. Next base: position 3,075,411 of record JABAKD010000003.1, read on the forward strand.
CCCCCCCCCCCGACCCACCCGCCACCGACCTGGGTCAACGGAGACTTGCTTAGCCCCTCAAACAGCGACGACAACGAGTTCAGCCTTCCTCCAGCACTCCTAGGCCTACCCTGCGTCACCACCGAATCCAGGTACCGCATCGTGGTGTATCCCTCCGTCCCATAAGTGGGGGAGGTGACAGAGTAAGCCCTGCTCGAGCCCGAAGCGCCTAGCGCTTGCAAAACCGCGTCCCTGTGACTCTCCATGCGTTGGAGAGATTGCGTTCTCATCCTGGTCATGCGAGAAGAAGTGTCCTCCTGAGTATTGAGGAGGCCGAGGGAGAATGCGGGTGGAGTTGGAGGGGGGCGGGGTCGGACGCATGATTGGCAGGCTTTGGCCCAGAAAGCTCGCGACTACTTTTGCCTAAACTGCCCATCTTCCGTGCTGTTGTCTCACATAAGCGCTCTACCAGCATCTACCACACAAGCTTTAGCGTACCTAGTTAACTCAACCTAACTTCGCAACAACACAACGGGACCTTTTGGTGTGTAAATTCAAATTGTGCGTTTTTTTTTGGCAAGATTTGCAGAAAATATCCAAATTCATGCGCATGCTGGGACAAAGATTAGCGTCTGGGGGGGGGCTTTTGCCCCGCTTGCTTCCGCTTGTTCCGGGGTGTTTTATAGAACTGTTTCAAATACGTCAGCTGAGCTGTGCGTTCGATCAACCTAAGGGTCCATTAGGAAATCCCACCCCGGGAAGGAACGTGAGAGCTACTAGAGAGGTGAAACAAACTGGCAGCAGCAGCAGCAGCAGCAGCAGCACACCCTCCCGCTGGTCAAAAGCCACCTGTTCATTTTATACATAGCGACTTCCCCCCCCCCCGCCCCTTCACGCCAACCAAACCACACGATACTAGCCTCTCCTCCCTCTATTATCGCTACGTACACGGTTCGGATCGCATAAAAAAAATCTGAAAATTCCGTTTTGCGTTTCGACTCAATTTCTGTGGACAAACCTACAACCTACCACCCGCGAGGGATTATCACCCATCACACTCACGGCCGACGTCTTGTACTTATCACCCATCACACCTTGCCACTTCCATCAAACTATCCAAGACAACCTCCCTCCCTCCCCCCATCCCGCCCACCGCCGCGCACGCGTCCTTACCTGGATGACTTCTTGGATGGAGTAGCTTTTACGGAGTGAGTGTGGCAAATCGATATCCTTGAGATGCCCTTTTTCCATCTCAACTAGGAGATGGTGAAGCTTAGGATGCCACCTACCGACGGCGCAAAAACAAAACAAAACAGTGGAAGACATGAACCCCCTTTGGACTTCAGACGCCAAAAAAGACGAAAAAGAACTGCCCATGACAGCATCGGCCACATTGCATGAAGCAATCCTGTCAACAGCTGCTGATGTGGCAGACGTGTTCGAACTGCAACACAGTAAGCTGTGAGGCAAGCGTAAGGCATGACGATACTCGGATTGCCTCAATCTATTCCTAGACGCTTGACTAAATCGATCGCGCTGGGCGCTTTTGGGGCTGTATACTATGATCAAGTTCCAAAAGGGTTAATGATCAACACAAAACCCAATACGCAAACAACAAACCCCGAGACACAAGACACAGCACGACCACCAGACCAGCAACACCACAACCCGACACCACCACCAAAAACAACACAACGGCACCACCACCAACTCCACCATCACCACCAACACCAGCATCACCCCTCCCAGCACCATGAGCACCAACTCACCAGCGGTGGTATGACTTCCAAGCAACGTCGCGCATAAGGACGCCGACGACAGCAAACAGCGTCACCGCCCAATAGTTCGGGTCTTTAAACAGCGCAGTTTGCATCTGCGCGGATCACGGCATGAAGCCAAGGCAACAAAAAATCACAGCAACAAAGCATGTGAGGAGGCAAAAAAGCAACAGCAAGAAAACCATGGAAGGAGGACAAAAAATCACAGCAAAAGATCATGCGAGGGGTCGGGAAGGGGGGGGGCGGGGAGGGGGCAGGGGGCACTGGGTATGGGCTTTAGGGCCGAAAAGGAAAAAAACGACCTCGGGTACAGCATTGGTCGCGTACTTACGACTAGAAACCACGACAGCTACCAGGTACGGCAACAGGCCATGTCAGGAGGAGGGGGAGGCGGGCAGTCGTCTCACCCCAAACCACTCCCAGTCGAGACTGAGAATCATCTTGTAGACGTTCAGGAACCAGGACATGCCGAACAGGAGGCCGGTCGACACAGTCAACGCCAAAGCTTCGACCCAGTGCCATCGCTGCAAAAAGTCAGTGACGACGGGAAAGGGGCGGGCCGGCGGAACAAGAGAGAGAGGGGAAAAATCCATCAACGCCAAACCTTCGACCTAGCGCCATCGCTGCAAACAGCCAGAAGGGGGGGGGGGGGGGGTTAACGGCAAAGTTCCGACCCAGCGCCACGGCCAGGGGGGTAAGGATGGGAAAGTTAGCACCAACTCTTCTACCCAGTGCCATCGCTCAAAACCAAAATATATCCATTGACGGTCTAGTTTTGGCTCAAGGCCTCGTTATGATTAATATACTACTTTCCGCGTTGGGAGTTTTTTTACGGCAGTTCGTTCGTCAAACGGCGAGAGCGCCGTCAATCGACCCCTTGCTGAAAACAGTCAGGGGGGGGGAAGCGGCGGGGGGGGGGGGGGGCAGCAGCGAAGGAACTTTCAGCGCCACAATTTCCAAACCTTGGACATACTTGATGTAGATATTTCAGGGAAGACCTGTATGGTCTAGCTCATGTTACCCGGTGGGAGCCGTACGAACTGTATGATCTAGCACATGTTTCCTGGGTTGGATCTGTACTTCATAGATACAGATGCAGCAAAACATCTCACAGCGGTAGATACGGGATGTACTGTACATGATCTACTGTAGATAATGGTCTGTCCGAGGTGCGACTTTCTCCACGTTTTTGTGTGACTTTTTTTTCATCTCCGAACTAGTGCCGTCGCTGCAAACAAACAGCCCTAACCGGATACCCGGAGTATATCCTGTACCCTACGAGGTACTGCAAACACGCTGTCCTTCTTACCCTCTGCACGAAGAGAATCTTCATGTTGACGACGAGGGTCATGGCCTGGAAGGCAGCCTGACCAAACGCCAACACCGCCGGTGTCTCCCCTCGAATCACAGACCCCCCCCGCTGCAATAACATCAAGGGAATCGTTACCCAGCACGACTCCAGCACTCCCTGTGACCGGACGAGAGGAAGACGGGTTTTGGCGCGAGAAAAGGGGGAAAGGGGGCAAGGGAGGAGAGGACGAGGGGAGGAAACTTAAACCCCCAAAAATGCAAAAAGAGATACACCAAGATCTAGAAACAATTTGTTACCGGGCATGCGTATTGTACCGTGACAAACGACCACGAAAAGGAACATTCCGCACCTTACCCCGCCCCCACATCCTTGAATGTTACGGTGAGGCAAAGGCACCCACGAGGCAGTTACGTAGTAATCCCACAGCTGTCGCTGGAAGTGGCTATACCGGGATTAAATTAGCCCATTGAAGCTGTCATCCATATGCAAATCCGCCTCACGAGCGGTTCTTGGAAGGGTGCAGCTCACCCTTCATGCGACCGGTCAAACACCTCACGGCGCTTCGCGCTTGGTGCAAGCAATGCCTGCCTGGTCGGTGAAAACCCGACATGCTCCGTCCCGCCATTGTAGGGATGCGAGGGTCTACACCATATCGTCATACCACTACGGCCGTGCATGATTATCGAGTACCCCCCCCCCCATCAAACACGCCTATAACCTGCGCAATCTAATCCCAGCTCTTGGTGAGCAACTCATCGTCTACACCGTAACAGTGCAGCCAAGAGCAGCTTCACCCCACCTCCCCCACCCCACTCCAACCCTTCAACACCATACTCCCCCCGACCCCTCCCTCCCTACCAAATACGCCTCTAACCTGCGCAATCCACCCCCAGAAGAAGCTCTTGGTGAGGAGCTCATCGTCAACACCGTTGCGGTACAACCAAGGGTATCGCAACACCGTCGCGGGTAGAACATCCATGTCATACACGCCAAGCAGGACGATGGGGAGGCTGGTATACAAGAGTGCCCACATGGTGGAGTTCACGTAGTCGTAGAAAACCTGCCCGCTCAAGCCTGAATCGGTGTTTGATCGCGCATACACAGCAAGAAAAAAACAAGCACACGGCACGTTTCGTACGAGCGAATGCGAGAAATCAGTTGCTTCTAATAAGTTTGACGACGACAAAAAAAACAAGGGCCCAGCTTTCGAGTTGCATGATGAAGCCGATTCTACGTCCTCGGATCGAGATTCAGAGTCATCTCACGGTAGGATATCTTGGGCTAAACGTTTCTGGCCGGTTGAGTTCCTCGAAATTGTGGAAACCATCTCGGTGAGTATGATCATTTTCCGAGTACAATGGTTGTTCATAGGACTATTAATAGCGCATAGAAATGTTGGTCGGGCTCACCTCATGATAGGAGCTCGGACATTTCTTAGGCGTGAGATGACTCATCTATACGATCCTCCGAAGACTTAAACCGACACGCACACAAGTTCTTTGAACCAACACGCACACAAGGAACCAACACGCATACGAGGTGGTAACAGCTACAAGCATAATGTTGCGCGAGTTCCTGTCAAGCTTATACTACAACCTGATACCGTGGGTTACTCGATTTAAGAGCGTCCGCGATACAAGAGAAAAACGGAGATAAGAGCGATCAAACTGGCTCGAACCGCCCTGTGACTGATGCCTATGCTAAAACCTGTATGATTGCCACGCCCACACTAACATCTACCAGGTATATGATACCCAATCTGAGATAAGGGCGGTACGGGGATAAGATCGGTCAAATCGGCTTGTCACACCTTGTGACGCCTATTATGCTAAAACCTGGTATGATTGCCACGCCTACACTAAAATCTATATGATACCCAATCGGAGATAAGAGCGGTATACGGGGATAAGAGCGGTAACCCTTGCATGTTCTAAGGGGCTCTTAAACCGGGTACCCCACTGCATCTTAACGCCTTTACAGCTGGAAACCCGTTTTTGGGACAAAATCACTTGAAATTAGTATATGGAGGGATTTTAGGGCTCTCGAGGGGTTAACAGAACATGAATGAATGGCATACAGTAGCGGTCCCCCAACAATGCGGTGGGTGTGCCAGAAGCAATATGACCGCCTTACTGAGAGAAGCCGCCTTATTCATTCCACGCCATGCAACTCCCCCAGTTGCGTGAAACGATTTGGACCGCCTTATGTTGGGATATCGCCTTAATATAGACCGCCGTATTGAATGACTCCTAGTGTAATAGCGTGGGACATCAACACCATGTGGGACTGGAACACACCTGACACCAACGAAGAGTTACACTACCAGACACGCTTTACCTCTTTTTAGATAAACCGCATTTCCCTCTTGGGGGGAGAGCTTAGAAATAGCACCCGATAGGTTGTACAGTAGCAAAGGCACACGCTACGGACCAAGGCTATGGTATTGCTAGGGGGGATGTTACGACGGTGTTATGACGATGTTACGACGGCGTTACGATGGGGTTATGATGATGTTATGATGATGTTACGATGACGTAATAATGATGTTATGATGATGTTATGATGATGTTATGATGGTGGTATGATGATGTTATGATGACGTTATGATGATGTTATGATGACGTTATGATGATGTTATGATAATGCTATGAGGATGTTATGATGATACGATGATGTTACGATGATGTTATGATGATGTAATGATGTTATGAGGATGTTATGATGATGTTATGATGATTTTACGATGGTGTTATGATGATGTTATGATGTTACGGTGATGTTATGATGATGTTACGATGATGTTATGATGTTACTATGCTGTTACGATGATGTTATGGTGATGTTATGACGATGTTACGATATGTCCTCATTTTCACTAGTGTGTTTGAGCTATCAAATCATACCATAAATATACTTACTAACTTATTTCTGCTGAAAGTGCTCGGTTGGTGCACCCCTGGCATTTCCGGGGGTCCCACTTCGATGCCGCCTCCGCGCGTTACTTGCGGAACGGTCCAGATTTTCTTTGAATTCTTGCTCCGCCACAGTATTTTTGGTTCTGCTCGTTTTTGCCAGTTGTTTAGCGGAGCGGTCCAGCTTTTCTTTGAATTCTTGCTCCGCCACGTTATTTTTGGTTCTGCTCGTTTTGCCAGTTGTTTATTGACCTTTTCAGTTGCTTCCTCTAAATTTGCTTGAGGCTAAAACGATTGTTTTGAACCTTTTCGAGATTTTTGCTACTTACCTTCGGTGTTTTTTCTGCGTAATAAGTTGAACTTCCCACATTTTGCCGCTCATTTGCCGCCTGTGCGGGACAGTTTCCTGCTTCATCTTATTATCATAGAGAATTTGAACCTTTTAACGCTTTCTTCTTCCTTCCTGTTGAGCAAGTTGAACTACTCACAATTTGCCGCTGATTTGCCGCCTTTGCGGGATACTTCGAAGTACATAATTTCTTGCCCCGCTTTATTTTTATTTTTATGTGCTGGTTTTTCCAGTTGTTGCTTTTTCATTTGTCAGGTGCTTCCTTCAAATTTGGTTCCTGCCAATACTATGAGCCTTTTCGCTATTTTCTTCTCTTGCGTTTTCGTTTACAAGTTCAACCTTCTTCGAATTCGACCCTAATTTGCCACCTGTCTGTGCGGATAGAGTCAGTTATTTTTTAGTTTCAAGTAGCGGGCAACATTTTTTTGGTGTAGTCAGTGCCTCGCGCGCACACAACGCAGAAGACCAACCTGGAGGATGTCTTCGATGTACCGTTCTTCACCTGCGAAAAAGTCCAGATCGGGGGGGGGGGTGCTGCTGTGTCGTTGGGCGGAGGCTCGGAGGTGGAGGATTCGGAGGGAGGGTGGTCGGTTGTCGGGGAGGAAGGAAACAAAGATTGGCCCAGCCCTACAGCGGGCTGTGAGGGGCACATTCTCTCAAAAAAACGCAGAAATTCGCAGTCCTTCTACGCCATCTGCGATCGCTTTTTGATGTTGTAAAAAAGCGGACAGCGTCCCTCCCCGTCGGTCCTCCGGCGATCGCAGATGCCGTAGGACGACTGCGAATTTTTGCGTCTTTTAGACATAATGTGCCCCTCACAGCCCGCTGTAGGGCAGGGCCAATCTTTGTTTCCTTCCTCCCCGACAACCGACCACCCTCCCTCCGAATCCTCCACCTCCGAGCCTCCGCCCAACGACACAGCAGCACCCCCCCCCGATTTGAATCATACTATCATACTCTCAATGTCATAGTACCAGGTATCATACTATCATACTATAAATATCATAGTATCATACATCATACTATCATGCTATCATACTATCATACTCGCGCGAGTGACACGGACAACAAGGCTGCAACCCTTTTAGCACCGCAGTCCCGACATGGGGACAAAACACTTGGAATTAGACTACGATAGAATAATGTCAGGAGGTGAAAAATGGGTTGAGTGGTTTTTCTTGGCACACGTAGCTTATCATTCCATTGCGGGTTCATATCACAAAATTAAAACAGCACGGACACAATAACCAGGGGGGGTCGCCCGCGCGAGTGACCCCGCGAGCCACTGCACAAAAATGGCGCCAAAAGCGACCCCCCTACATGGCCTACGGTACGCGCGCACTGGCTCTTTTTTGCCTTGTGAGGGTAGTGGCGCGACAAACTCTTATCAAATACCTCACCCAAAAAGTGACTTATTAATAGACGAAACTTGACCCCTTTTAGAGCCCCATAACCCCTCGCTATACTCATTCCAACAAGTTTGTCACCAAAAATGGGTTTCCAATTGTGAAGGCGTCAAAAACGCAAAAACGACGAGCAAATCCATGGCCTAGGTATATCGACAAAAAAATATCGCAACTTAAAGAACAATACTCCGACAATTTTGGGCTAAGGAGATCCATCATCCATCATTCAGGAAACATTTTAGCCAGAAAAAGGTACACCCCAAGAGCACTACCTCCATCATAACGCGCGTCTAAAAGCGCCAGAGCAAGACCTACCATTCCAGAAGGCGTAGAGAAATAGGGGGACGGCCCAGCTCACGGACTTGTAAAAGAGGTAGCTGGACGCGAAGCTCATCCGTCGGTAGTTGAACCTGCGAAACGGAACGACACGAAACGCAACAAAAAAAGAACAAGAACATGAACCGAAATCAGTGGGTAGTGTTATTTTTTCGTATTCAAGGTAAATTCCAAGAAAAAAAACGGGGCCTCTCGGTGTTAAAAATGCGTTCTTGCAAGATTGAAGACTCGCAGAAAAATCACATCTACTGACTTAGTCTATTGAGTCAAAGCCTTTAGTCTACATGAGTATCAAATCATGGGGGATGCACTTTCCGTTACACAGAAGCAGCTTTTGCAGGGGTCGGAACTGGCTAAGGAGAAGTGACGAAGCGTTCCAACAATTTTGGAAGGCGTTTTTCTATACAAAAAATCAGTACAAAAGCACGGGCACACTGTGGGGTGAGGCGTCCAACAGTTTCGAGGCGTTTCTATTACTAAAAGCAGAAACAAATCATGGGGGGCGTATCATACCTCCCGTGACACAGAAGTAGCTTTTGAAGGAATCGGAATTGGGCAAGGGAGAAGTCGCTAGCGTTTACCGCCTGCAGACCTTCCTGTCCGCTGATCCCTGCACATCAAGCAGGGAGTGCGAGGGAGGCAGGGAGGGGGGAAAGGGAGGGAGGGACGGAGGGAGGGAGGGAGGGAGGGAGGGGGTGCAGGGAAAGAGGTGCAGAGGAGGGGTGCTGAGAGATGCTCCAAGCGAGTAAGGCGTCGTTCGCAAATCCATAGGATTCTATCTCCCATTACAAGAAGCAAAAAATACAAATCAAACAAACGAAATCACCAAGAAAGCAAAACAACAAATCAAAAGCTACAAAAAACACAAAAAAACAAAACACAAAAAAAACACAAAAAAAAACGCAAAAATACACAAACAAAAGAAGAAACCCACCAACGCCGAACATACAATAAAAAAAAAAAAAAAAAAGCGCAACAAAAGGGAAGCCCACCAACGCCGACGTGGGCCGCCTGGATCATGGGCACGTCGTTCGCTCCGTCCCCAACGGCAAGCGTCCGGGCTCCCGGGTTGTTGTCCTTGATCAGGTGAACAAGTTGGCGTTTCTGGTCCGGGGACATGCGGCATCCAACAAACGCCTGACAAACACTAGCAAACTTTTGTTCAAGCGCAGGCAAAGGGCGGGGGCGGGGGGCGGGCGGGGGGTTAGGGGGGGGGGGGGGGTGGCAAGCGTAGGGCGAGGAGTGGAGGGGGGTGGGGAAGGGGGAGGGCGAGGGGTGAAAGGGGTTACACCCGTTCGCATGCGCACCCGCTTGTTCGTTCGTGGAAACATCAAACCACGCCATGAACAATACCTATACCACACCACACTCTGGACTAGTCCCTTACCATACCACAATACACCACCACAACACACCACCACACTACACCGCGGAAGCAAAGCCTGCTTCGCTGACAGCACGTCCGCCGCATCCAACACAATGCGCCATCATACAATAAAAACACCATACGGCCGTGCCAAAAACAATACCACACTACAATACCACAACACCACATACCTGCAGCAAAGCCTCCTTCGCCGTCAGCACATCCCCAGCATCCAGCAAAACCTCCGTCACGTCCTTCCCTTGCATTCCCTTCGCTCCACTCTCCTCGTCGCCCCCCTTTCCTCCACCCCCCCCTTCCTCCTCCTCGAACTCCACCATAGAAGTCGCCCCACCCCCCCCCCACCCCTCCCCCTTCTTCTCATCCCCTACCGGAGACATGCGCATGGGGGACATGTAACTCCCGCCGTTCCCATTACTGTGCTGTCGTGCTTCGGCAGCGGCAGCAGCAGCAGCGGCGGAGGTGGCGGTGGTAGGAGTCGCTACCTCTGTACCCGATGTCTCTATGAGACCGTCTAACGCTGAGCTCAAGCTCCCGCCGTCGCTGGAGTGTCGCGGGTGGGTGCTGGCAGGGCGGTCTCTTCTCCATCGTGCGTTGCGCGACGCGGAGTTTAACCTGCGGTGGTGACGGTGGTTGTGGTTACAGTTTTCGGGGAGTTGATATTGGGGTGGGGGGGGGGTTGGAAAAGTTTAAGGTTGCGGTGGTTGTGGTTGTAGTTGATGTTGACGGGGTGGGGGTGGTCGTGGGGTTGGGGGTTGGCGATTGGGCGTGGGGGTTGGGGGTGGGTTGGAATGGGGTTACCATTTCGTAGAGGTTGTGGTTGGGGTTGTGGTTGTCGTGGTTAAGGCTAAAGTTGTGGTTGCTGTGATGGTGGTTGCTTCAAGACAAAAAAACACACCATCGTATACACGAAAAAGGAAGACTCGGACCAGGCGGCATACCCAAAAGTCCTCTATCATCTCGATCACACCGGCATGGTGAGGCTACGTAAGGCGAACCCTTTATGCGCCGAGGTGAACACACGGTGAAAAACTAAGTGCGGTCTTGGTCAACCGTCTCTTTCAGTAAGAACGCGCAGCACTGCGAGCTGGCCCGAGGGGGGATAGCTCTATTTTTACTACCGGATTCAGACCCCAGCACCAGCGTGTCCTGCACTTCACGCAAGAACTCAAGCGTAACAAATCAAGCACCGTTATTACTGTCGTCGATAATGTTTTACTACTGTATGTATTCAAGATATTGAAGTTAACACTGACGAACCACAACACCTTACTACCTTGACATGAAGTACTTGGAGTAGCTAACATAATAACGATTTGCTGTTGATGTTCATCCACCCTGACATCCGCAGGTAAAACGAGCGGCCGGTGTATCACGCAGCTTGCAAACATGAGTATCGACCATAAATTTATCGAACTCACAGCTGACGCGTTTAGAAGAATCTTGGCAAAAAAAAACTCCCACGACGGCGCACATCGCGAAGCAAAAAAAGGACAAAACGTTTACACGACTTGCAAATGTACAGAGTAGACACTAGCGCGAGAGGCCCCGCCCAAGCCGCTGAAACTAGTGAGACCCTAACACTTCCCCCTCCCCCCTACCGCACAAAGCGCGGAAGTCCGCCTCACAAAAGGGTCTTAGTAGGATGTAGCTCAGTCTTCACGCAACTCGCCGACCATCTCACGGCGCTGCGCGCTTGGTGCAAGCAATCTCGATGTCTGTCCGATCGGTGAAAACCCGACGTGCTCCGTGGTGCGAGGGTCGATGGTCTCAAGACTATGGCTATGCATGAAATGAGTACCCCCCCCGCGCCTCTACCGTAGCGTTTGTCAGCAGTGCAGTACAACGTTTCGCACCGTGGGCCCTACACCTGTCATTCCCCCAACAATCAGCCCGCGTTACAAATGTGGCAGATGCTGTAGTAGTAAAAAAAAAAAGTACAGTGCAATTTTTCCTTCCGAAGTCCCAAAGGGACTGCAAACAGTCCAACACTAACTCCAAGCCATTTGTGTCCAAAAATCGTGGGTGTCGTCCTAAAGGCATCAAGGGCTAAGGTCTGTTATGGGCTGTTATACACCAGCACAGTAGTGGTCCCTCTATAGCGCCGGTAGATGCACTATAGAGGGAAATGCAGGCACCATAGCGGAAACCGGCGCTACTCCGCATACTGCCACTGACTGTTCCCATCCGTGCCAAGCGATTTCATACGCACTGCAGCGGGCAACCGGCACTACTCAACCGCACCATAGAGGGACCACCACCAAAATTTTTCTTCACTGACCTGTTGGGAGTTTCTTCTCCCGAGCTTTGGCGTCGAAGCGGAATGTCGCGAGAGGAATCTGCCGTTCCTTTGGCCGCCATGCCCGGCATGGGCGAGTCGGCCACGAGGCTGGCGAGGCTAGGCTCACCCTCCTGTTCAAGTCACGATCACCGCCATCATCACAGGCAGCAGGGATTATTATCGCCATCGTCAGTGTCGTTGTCGTTGCCATCGTCATCGTCATCAACATCCTCAAGATCATCGTCATGACCGTCACAACCATCGCAAGCAAATTGTACTAGTAGCCACCATCATCGTCAGCATTGTCATCGTAAGCATAACGGTAATCGTCACCGTCTTCATCGCCATCCTCCTCCTTCTCCTCCTCCCCATCATGACCATCATGACCATCATCATCATCATCATCATCATCATCATCATCATCGTCATCATCATCATCATCATCATCATCATCATCATCGTCATCATCATCATCATCATCATCATCATCGCCATAACCATCATAAGCCGAGTCATTAATGTAGCCGTCATCATCACCAGCATAATATAATTTCTTATCATCATAACCATCAGCACCACAATCTTCACAACCATTGTCATCACCAACACCGCCACCATCAACACCACCACCACAATCGCCCACACCACCGTGCGTGTCCCGACGCTTCGTACACCTCCCTACTTGTTTCCACCGCTATCAACAGTAAGACGGAACACAAAACAACAAAGCGAGGGAAAAACAACCCTATTCAATTAATCTAGCTCCCACTTAGGGATAATTTATTGCCTGGTCTACACACACCATGCAGAGCCTCCAACGAACGCAGTCATATCACCACAGAACTTGACTGCAAGGTGAACAAGCTTTCCATTTCTGTGTTGGGTGTCCTCCTGACAACGACGGATCTCCATAGCCCCGTCTCGCTTATCCCCAACTCCCGTTACCTCACACCACGCTTATTCCAGGATTTTCCACGGGCCATGCATGACCCAGCCCGCGGGTTGGATCAGCACGCCTAAAAACACTCGCGGTTCAAATCGGGGGCGGGTCGTGAGATGTTTGAGCTCTCACGGGTCGGACCGGGTCTCTTTGTAACATCGCGGGTCGCATCGGGTCATCCTGGCCCGATCCGACCCGTAAAAACCGTGGGTATTTCGGAGTACCCCCATGTCTCACTGCACTATCATATATCACCCCCCCCCCCCGGACGACAGCCACTGCTGTTTCTGGAAGCAGCCACACCAGGAAAAAAAACTTCAAAGCTGTCATTCATGCGCAACAAAGTACGCACAAGGTGCCGAAGTCCGCCTCACAAGTGGTTCTCGGTAGGATGCAGCTCAGCCTCCATGCGACTCGCCGAACACCTTGCACGGCGCTGCGCGGTTGGTGCACGCGAAGTCTGACTGGTCGGTGAAAACACGACGTGCTCCGTCCCGGCATCGCGGGGATGCGAGGGTCTTACGGCCATACGACTACGGCTAGGCATGAAACGAGTACACCCTCCCCAATGCTCACCGCTGGGCCATGTATAGAAGTGAGAGGCGCGTCTTCAATGAGCGAAAAGGCCGCTCCGTCTATGATGAGACATCGCGGCTTGCACGACCGTCCGTCTTTCTTGCAAGCAGCCATGTCCTGAGAGTAGCGCTCGAACTCGTCGACGAGGCGCTGCTTCACCAGCAGCGGGGTCGGGCATGACTGCGGAGATACGGAAGAAAGCGATGGAACAAAACGCCGTGAACAACAGCAGCAGCAAGAAGCGGTAGCATAGGCAACAGCAACAGCAGCAGCGGTAACAAAAACAGCAGAATAATGAGGAGCACCATAACAAAAACAGCAATAAGAGCAGCAACAGTGGCAGCAACAGCAAGCAGTCGAAACAAACGTCGCAGCGCTAACAGCAGCAGTAACCCAAAATAGCCGAGCCCAACAGCAGCAGCAGTAACAGCACCCAGCAATTAACCCAACCCGACCTAACCCACTCTAAACCCCAATCCCAAACCCAAACAACAACGAGCTGTACACAGCAACGCGCGAACCTTAGAATTGACGACGCACCGGTCCTCCTCTCACAGTAGAACCCAACCCAACCCAAGCTAAACGATAAAAAAAAAGAGCTCAATTTAAACGATCGCGCATATCTAGGTGTTTATGATGCACCTGTCCAATCCGTCCTCCCACCAAACCACACTAAACCACAACAAACCAAGATTCGATCCAACCCAACCCAAACCAACCCATGCAACCCACAACCCATCCCAACCCAAACAAACCGACCCAAACCGACCCAAACCAAACCAAACAACCAACCCAAACTCACGTTTCAACAAAAATTCAGAATCGCCTTCTGAGGAGATATGTTCAGCTCGAAGAGGAATTTTAAGTATCACATCACAGCTGTTCTGTTACTTCGATCGCACGCACCTTGGTGTTGATGATGCACCGATCCATCCTATCCTCCGCCCACAGCAGCTGGCACGCCACACCAATATTAATGGCGGTCTCTTCCTTGTCTCCGGTAATGACCCACACCATCATCCCCCCCCTCACCAGCTTCTCGATGGTCTCCCCCACCCCCGACTGCAACTTATCCTCAATCGCCGTTCCTCCCAGCAGTGTCAGGCCCTACATGAAAAAGTACATACATTTCCAAAAGTTCATGTTAATATTTTTGACCGCTCAGGCGGTGCGGCGGTACACTGGCGCTGCCGGGGTTGTCACGAGGACCGCTGATAGGGACAGCCCACGCTATCGCTAAAGCGGGATTTGAAGGGTGCGCCAGCTAGCGTTGGGTTGCGAAAGCAACTGAGTTAAATCGACACACGACGCGTATGAAAATACGAGGAAGTGTGGTGAGCTTACGCTTTAGTTTTTTTTGCCCCATCCGCCGGAAGATAAAAAAAAAAAAAAAAAAAAAACTGGCGCACATTCTAGTCCGAATTTCGCTTTGCGCACCATCCGATACAAAAGCCGACAAACAACGGTGTGGGTGTGGGTGTGTGCGTGTGTGTGAGGGGGGGGGGGGGGGGGGGCCCCCCCCCCAATTCAAGTTAAAAACGACGAAAACAATATTTCAAGGACGTCAGCCGTGAGTTCGACGAATTTCAGGTCAATACTCAACTTTGCACGCTGCGTTGTTGGTACTTGTAATATACTACATGGGTGAGATTTTATTGGGAGGGGTCCTATTTTTTGCCCACTATAATGGTAAGTGTTGGTATTTATACTTTAGGTGGGGAATTTCGAGCTAGATCTAACATCACATCTATTTTATTAACTTGTTGCTGTAGTTTACTTCGTTCACACGAAAACCGCGTACTGTTGGTAACCCCCTTTGGGACTGAACCTCGTTTTCGGGGGCAAGCCGCTTGGAAACAGTCGTCGATTGTTTTAGGGGCAGCAAAACGGTAAAGAGGCCAATAAAACATCAACGCCAGACTGCCAAAAAAAAAAGCCTCCGCAGCAGCCGGCACCTGTTCTGCTTCGGCCATGAGGTCGTCGATTCTGTTGGGCCGCCCTGCCTGCTGCTCCGCCACCTCCGTTAGGTCGTTGATGGCCGCATCGTATGCCTGGTCAAGCGATGGGGTGGCGGTGTTGGCGGGGTGTCACGGGGGGGTGGTGTGGGCGATTGTGGGGATGCCAGGAACGACAAGAACCGGCAGATTGTGGATGGCCGTGTCGTCATACAGTCGTTTTCCTCTACTACGACTACCACCTATTTTACCCTTCCTCCCCCTTTTCCTCCACCTTTCAAGACCTCATAAAACACGTAACTACGACAACTTTCCAGATCCATCCAAACTCCAAAGCCTCCTATAATCCCTACATCACACTGAAAAAAAAAAAAAAACACCTGGATGCGTCATTCTCCAAAATCTCTTCCAAATCTCCAAAAAAAAAAAAAAAAACTGCAAATGGTTTCAATACATATCCTAAAACTCTTAAAAACCGCCTATAAATGATTATCTGGTAGAAGACGATCGACTCTCCTGAACCTCAAAACCTCCCAAAATTTCAAAAAAAAAAACAGCAACTACGTTTCTCACCTCTTCCCACTCTTCGTAGTCTTCTTCGCTCATCTCCTTGCTGCCCACCATCAAAGTCCGCAGCCCTTCCAGGGCAAAAGCCTCAAGGTGTGTCATCGTTGTGTCCAGGAGTTCCTGTTGCACAACAAGCAGCCGTTGTCACAACAACAACACAATCCCCGTAACGACCAGATACCCGTGGCAAGACGTAAACATCAAGCACCAAACGCCAACAACACAAAAAACCGCCACCACCAGTACCTCCAACAACAACACAAGCCAACACCAACACCACCACCAGCATCATGGCCACCAATACCAACACCAGCGCTCCAACGTCACCGCCATGAACACAGCCGCCACCACCAACACCAACGCCAACGCCACACAACCGCCATCATTGCCAACACAACACCACTCACGCCAACACCACAACCATCACCACGAAATAGCCGACAGGCACCGCACGTTACATTTTGGCGGTCACTTTTCCAACTCGACTCGAGGGCTATCATACGTACCGTTACAGCGCCATAATAAACGCGTCTTGAGGGCGCCCTGGCCGAGTAGCAAGATTGTGGTGGCATCCGTCCCCTGCCAAAAAACCTCGACCATTTTTTTTTTGCGATATGAATCCACAATTAATTGAACGGTAAAAAACTCTTGCGCCTAAAAAACCGCACACCAAAGCAAACTCGTTTTTGTCCGTGAGATACGTACACAGTCACTCGTGCGAGTGATTCAAGTCCGGCAGCGAAAATGGGAGTATGATACTACAATACCGTACGTAGCCATGGTCCGTCATAAAACCTACGCTTAAACCTACCCTTACCCTCCCACCCTAATCCCCCAACCCTGGCCGTTCGGCTCTCTCACCGCCACCGACACCGACATGACCACCACCACCAACAGCTCTAGTGTTGTAGCAAAGATGCTGGTTGACGGCCTAGTTTTGTCCCTACACGTCAAGGCCTCTTTAGACGTAACGTACTGTTTTTAGTATGGAGCGGCCCTTGGCGGTTGTCCGTCACAAGTCAAGAGTGCCGTCAACATACATCTTTCTATTGTAGTAGTTGGAGAAGCAAAGGCTTCAAAGGACTGAAAATTATGAGGGTCCGTTTGTCGTAGGGAACGCCTTTTTTTTAGTCCGGGGATAGGGGAATCGTTATTTTTTCAACTTTTCTAATTCCGGCCCTGATTAATACGGATGTATCTTCACATCAGATATTTTCAAATAGTGTGGGACAAGAATGGTGGAAAAACCTCTCGTCGCCGGTGCTGGTGCTGGTGTTGGATTTGGTTTTGCTCTTGCTCCTGCCTTCGCTCTTTCTCTTTCTCTTGTTCTTGCTCTTCCTCTTTCTCTGTCTCTTGCCTATCGCTCATGACTTTTTCCTTGTTTGCGATCTAGGGATTCCCAACCTTATCCAACACCAGGCACTAACAGATACATTGGTTTCCAGTATTGGTTGCCACTCGCTCTCACTTTTCGACTCAAATCGTGACCCTACGATACACCAGCTTCCAAAATTCGTGCTCGTAATCTGCCACTCATTTTTAGGGCCGCGAGTTTGCCGGGTTTGACGGTTACTATTTTTCAAAAGTATTTCAAATACGTCAGCTGTAAGTTCGACCAATCTAAGCGTCGATGCGCATCTTGCAAGCTGCGTGCTACTCCGGCCGCGCGTTGTTACAGGTGTATTTCTCTTTGAGGATGCATGCCCCCCCCTAGATGCTGCCAGGGTCCACAGGACAATTCTACCCAGAGCGACGTCGATCCATAATCAATCCGCGCACTGAAACTTAACCCAGACCGAACGCACCTTGGGGTTGTCCTTGCCGAGTAGCGGGATCATGGTAGTATCCGCCCCCTTCGACAAAAGCTTCACCTTACCGTTAGGCCCCCTCACTATTACCGACATCCTCTTTCGAACGCTGCCAGCAAACGATCGTAGATCGCACAAAGCCGACGTGCAGCATTGAGGGAAGCAGGGGGGACGGGTGGGGGCCGGGGGGTGGAGGAGGGAGGGGTCGATGGAGAGGGGCGGGACGAGGGGGGGGGGAGGGAAGGGGTAACAGAGGGGGGGGGGGTGTCAAGCGTAGAACGTTGAATGTTTCATCACGTTCAAATGCGGACGAGGACCAAAACTCTCACACCTTATTTTAATAGTCATTTACACTACCGCCAGCACTACCACCATTGGGGGAAGTAAAGGAGAAAGAGGAGGGAGGGGCGTCACACGGTACTGAACTACTACTGCGCGTACTCTGAATTTATGGTATGGGCGAGGGCCATTCACACAAACACACACATCAACACGCTCGAATTACATAGCAATGCTGGCACTGTTACCTGTTAAAGCCGAGTATCCTGAGCACCTCGTACACTTCCTTCACCGCCACGCCAGAGGGAGACAAAGGCGCCGGCATCTGACAGGACAGGCAACCAACGTCAACAACATTATAATTAACATCGCCACGATCACTAGCTAAACCACAATGAAAATCAACAGTGACATCAATATGAGCACCAGCATAATCATCAACAGAAGCGTCATGATCGCAAGCACAACAGTAATTGTCATCATTAGCAGCAGCATCAACGCAATCAGGATCACGATCATAACTACAATTAACGAGAACAACATTGTCACCATCGCCATCGTCAGTATCGCACAGCCTAGTCAGGACCCCCCCCCGCACTCCGACGTGGCCTACCCAGTTGCGCGCGTCACCAAAACAGTCTCAACAGACGTAATACTTTCAAAACCACCCCCACCAGTAGTTCTTCATGCCACATCATTTTAGTTAACCCGAAAAAATCAACCTGCCCCGGTTCCCCTTGCGCTCACATAATCCCTCTTCGCATTAATACTACAATAAACACCCATAACTTGTTATATCGCACGGAGGCTGTAACGCACGCCCTATTGGCTGCAACCCACAAAATAAACCCTCAGTGGACTATGCGTCCACGGTGATGTTGCGAAGTATACCTTGTTCATAATAAATGACAGCGTCAGCTCTATCCTCAATACGACTCTAGCACCCTCCCCCGAATCTGCAACACGTACAATATCCAACCGCAACGCACTATCTGTGTACCGCACCCATTCGTGTCCCCTCCCACAAACGCTTGATTGTCTGCAACTCACCGGAGTTCTATAAATGACGGCGGTCGTGTCTATCCTCTCCGCAAACTCTACACCGAAGTACTTGGCACCCAGCACGAGGGCCTCGTCGTCCGGACTGGAGGCGGACAGCACGATCTGACGAGCGGTCGGTAAGCGAAGCAGTCGGTAGGCGCTTTTTTCAGAAAACGATTGAGTGTTTTTTTTATTTACCCCTCTGGGGGGACATGTTGCTTATGTCCCCGGGGCGGGACGAAGGTTCCAATAAATCGTAAGGGATGCGTTCGGTAAGTGAAGCGGTGGGGAATAGACAAGTTCGGTAAGCGAGAAGTTCGGCAAGCCACGCCGTTGATATTTGAGACATCAACGGCGTGCACCGCGGTCGGTAAGCGAAGCATTCGGTAAGCTAAGCGGTCGGTATACGAAGCCGCCGTTAAGTGATACGTTGGGTACGCGATATGTTCGGACACAGTCGGTAATCGAAACGGAATAGAGAAGTTAAAAAGAGCCATATGGTCGACAGTGTAGACGGTTGGGGCAACATCACGATCTGACACGCGGTCGGGGTGCGAAGCGGTCGGTAAGCGATTCGGTCGGAAATCGATACGGCCCGTGAGGGATTCGGCCGATGGGCGATACGTTCGGAAAGCGATACGGTCGGGGATCGCAGCGGAAGAGAGAAATTCGATAAGCCGTGCGGTAGCTAGTTGAGATGGTCGGCGGACAGAAGGATGTGACACGCGGTCGGCAAGCGAAGCGGTGGGCAATATATACGTTCGGTACGCGATACGTTCGGGAAACGAAGCGGCCGAGAAGATTGTGATAAGCCATGCGGTAGATATGTGTGCAGCTGGCAGAACGATCTGACGTGTGGTCGGTAAGCGAAGCGGTCGGCAATATACGCCAGACGTTCGGAAAACGAACTGGTGGGATATCACAGCGGAAGAGAGACTTTTGGTAAGCATACGGTCGATAATGGAGATGGTTGTGGCGGAAAGAACGATCTGACCAGCGTTCGGTAAGCAAAGCGGTCGGTAAGCGATTCGTTTGACACGGTCGGTAATAGGGCACTTCGGAAAGCGAGAAGTTCAATACTCGTACGGTCGATAGTTGAGATGGTTGCGGTCGGTACGGTACTAAGTCCGTACTTAACACGATATGTACGTAATCCAGCCGGTAACATAAACAGTTGAGAATCACGAAGGTCGTTTCACTATCAATACGCCTGCTATATCAGCAAACCCCGCCCCCATCCCCATCTTGTGCAACGTGCCACCCACCTCATCGGTATCGTTGGGTCGCTCCGGAATGACCGTGTGGCAGAGGGCCAATAGGGTCATGAAATCCGTCAATGGCCCTCCGCCGTCCCCGACGTCGACCTGTATGTATGTGATACCATGTTTTCAGCGGCGGCGATGAGATGTAACGGTTATGCGCATTGCCGTTTTCTGCCAGCACAGCATTATCTCCAACGTATTCTCTCGGGCTCTCTCTGGCTTCCAATCTGATGGCGGTGAGACCTGCCGTCGATTTTCCATCTTACGACGTATTCAAGCTTTTGAAAAAAAATATCGTGTGGCACAGGGTTAATAGGTCGGTCAATTGCCCCACACTGCCGTCCATATAAACGTGTGCGTATGATATGATAAGACGTTTTAGCGGCGGCGATGAGCACACCTTATTTCCTGCAGTATCTACTGCATCAGTTAGTATAGTGCGTCTACTGTATCTACCGCTGTGTCTACTGCATCTACTGCTGCGTCGACGACACCCACTTGCACCGTACGGTGATTCAGCAGCGATGACGGAGCACATCGTACAAACCGTTGTACTTACAGCATCAGATATTGTATATTCGGTACCCACTGCTACGTCTACTCTGTATCTACTGCTGCATCCCCGACACCCACGTGCGCTTGACGATACGACGTTCAGTGTTGGTGAGCACATTGTATCTACTACTGTAACTACTGCATCAGGTTTTGTATAATCAACACCTACTGCGTCTATTGTATTTACTGCTGCGTTTACTCGTACCCGACATCCACGTGTACTTGACGATACGACGTTTCAGTGATCGTGAGCACATCACATCTACTGCTGTGGGAAGCAACAGCAATCCCTTCGCACCTCTGCCTGCAGGTGTTGGAACAAAGTCGGGTCGTAAAAGTTGACGTGGGGCGCCGACACTTCTTGCGCCATCTCCTCCGCCATCAGCTCTTCCGCAGAGAGCTGCTGCCCTTGCAGCTGGAACGAGGACACGGGGAAAAATAAAGCAAGACCAACGACGAATTAAGGCCAACGGTAGCATAAAAGCGAGAGAACGGTTGGAGTGAGATGAACGGTAAAGCGAGGGAGCCGCCTTTACCGCGATTCTGCACAATTTGTCTATGGTAAAGCATGAAAAGTGCGGGAAGTTGGCTTGGCCCACGTGTGCTCCCAGTATTATGACAACGAAAAAATCACACGAGTGCCCACAACACAACTCTAGACCCCATCCCTAACCCTAACCCCAACCCCGACCCCACTCATAGAACCTTAGTATCCGGGAAAAATCCGACGCGTTTTTGTTGTCGAAAGTTTGGTCGATCACAACAAAGCTCATTCAACAAAACGTTCCCCGATTTCCATACTTTTATCCAAGATAATGAGATAATAACTCAGACGTTGCTGAAGAAGGCCGGCAAGTCCAAGCTGTTGACTAAACCGAAGGGGCGAGGTTGACACGAAGTCTGCGTTCTGCAAATGGACAAAAACTGGTACACAAACGAAAAGTGTATGGTGCTTGAGCTTTTTTTACCCGGATCTCCAGGAGGATCCCAATTTTTTTTTTTTCAAGTCTCGTAGCGGGTACTGAAGTGAGGCCACTTGGGAGAGTAGAGCGAGGGGAATGGTAAAATGAGGTGAAGGACAAAGTGAGATGCGCGATAACACGCATTCCACAATAGAGGTAGGTAGTATTTTTCGTGTGATATGGTTTCTGAATGACGGGGCTCCTTAAACCTGGGCTAAATCGATCGTCGGAAAAAAAAGGCCATTTTCTTTTACATGATCCTCGTCGTGTGCCTAGGCCCCAGGGGATTTTGCATCCGGTATGTAGAAGCTTTATTTTTCTCCAAATCAGCTTTTTGGGAGAGGTCTTACGCTCCCGAAATTGAGGGGTAGTATTTGGAAAAAATGGTGCACTTCTAGCGTAGCACGCGTCATAAAGTGAAGCGAACCATAAAACGAGACAAACGGTATGTCGAGGCCATTGTTAAAATAAAGCGAGACGAACGATAAGGCAAGGTCAACGACAATGCGCAGCATGTCTTTATAGAGAGGTCGGTGTGAAGGATTCTGGTTTGCTTTCGTTGATTTTCCTGAGCTATTAATACACTCCAGCGTTATGGAGTGCCTGTCATGTGACCAAGCCCTTTAATAGATTCTGACGGTGACTTAGTGTGAGAACAATAACATCAGCATACAAACAAATTCGACGTAAATCGACGAGCAGTTGGAACACTGGACCCTCTGCGTGATAGAACTGAAGGTATGTACCGGGGGGGGAGAAGGAACGACACGTAATATGGCTTGTCCACAAGGTCGCTGAGGGCTAAACCTTTTACGAGTTACGCCGGAAAGTACAAATAATACTTCAAAGAAAAGCAGCAAAACGTGCAGAGAAAACGTACGGTATGAAAAAAAAAAACTCACCTCGAGCGCAGCCCGTCCTATCTCCGTCACGCCCTTCCCGTAGGCTCGTCCAGCCACGGTACACTTCCTGAAGTCCATCACGTTTTGAGTCAAGGTGCCCGTCTTGTCGCTGAAAACGTGCGTTATCTGCAAAGGACAACAACGCAGTATTCAATCAAGGTGTTTCTGGTAAGTACGTGCACGCATACGACAGAGGAATTCATAGAGCACGCGATAGATGTTAAAAATATCTTGTTTCTGGCCAAACGGGAATTCAGTACGTTAAGAGACTGGGTGCGTCCCACACTATTTTCAGTACAAAGACGTCGGCTTCTTATTTCTTCCGCATAATCTCAGTCTCAAATTATCAACTATCAGATTCTTGACATCTGTCGCGTACTGTTATCCCTTCTGGCCATTTTTTTCTTCCTTGAATGACGGACCCCTTATACAGTAGCGGCTACGGTTTAAGAGAACTTTTTAAGAGAAAGTACGGATTTAAGAGAGAGAAATTGGCTTGTACCGACCCTCTCTTAAACCGTAGCCGCTACTGTAACCCATAATTGTCGGAAGGCCATTCTTGTTTAGCAATATGAACATTTTTTGGTACACTTAAGGAGCAAACCGTTTTTTTTCGTCGGGTTGCAC
This sequence comes from Undaria pinnatifida, assembly GCA_012845835.1. Lineage (NCBI taxonomy): Eukaryota > Phaeophyceae > Laminariales > Alariaceae > Undaria > Undaria pinnatifida. The sequence goes on from JABAKD010000003.1 coordinate 3,098,622, forward strand.
TTTCGTTTTTCTCATGATCAATGAGCTTTTGGGTGAAAGGTATAGAGCTCCTCATCAGGTTAAGAGCCTTGAAAAAAAAAAACGGTGCAACTGTACCGTACCATGTGTCTCAAGACACGAGCGATTGACGAGGGGCTAAGAGGGGAAACGCGTCGGGGGTGAAAAAAAGACGTGGCGTCGATCACACGAAACGCCCGCCGAGTCGCCGAACACGTGCAGTATCTGGGAGGACGACGGAGAGCAGCAGCCAACAAAAAACCCCAACATATTACACCAACACAAATCATATGACCGGTAAACACAAGCGGGGTGGACCGTGGACAGCGCGTAGAATACAAACGAGCGATGGACGCGAGACGGGGCAGGGCACACACGATCATGCAAACTTTCGTTTAGCGTGAGAAAAAAAAGAAGAGGGTGATAGTCTCCCCGCACAACAGCAGGACGTCACATATATATATATCGCCTCTTCCCCCGCCAAAAACACGCCGAGAACAAGCCACTTGACGCTAACGCTACCGCCAGCGCGAACGCCACCACTACAGTGGAGGCTCCCAACAGTGCCGGTTGAGTAGTGCCACTGCTCTCTATAGTGCCAGTGAAACCGCTTGACACGATTGGAACTCCCCGTATAATGCCGGTTGGATAGTGCCACTGCTCTCTATAATGCTGGTGAAACCGTCACGATTGTAATTCCTCATCGTAACTCTCTAAAGAAACTGTATTCCCAAATAGCCCAGGTATCCTGAATAGAGCCGGTCTATTGGGCTTGCGCATACCGGCACTATTGAGATTCCCGCATTGCTGTACCACTTGCGCCCTGAATAGAGCCCGTCTATTGGGCTGGCGCGTACCGGGCACTATTGAGATCCCCGCATTGTACGACTAGCACCGACCGCAACGAACGCAAAAACGTGTTTCCCCGTATGTAAAGGTACTAACCTGGCCGAGGTCTTCGTTGAGGTTCATCGTCCGTACCCTGGAAGGCGTGTCTGTGGGTTCGTAATACATGTCCAGGTCTTGGTCCATAAACCATGCCTGTCGGAAGCGGGAATCGGGGAAGGGGGGGGGAGGGGAAGGAAACCGGGACAGGGTACGGGCGTCATGTTGTGCGATACCTGGGTGGTGCTTTGCTCCCGTCGAGTATGAAATAGGTCGTTTCTGCTATGCTGTTATTTTATCCATATTCATTGCAGCCTGCCTTGTTACAATGAAATACAGCAGTACTGATTTATTACGGCGATAGTCAATGTTGCAGCAACACCAACAACAGCAACAACAACAATAAAATACCATCATCCACACACGACACACAAGCACGCAAACAAACACACAAACATGTACAAACAGAAACACACACAACACCGAGTAAACCAGCGCTAGAGACCACGACAAGAGAACACACGCACACCAATCCACGCCGTTTCTTTCTCGATTCTCGCCTGGAAAAATCTGATGAAATTTTGGCTGACGTAGAGCGAGATCGGCACGAAACCGTAGAGCAGGAGGAGGTAGTAGAAGAACTGCACCACGAAATCGCTGGTAAGGTTGCCGTTCCATCGCAGGACCTGGCGGCAACGAAAACGCGGAAGATTGACGCGGGGAAACAAAATGGGACGGTAATCGGAAGCGGTCACGAAATTGGAAAAAACAATGACAGCTTAAGCTTTACTTTTCCCCATCCACCGGAGGATATTATAAAAAATTAAAATACACTTCGTACATATGTGAGATCGAAGGTTTGCTCGGAACGTATCTTTGCAAGCTGCGTGTAACCCTCCGTAGGATACGCCGGTCGCCCCGGTGGCGTATCAGGTTACCCTCGAGCCTGGCATGGGTCAGTTTCGTGAGTTGGAATCCCCCCGAGTGCATACAACTCGTATAAATTCGTGGGGACTTTTTCTTGCGCACAAATTGAAATGCGGAAAGCGCGAGAGCGTGAGTTAGCAGCACTCGATGAAAAATCGACGAGCAGTGGGATTGCTGAACCCTATGCGCGATAAAAAAATTGAAGGCAAAAACCGGGGGGAAGAGACGACACCTGTGACCACCGTTTGTCCAGAAGCTGGAAAGTAGATGTGTGAAAAAATATACATGTATAGACTATACATATTAGAAAAAATATCAGGAGACGGGCCTACTTGACGTGGTACCAGGACGATAATGTTTGCCGTACAACCAAACCCCTTTCAACTTACAACTGCATCCACATTGGAACTACCGTGGTTACCCCGATTTAAGAGTAACCGATTTAGGGGCACCCGAAATAAGAGCGGTCGGGACTTGACCCCTTGACGACTGGAGACTTGTTTTTGGGGCAAAATTACTTGAAAAAAATACTGGGAGGGGTTTTGAGGCTCTAGCAGGGTTGAGAGCGGTCTCAAACCGGCATTACCCGTATTACTAAATGCTATACACCATAGATGACAGTAATGTGTAATTAAGAACGCCTGTTTTAAGCTGATGCTATCGCTATAGTGGGAACCGAAGGACAAGCCAGCTAGCGCTAGGTTGCGAAGGCAATTGAGTTAAATCGACAAACGACGTGTATGAAAATACGTGGAAGTGTGGTGAGCTTACGCTTTAGTTTTTTTTCCCCATCCGCCGGAGGATGCAAAAAAAAAAGCCTGTTATAAGAGCCTGTTTCGGCCTGTACCCCGATTTAAGAGCACGCGATTTAGGAGCACCCGATATCAGAGCGTTCGGGACTTAACCCCTTCACAACTGGAAACCCTATTTGGGGGGCAAATTACTTGGAATTATTATTGGGGTGGGTTTTGAGGCTCAAAAAGGGGTGAGAGCGGTTTAATTGCCATGTCCCGACATATACTAAAAGCCATGCATTGCCCACCCACCACAGATAATACGAATGTGTAGTTAAGGGCGCCTGTTTCGGCTGTCACTGGGGGGGTGTTCCTAAACCGGGATAGCCGCTGTAGAGCGGGGTGGGTGGGTGGGTCGGTTGTACAGTAGTAAAAAGGGCCACCTCTCACCTGTTGGCGGAAACTCTGATGCGTGGATTGCCAGATCGTAGACCCCAGGGCTCCCGAAATGCAGAAAAAGAAAAGCATCGTCGCCAAACCCTTGATCTCCTGGCGTGACAAAAAAAAAAACGAAAATGAAGTGGATAACGCTAAGCGCTAGGATTCATGTTACGCGTAAAAACGTACGCTCGCGTTCGCGAAACCCACGCGCCGTTGGCAGAATTTTAGCCGTTCGCCGATTCGTGGAATAAAATAATTGCTCCTCAGGCAGGAAATGCCTCCAGATACACCGGAAAACCGCGTTTTTTTTTTCTTTTTACGTTGTGACCCAGACGGGGATGCAGTATTAGTGTTGCTTCCTCTGCCCAACCACCGTTCAAAATTTGCGGTTGCCGTTCGCGTGCGCCGTTCGCATTTTTGGCCAATTTCGTGCGAAGCGAACGAGCGCGGTTCGCACTTATTTTTAGTCATAGCACGCATCCCTAGATTAAAGCACAGCAGTGGTAACGCCTAAGTGCGGTATATATTTGATGACTCCAAACAGACTGTTCGAAGCTACTGTCTGCTAAACTTCTAACTAATAGAGCCCGTGCCAAACACCCACGCCCACGATAGTTCCTCCATCTAAAGCAATGTTCAATACTTGCACATCTAGGTTAGATAATCTAGATCATCCAGATCATCTACAGTAGATCCTATAGCTGCCGTTTGTACTGGATCTGTGAAAAACAGCTCCAACCCAGAAAACATATGCTAGGCGATGCAGACCGTACGGTTCTCACCCGGGAGCATGATCTAGGCCGTGCAGATCACAGACCAGGGATCTATCTGCTCTTGCAGTAAATGTTAGGATCTAGACGATCTAGATCGTCTTCTGTCCCAGGTGTGAATATTTTGGTGATTTTTTTTCAGATACTAGACAATCAATCAATCAATCAATCAATCAGTCAACCAATCAATCCATCAACCAATCAATCAACCGAAACAAATCAAGCAAGCAATCAATCTTCCCAGGGATCTTCCAGCAATCAATCAGCCAACAGATTACATAAACCAACCAATCAAAACCATCAGCCAAACCCATCATATGTATGTATTGGCAGCAAGACCTACCGTGTTGATTCTGGCGTTGAGGTGAGAGCTCTTCTCCGGAGCCTTGGCGATCGACATCATCACCTTCGTGTCGTGGCCGGTGCTCAGAACAAGCCCCGTCGCCCACTGAAATCCGCGACAGTAAGGAAAAAAAAGAACAAGAACGTTCATGCGCAGAGCCGGGGGGGGGGGGGGGGGGGGGGGGTACGGGGTTAAATGAGAGGGAGTAAGTACCCCAACACCGTCATCAAAACATCACCACAAAACACCACCACCACCACTAGCATTAAACACCAACACCGACACCACCAACATCAGCCAACACCTACACCAACACCACCGCCATAAACCACCGCCATTAACACTGCCACCCCCGTCACCAACCACAACCGTTACCAACACCAACACCAACAGACACACCAACACCAACAGACACACCAACACCAACAGACACACCAACACCAACATCCAACACCATCAACAACACCAAAATGACCACCAACACGTCCACCACCACACCCCACCACCATCCCATCACCGCTTGCTACAGCTCGTGGAACCTGCATAGAAGAGAGTGAGAGCAGTTACCATCGCCACCGTCGTAAACTACCATCGCCACCGTCGCAAACTACCATCGCCACCGTCGCAAACTACCATCGCCACCGTCGCAAACCTCACCCTCCCCCGCCCGCCCCTCCAACTCACCCAACCTTAGTATTCCTCAGGACAGTCCCGCCCGCGCAGCAGCAACTTATCTGGTATGACAGGCTCCACCACCACCACCACCAACCACACCAACATCCACCACCCGCACCACACTACCACCACCAACCACCTCACCCTCGCCACCCGAACTCCATCACCACGCCAACAACACCGACGGCCCCTTCCCCCCCTTATCTACCAGGAGAAGGAGCGGTGCCCCGTCTCGAAAGGGATGCGTGGTCAATGGTCAAAATATTAACCAACAAATGAGTAACCCGACCCCTCTGCCCTCCCGCCACATCCCCAACCAACCTTAGTATTCCTGAGGACAGTCCCTCGCAGCAGCAAATTGTCCGGTGTAATAGGCTCCTTCACCGCAGTCGGAGCCCCTCCTTCCTGCCCCCTCCTCCCCGCGGCAGCAGCCGGCTTCGCTTTAGAGTCTACCGCCCCCCCCCCCGGCTTAAGTACTACTTCTAAGGACCCGCTGAAAGATGCGATGGTCTTGTTCGGGTGCTCCCTACGTAAAAAGAGGCCGATTCGGGGCGAGGGCGGGGGGGGGGGGGCGGGGGAGCGGGTGGGGGGCGAGTGCTGGTTTAACATGGGAGCAGATTTGTTAAAACATACACAAGGGAGGTGTGCCAGAGCAATATGACCGTCTTATTGGGGAAAGCCGCCTTATTCATTCCGGGTTAAAAGCGCAATACGAGTGCAATTCCCCAGTCACGCCAAGGGATCTTGACCGCCTTATATCAGGATACCGCCTTATATAGGGATACCGTCTTATTGGGGGACCCCTATTGTGTGGGAAATAGGTCGATTTTGGGAGGGGGGGTTGTTGGCATTTTCGTGATTTCATTGCCTTAGTGGGGGACCCGTACTGTACAGAGGCGCTTTTGTTTCAGGCGGGGGTGGTTGGTGTTCTTGCATAGCTGCGAGTCGGCAGGATTTCAATACGAAGAACCAACCGGTAGGTGCCGTTAGTTAACTAACTGCCTTTTGTCGGCAAGTCGGTTGCCGAAGCTAGCTGGTGGTCAGCCGACTTGCTGACTTCCAACAAGTCGGATAGTCGGCACCTCTGGGAAACGATTAACTATTACTGTACTAGTATCAACAATAGTCCGACTATTATTAGTAACAACTTGGTGACTTAAGCCGACTAGTAACATAGTTGGTGACTTGAATCATGCCGACTCACAGCCCTGTTATTCTAGTAATTATATACGAGCCAAGAGGCCGAAATCGGAGATATGCGTCTCACATGGTGACTCTTCCGCTAAAAGACTCCAAGTCTTTGTGTCCGTCGACCCTGCCGAGGAGCACCTTCTGCACCTGTCTAATCTTCAGGTTCGTCTCTCCTGAAGGCACACCGAATAAGAACAAGGTCAAGGACAAGGACAAGAACGAGGTCAACAACGATGACATCTAGGACAGATGATGATCTAGATCATCTAGAGCATTTAGATCATCTATTAAAATACAATAGATCCTGTATCTGCCGTTATGATTTACAGGATCTGTACAAAGAGAGGGCAGATCCAACCCGCCTAGGACAGATGACGATCTAGATCACCTAGAGCATCTAGATCATCTATTAAAATACAACAGATCCTGTATCTGCCGTTACGAGATGATTCACAGGATCTGTACAAAGAGAGTGCAGATCCAACCCGCCTAGGACAGATGACGATCTAGATAATCTAAAGCATCTAGATCATCTATTAAAATACAATAGATCCTGTATCTGCCGTTATGAGATGATTTGCAGGATCTGTACAAAGAGCGCAGATCCAATCCGGGAATCTTTTGCTAGATCATGCATATCGTACCGCTCCCACCCGGTAACATGGGCTAGAACACACAGATCTTCCCTGAAATATGTAGATAATAGAGTGAGGATATCACAGAGTCACATAGATCATCTGTACGAGGGCGAGCAACAATGACAACGGCGATGCAAGAATAAGCGTAAGAGGAAAACACGAGAGATATTCCGCGGTCACATAGCAGGCACCCCCCCCCCTCCCTCCCCCTGCCGTACGGTGCAGGCCTTCGTTCTTATCCCTCGTCGACTCGCGTCAACATCGTTGTCGCTGTTGCTGTTGTTCTCGAATGAACCCAGAAGCCACAATCTACTCCGTGGCCACAAAAACAGGCCCCACTAACTCCGGAGCGTTAAGAATACCCCACGAAAAAAAAACAGCTCAGACGTCGCTAGCACCTCGCACAGGAGGAGATTTGCACTTGTCAAGTCGTGTGCGAGGGTGTTCGTGTTGTGACAATGAAAAAAAAAAACAAGGAACGAAGATGCTGGTCCTGGTTTCTCTATTTTCGGAAGAATATATCGCGGCCAGTCTTCGACGTATACTATTGTATACGGCGATCTCCAAAGGGGGGGGGTCCTTGTACAGTCAAATGTCGCTATCCACCAATGTTACACCGTTTCCTGCCTAGCACCCAACATGAATATAGCTCACCGTCCAAGGATTTGGTCTCAACATAGCAGACCCCTCCGCAGGTAGGCCTATACCTCTCGTGAACTCCCACGACTAGCATGTCCGCTGGGATCTCCTCTCGATTGTACACCTGCACAAAATGGGGCACCAGGGGGACCCGACAAACCATATGCAAAACAAAATCAAAGGAAAACACACCCGGGCAGACAGGCATAAAATTTAGTGATCACGTACGGCGGTTTATTGCTTACTTATGAATAGGTTAAATCTAAACAATGGCAAAACTCTACACCGAACACAACCACACAAACATTGACATACGTACACAAGGTTTGGTGACTCAAAGATACTGCTGGTTATTGCTTACCCAGACGAAGTTTTAAACAACGGGAAATAAAATACAACTACGCCAAAGACACAGACTGATCAAAACAAGTAACACGCGGCGAGCAAGCACTACTGTATATTTATGACCTATCAGGTATCAGGTAATGCCTAAACAATGGCAGCCAGCCAAAAAACACCGCACAGACACACATCGTGACGACACAAAAAAGTATGCCGCGACCAAGCATTGCTGTTTATTGCTGACCTTAACGAAGTCTCCTACGGCCACCTCCCAGCGCTCCTTAATAGCCCACTGCCCCGTCGCTTTGTCGAGCACAACGGCTTGCGAGGCATTCGCTAAGGCGTCCGCTTTGTGCCGACTCGCATCCTGGCGGAACACGCGAGGAGAGGCGGGGGGGGAGAGGGGGAGAGAGGTGGATGAGGAAAGGGGGGTAGGGGTGGGGGGGGCATTTAGATGGTATCATAGCTTCGTTGTACGAAGGCTTTTCTTCGAAAGCAATTTGTTTGTTGGAAAGCAAGCAAGCAGACAAAAACAACAAGCAAGAGCCGGAAATCTTACAGAATCTGAACTCAGAACTACTTTCGATACTCTGAAGCCGGGGATCCTTTAGGAAAACTGAAACTGGAAATCTTGTAGAAACTCTGAAGCCGGAAATATGGGCAATCTGAAGCCGGAGATCCGCGCCGTCTGACGGAAAACTCCCGACAAATAAATTTCGAAGCCACATTTTGACGCCTTCCACCTTCCACCAGCGCAAATTTGACGGCAGTTTTCACTAACATTCCAGACGTCCAACACACAATCGATCCTCGCTTGACTATCTGGCTCTTTCAGGAAGATCTGTACGGCCTAGTTCATGTTGCAGGGTGGGAGCCGTACGATCTGCATGATCTAGCACCTGCTTCCGGGGTTGGATCTGTACTCTCAAGTATACAGATCATATGCACAACATATCATAACAGCAGCTACAGGATGTACTGTAGATGATCTGAAGATGATCTGAAGATTATTTTGATCGTGTTCTGTCCGAGGTGTGGAAAGTCGACAATAAATGAAAGCGCACAACACGATTTATGGTCTAGGTATGCAACGAGACAAAATGAAAAAAAATGAACAACATTCCCACCATTTTTGGGTTAACGCCTTTGAGTCTGGAAACCCGTTCTCGGTACCAATAAGATCTACTGTATATTATCTAGATGATCGAGATCGTGATCTGTGCGAGGTGTGGAATATTGGGTATGTACAGCAGTAGAGATCCTTCGGTAGTGCTGGTATGCGCTACACTTGCACACATCGGACACATCAGATCCCAACAGATGATCTACAGATTATCTGTCTTCCAGGACAGATGGATCCCTGCTCTATACGATCTGCATGGTGTATAGATCATGTTGCCAAGTGAGAGTGGTATCATGTGCATGGCCTACAGTAGTACATGTTTCCTGGATGGATCTGTACGCAACCAGATCCTGCACATCCTATACAGCTGCAGGATCTAGATGATCTAGATCGTGATCTCTTCGAGGTGTGAAACTATTTCAAATGCATCAGCTGCGAGTCTCCAGCCGAAAGGCGTGAGACACCCTATATTTGGAACGAGTTGTCAAGGGTCGCCCGACCTCGATGAGAGCTACCCTAGCATTGAGGACGAGCTGTCAAGGACGGCGTTACCTCGATGATGGTGAAGACCATGTCAATGAGTACGATGAACAGAAGCGGCACCAGCAGGATAGGGTAGCCGAAGGTGCTCGTGATCGCTGGGATAGCCTGCGCGGTACAGTAGATAGAGGGGATTCAGCAGAGGATAACCCTTTTAGCACCGCACTTCAGATATGGGGACAAAACACTTGGAATTAGACTAGGAAACTTTCCGGAGTTTGAAATGGGTAAAGCAGGCGCAGCAGATAAGGTATTCCGGTACTTGGTGTGCAGTATACATAGTAGGTATAGTAGGTGCAACAAGCGAAGTACATGCAGTACGTACCGTGCGTAAACTGGATGAAGTATGAACAGTGTGCACAGTAAACGCAGTAGGTACAATAGTCATAACATAGGTGCTTGCAGAACAGTAGGCGCAATAAGTCAAGTAGATGCAGTATGTACCGCACGTAACCTAGATGCAGCATGTACAGGATGTACAGTGTACGCAGTAGGTGCAGTAGGCGAAGTTACAGAATAAGTACTATACAGTAGCGCAGTACGCGGTATACATATCATCCCATGCACCGAGCTACCTGGTATAGGGTGTGTTTGGTGTAACCCTACCCACTACCAAAATGCGATAACGTTTTCATTGCGGGCGATCCGCGATCCGTAAAAAACCCCCATTAATTACAACATCAACAGCTGATTGCGCGTTGACGGCTGATCTTATACCTTTTTAAAAACAAAATAACTAATAAAAATAAAAATAGTAATAATAATAATAATAATAATAATAATAATAATAATAATAAATAATAAATAATAATAGAAACAATAATGATGATAATAATAACAATAACAATAATAATAATAATAATAATAATAATAATAATAATAATAAAAATAAAAATAATAATAATAATAATAATAATAACAATAACAATAATAATAATAATAATAATGATAATAATAATAATAATAATAATAATAATAATAATAATAATAATAATAATAATAATAATAATAATAATAATAATAATAACAACAACAACAAAAAATATCACGCATTTTATTGCAGGCGATCCGTTAAACGTTAAAAGAAAAACACCAGTTAGCTGATAGACACTTAATGCGTCGACGGCTGTTACACATTTTTCATCATAACGCCATGCACCGAGATACCTGGTACATCGTATACACCTGATATACCTGGTATATACCATGTGCTACGATGTAGCTTTCAGAATAACCAGGTACCAGGTACCATCTTATCCATACCGTGTACTGGCAAATCTTGCCTGCATAGAAGAAACGATGAGGAAATACAAGTTGGCGATCTTCTTCCGGGGATGGAACTCCATGGCCAAGAACTTCGGCATGAACGACCAGACCTCGTACTTCGACGTCTGAGGATTGCCCCAACGAAACACGACAACGGAGCATACGGGATACATAGGCAAGTGCGATGGGGAGGAGACGGGAGGGAGGTTGAAGGGAGACAGTGGGGGAGAGAGGGGGGGATAGGAGGGGAGGAAAAATACAGGGCTTTTCAAGCGTCATGATCCGACCCGCGAGCTGGGCCAGGATGTTTCTAAACTCTCGCGGATCGAGTCGGGGACGCGTGCTACGATAGAGGCGCACCACGAATTTTCTGAGGTTCCTCGCTTTAGGAGGTCAAGAAAACTGTTTCGGACACAAAAAACTGATTTGGAGAACAAAAACACACAACTGCTACTGGATGAAAAATCCCACGGCTTGGGTACACAACGAGAACCATGCAAAACAAAATAGCCTATTATTTATTTATTTTCCGACGACAGTACTAGTAGGTCAAGGAGCCCCGTCATTCAGAAAACAAAATAGCCAAAAAAAGGTATACCTCTATCGTAGCACGCGTCTGGGTCGGGTCAAGAGGTCTCACGGGTCGGGTCGGATCAAGGGGGCTTCAAATATCACGGGTAAGGTCAGGCCATGTCGGGTCGGGACACCCTGACCCGACCCGACCCGATCCGCGACACGGGATCTCACCCGTGAAATGCCGTGAAAAGTGGTTGATACATCAGACTAATATATCCGTTCATCTGACCGACATGTAGTTGCCGTTGGTATATTATTACTCGGGCATCTAACAGCGCCTAAAAAGAGTGGTTGACTATTTTTTTTTTTCTTTTTTTTTTCATCCTCCGGCGGATGGGGAAAAATAAAGCTTTAGCTCACCACACTTCCACGACATATACATATTCGACCATATTTGACCGACATCCAAAACCGTCTCATCCCAACCTCCTTCCCCCCCCCCCCCCCCCCATCGCACCGTTGATACGTACCTTGTACCTGGTACATAACTATCTCAAACACGTCAGCTGTGAGTTTGTCCAGTTGAGTGGTCAATGCTCACCTCGGTATGTTTACATCCCCCTACCTGGCCGTATCTAAAAAACAGTCTCCGCCTATGTCTCTTTCCTCCCTTCTCCCTTCCCCCCCTGACCCCAATGTTGACATAATATACGTAGGAAGAGAAGTTTTCAATACGCCCGCTGTGAGTTCGACCGATTCCGTGGTCGATACCAAGCTGTGCACTTTGCAAGTTGTCGTGATGCGGCAGCCGTGCGTGTTCCATAGTTCTCGCTCCTCATGAAGGGTACAGGTCAGTGACTTATACTTGTCCATCTGGCCTACATTTACAACAGTCTCCTCCAATTGTACCCCTCCCCCCTGCGAGGGTCTGCGCTATAAGCACGAAAAAGGTACACCCCCCTCCCCTTCGTCACCATCAGTCGGTCAAACAGGAAGGAGATACGAGGCGAGCAAGAAAATTTTGTGTGCCATATGGAAGAAACGCAATGAGCGCCCAAATGTCGGAGGTGTCTCTACTAGGCGTAGGAACGGTGCTCCGTCTCGAAATGGATGCGTGGTTGACGGTCAAAACACTAAGGCAAGCACAAAAACAGTGCGCTCCCCCCACCCTTCCCTGTTCTACTCGCCCACCTTGATGAAATTATCGCAGAAAGTGTATTCCTGCTGCCTGTTGACTTGAACCGTCCTGGAATGTACCAGCCAGTCATGCATGCGGGAAACCAAAAACGCCAAAAAAGAGGGGGGGGAAAAGAGAACACATCGAAATGACAACAGTCAGTCGATCGCCCCAGAGGCTGAAACGAATCGCTAGGGTACGTTTCTGTATACCAGTACTCGCTTACTGTAGTCGCAAACAGGTTAAAAAAAATGTCATACGGTGGAAAAACGAGTTCAAAAGGCAACAACTCGAGTACTTCCTCACAATGGCGCCATCGGCAGGATGCGAGATTATGAACAGTGAGGGCCCGTGAGGTAGTTGACGGTCAGATTGGGTCGGTTGCCCACCCTACCAAGACTCACCGCACACTGCTATGGAGGACATCACGAAAGCGCACCCTGATCAACACTCCTATGGCCTAGATATCACACGAAAAATACTGAAACGCCACAACTTTTGTACCTCTCCGTACGAGACATATGATATCAGTGCGCAGATGACTACGGGCTCAAGCCGCCCTCAGATTACGGGCCGAAATCGCCCTTACACAAAACCCAGCGGATTCATATATCTCTAAGGAGAGGAAAAAAAAAAAAAGCGCGACCGTGCTACGATAGAGGTGCACCACATTTTTTTCTCAACACTACCCCTCACTTTCGGAGCTCAAGACATGGCCTTATTAATCCAAAAAACTGATTTTTTTCTCAACACTACCCCTCACTTTCGGAGCTTAAGACATGGCCTTATTAATCCAAAAAACTGATTAGGAGATAAATGAAACTGCTACCGGATGAACAAACCCCATGGCCTAGGGCTGTACAACGAGAATCATGCGAACATTTTTTTTTTTCCGACGATTAGGGGTTAAGGAACCCCGTCGTTCAGAAAAAAAAATAACCAAAAAAAGGTATACCTCTGTCATAGCACGCGGCCGGAGTATCACGCAGCTTGCAAACGACGAGTGTCGATACCTTTAATCGATCGAACTCACAGCTGACGTATTTGAAACACTATAAAAACAAGGGATTCCCACGGTACTATCAACGCCAGGTAGCTACTTTCTTTGCTGGGCTGAGCAGCCTTCGTCAAACAGGAATCAGCTGCAAAAAAAAACTAGTAACCCTATCGTACGTACGATGCACGCGTCCATGGCACACTCCTCGTCCGTACGCACCTGTTGGGTCGGTCCGTGAGGTCCTTGACGGTAGGGTTGGGCCAGTTGTTGGGGTTGGAGGGGGGGAGCGGGTTCTCCTGGCCCCTAATCGTCCTCCACATTCTCTTCAGTATGTTACCTTGCTTCTTCCTTCGTCTGCTCCGAGAAGGATGAGGATAATGAGAAGGGGGGGGCAAGGGGGGGGGTACGGAGGGGATAGGTGGCGGGGACAGGGGTTGGGAGGAGGAGGGGGGGGGGGGGGGAGGGGGGTGGTTGTAGCGGTGGTGGTGGTGGGATGGGGAGGGGGGGAGGGGGGGGGTTAGGGGGAGTATGTGGGGAGGGGGGGGGGGGAGGGGTGGTGGTGATGGTGGTGGTGGTGGACGTGGTGGTAGTTGTTGTTGGTGGTGGTGGTTAGGTGAGGGGCTGAGGGTGAGGGGGGGTGGGCGCGGGTCGGGGGGTCGGGTACGCGTTTGGGGTGGGGGTCATGGGTAGTGGTGGGGGTGCTAGTGGTGTTGGTGTTGTTGAGGGAGGTTGGTGGGATGGCGGCGGCGGTATGGAGCCAAACTGGAGAGATGAAGCGGGCAAGCAAGCAAGCGCAAAACACAAGAGCGCGAAAAGCATACACACGTACAATAAATAGATAACAAGCGCAAAACACAAAAAAAGATACTAGGACACACACAGCACGAGTAGTACAGATGGGAGCAGGAGGAGTGGGAGTAGAAGTAGGATGTAGAAGTAGCAGTAGTAGTAATGGAGGTAGTAGTAGTGGAGGTAGTAGTAGTAGTAGTAGTAGTAGTACTTGTACTAGTACTGGTACCCCAGAGTATCCCGAAGTAGCAACAGGTGTAGTACAAGCACCACTAGTACAGTAGCAGCAGTAGTAGGTGTATGAAATACCTTTAATATCAACAGTAGTATGATGGCATGATAGTAGTAGCAGTAGTATTATGTATACGTATAATTGGTCTTTTTTTCCTTTTTTGGGACACAGCTCTTTGAGCTCGCACCTTTATCTGAAACGTCAAATGGGGCGGGCACAGTGCAGTCCTTGGGGTCACGTTGCCGGAGGTTTGGGCGCGATCCGTGCAGTGTGTAGCGTGTGGCAAGGCTGTTAGAGTTTTTTGGCCTTGGGCACATTTAAGGCGAAACCCCGGGTTTCCACAATAACCGCATCCCCTATCCCCGTTACTTTACGTACGCAAGGTTTGATGCAAACCAAAAACATATGTTCAAATCATTCGCGCGTACCACAGGTAACATTCGGTCTGTGTTTCGCCTGTGTTTTGCGCTCTCATGAAAACAGCCATGAGCACAGCCAACACACAGAGAGCAACAACGTGAAAAAACTAGCACCCAGCAGCACCACCAGCAGGCAACACCGCGCGTGCGTGGCACATCCATCTACTGCTGTGGCTAGTTGATTTTTCGGGGCGTGCTTCGTATCTGTAATCGACGATCTGCCTCTTATTGCTGCTGTGGGCGGCACCGCCATTCTGGACGAAAATATTAGGGCCGTTTGGATCTAAGACTTTTGCATCAACGGTCCTTACATTATATTTCCGATCATCAGTTTCGTGCCCCGCGCGCACACCCAGCCAAGTGTAGACAACGAACGGTGAACATACATGCAGATAGCATACCGCAAACAAAGCTACAACCGTGCTCAGCAGCACAAGCAGCAGCAGACAACATCAGGCGCTACACACAGCAGCACAGCAGTACTTACAGCAGCAAATCGATGCGTTGGTTCTTACTCGAACCTCGCTACTTCGCTATAGGCAAAGTAAATTCGTCTCCTCGAGGGGACGATTTCGAATCGGACCACCATCAAAACCTAGGGTGATTTTTTCCTGCCTCTAGAAGCAAACAGCAGTGGATAAATGCTGTATTAAGAGTAACATATAAGATAACTAATAATATTCTGTATTCATGCTCTTCCCGATATTAAAGCCGGGGGGAGAAAAAACACAATAAACCGCCTACCATACATATGATAGAGCAGTATAGTGGAAACTACAGTAATAAATTTATAAAATAGGTGTGATGTTTGATCTAGCTCAAAATTTCCCGCCTAGAGTATCAATACCAACACTTACCATTATAGTGGACAAAAAATAGGACCCCTCCCAATAAAAACTCACCCATATAGTATACAAGGTTCCCCTCCGGGAAGTGCCTAAGGGAGTGGCGCAAGAACGAAACCCAAGCATCCAACATCTGACCGTCAGCGGGCAAATAATCCAAAGTATAAATACCAACACTTACCATTATAGTGGACAAAAAATAGGACCCCTCCCAAAAAAAACTCACCCATAGAGTATTTTATAAGTACCAACAACGGAGCTTGCAAAGATGAGTTTTGACCTGAAATTCGTCGAACTCACGGCTGACGTCCTTGCAATATTTTTTATAAAATATAGGCGCTGATGCTCCATGAGAGAGGGCTTCTCTGTCTCAGCGACAATAGAAGCCCTACAGTTCCTCATTCCGTGCACTTTCTGCGACGAGCTGGTGGTGAAGGGGGATGACTGCCCATCCTGGCGTGGATCACTCGTCGTGGGGTTCAAATCTAGATTGGCTCAGCAAGACAAGAAGAGTACTATTCTGAATGGCTGATTCCCATATGAAACAAAGAAAAAAACATAGAACCACGATAAAAGACCGCGCACGAAGCAACTGCTGCATCTGGCTGCATGTTTTTTTTTTTGGTGGTTGAAAATCCCTGGAAAATCCACCTTTTGTCCATTAATTTTTTACCACGCAAATTTACACAAAGTCCTCATCGTGCGAGTACTCGTGCTGGACACGTGCTGATGGGATTTCCACATGTTTACGGTTCTCCACCACGACGGGGAGAGAGCGAACCGTCCCCCGGGGGGCGCCTCCCCACCCCCCACTTCTCGAGCTGCGGACAAGAACACAGTTTTCACTACCACCAAGTACATCTTATTCACCCAGGGAGTTAGATGTTGCATACTGGATTTCGTTCTTGCGCCACTCCCCTAGGCACTTCCCGGAGGGGAACCTTGTACACATTACAATAGGATTGGAACGAAGTACCTGCGACAACAATAGGGAACATACTGTTTCGAGCGTTGCATGTGCTACTAATAGTACTGCATCCTCGAGGAGGGAGAATCAAAATTGTTGAAAACAACCACCTACCCCCGTCTGGAGGAACGCCTGATCCAGGAGCAGTCTGTGGGTGTTCAAGATTCACTCGTGGTAAGCTCTGCTTCTTCGCACGAAGAAATTAGTAAGATGAAGAGTTGAGACTCCACCCACCATCACCCCATGAGCATACATGATTCAGCACGGTTTACATATTATGAGTAATCCAGAGAAGGAACGTTCTCAGAAGTTCAATAAGAACAAGGAGACAGAGGTAGATAGTTATTCTTTACCGCCGGAGAAATAACACAAAGTAGCAGGCGATATACCAGCATAGTCACACGACTACTCTGTGGCCGATTTCGCCGACGGCGTGGAAGCACCTCTGTGGAGGTGTTTCCACCCTTTCATCCCATCGTATCTCAAAAAAAGAACTGTAGACAAGATACAAACGTACAAACAAATTTGTGCCTTCGACGTAAAAGTCTCTTATGAAATCCGCTACTGGTACGTATGAAGTACGAAAAAAAAAACGGACCCACTTTTGACAAACAAAACCCTCCGGAAAAATAAAACTCATCAGATGAGCAACTAATCCAACTACTCCGGAGTATAAGGCACGGGACAGCACTAGTACGACTTTGGAGAAACGAAGAACCGTTCAGAAAATTCTCGGAAGATAACGTGGGGTATCAAGACGGACGACAGTTTCGCCCCGTGCTCACAGAAATTGTTTGTCGGCTGTGGCCAGCGCTCGATCTGCTGTGGCCGGCCAGCAACTTTCGGGACACCGACGGCGGGTGAAAAAATACCGTTGGTGCACAAAAACTTGCACCGACGTTGGTTTCCCCAACATTTGGCCGTTGTGGCCGACGGCCGACGCTAGCCTTTGGTGGGTGTGGGAATAGGTATCAGAAGGTCAGAAACTGCTGCTTGCTAGTACTCGCCAACCCTCGATTATTTCAACATGTATATTTCAAATACGTGAGCTGTGAGCTCGACCAATTGAGTGGTCCATACTCATCTTTGCCAGCTGCGTGATACTCCGGCCCGGCGTTTTTTTCAGATTTAGTCCGTCTTTGAGAATATAGATAGGTGAATAACCTTCCTGAATGCTGCCAGGGTCAACTGGACAATTTTACCAAGGGCAACTTCGTTTTCTTTGTTGTAGTTCTATATTTTTAAATTTTATGGTCTGGCTTGTTTCGTTGCGTTCTCGCACCCGGTACGCCAACATTTCACTTGCATTACCTTGATTAAATGCGGTCGTTTTGCGGTTTTCTCTGTCTTAAAGCAGTCTGTGACCACCGAAATTTGTATCTCTCTAGGATTAACAACCGGCACGGACACTGGGTGTACTGAATCATTAAGTCGTTGGGTAGAAAGAACGGTTAATTAGTGTGAAGACAACGTACATTGATAGTATTACATATAACCCGTATCGAGGGGGACCAAAGCTGAAAACAGCACACGCACCAGGTACACCGACACACGACGCGTATGAAAATACGCGGAAGTGTGGTGAGCTTAAGCTTTACTTTTCCCCATCCGCCGGAGGATGAAAAATAAAATAAAAAAAAGCACACGCACCAGGTACATCAACAAAAACGTAGTGACCGAAACTATCAGGCCATCCGCACTAATGGCATTAAGCACTGACCCTAACAAAATACCCCAGGCTCGACGCAAGACCGCAACAGCTTCTCTTCTTGTCTTTCGTAGCGTGTAGTACACGCCAGGTTAAGGCGAGGTCCGACGAAGAACCAAGCTAGGGAAACGGCAGAAGCGCCTTGAGACGACGAGAGGTGCTTCCACAGGAAAAATATGAGAGTCGACAGTAGTGATTACCTGTCCGCGGGAATAGGACTTGTCCGACTTTCTGTCAGCTGAATCTACGGATACCCCACGACCTCTTCTAGTACGACAAGATACGATACCCAATATCTCTGAAGCGGCTACGAGTACCGCTCATACAAATCTTGACCAGAAAACAAGACTGCCATGGCAGAAAGTGTACCCGCGCCGAGGTGGGCCGCGGCCCAAAATGTAGAAGTGCAACCCGCATTACACAACCTTCCCACAAGCATGGAAACCCAATAGATTGAATTATCGGCACCTCCGGGAAACGACTAACTATTAGTCAGACGAATACCTAGTCGGCGACTTAACGCCTTCGTAACTGGAAACCCATTTTTGGGGACAAATTACTTGGAATTAGTACGGGGAGGGGTTTGGGGCTCTAAATGGGGGCCGACTCACAGCTCTACCTACGCGAGTTCCCATGTAGGGACACCTGCTACTGATTGTATGCTATCTTTGCATGTTGCGCCGTCCTAATTTCGGTGGTTTTTATTGTATTCATTTTTATCCTCCGGCGGATGGGAAGCTTAACCCCTTTAGAGCCCCGAACCCCTCCCTATACTACATCCAAGTAATTTTGTCCCCAAAAACGGGTTTCCAGTTGTAAAGGGCTTAAGCTCACCACATTTCCACGTATTTTCATACCTGGTACATGTTAATTCGGAGGTCTTTTACGATAGCTGGGGGACATACATGCTGCGGTAGATGTGCTGCAACCATATTGTGTTTTCTGAGGCTCTCAACCTCTTGGGGAGTTCTATGCCTCACCCTAATTCTGATTTCGAGTAAAACCTGAGAGGGAAACGTGACGAAAGAACCCATGGCTTAAGTATACAACAAAAGTTAATATTGCAAAAACAAGAATCGCCTCCCGACGATTTTGGGCTAAGAAGGGTTAAGGGGCCGCGTCATTAAGACGAGTTTTCTCCCAAAGAAAATAGCCACCTCTATCGTAACGCGCGTCGAGGGTGCTTTTGGGTCCATATTGTTTCTGACCGATGGGGAGGATCCCGCGTTAACGCCCTTCCAACTGGAAATCCTTTCGGGGTGACAAATTTACTTGAAGTCAGTACAGGGAGGGATTTTGGGGCTCTGAAGGGGTTAGGTAAGGAATTCCCCAGCGTACAGTTGTGATCCCGTAAGGGCTTTTCCTATTTGTGTAGTTGTTTGCAGAGCGCCCGAACAACAAGTGATATTCAAAAATGCAAGTGGTGGCCCCTCCGCCCTGACCTTATGTGCCAGCCAGCCGGAAATACCGGCATAATACGTAGCGGCAACCGGCACTGCTCCGCATACTGCCGCTCTTGGTCGTTCCCAGACGCGTCAAGCGATTTCACAGGCACTATACGAAGCGGGCAACCGAAACTCCAGAAGGACTTCTACTGTAATCGGCTTTTAGGTGGGGTATAGAACTGAACATGTTGGGAACTGAGGAATACTACTAAAAGGAAACCCCCTACTGTAGGATGTCTGACCGCCGCAACACGCCTCCTGCGTGTGTTCGGTCTGCGCGTGGATCCGCCGAATTATGAGAGCCAGCAGCACAACAGCGCGACACCTATGTGAGACCCTGCTTCGCTCTCCGGCACCTACCGTGCAATCTGGGAATGCATTAGTAGGGTACACACTCCGCACCTCGGACAGATCATGACAGATGATCTAGATCATTTACGGCACATCCCGTATCTGCCGTTATACAAGCTGTGCTGGATCCGCATCTATCGAGTACAGATCCAACCCAGGAGGCATGTGGTAGATCATGCAGATCGTACGGTTCCCACCCGGTAACATGAGCTAGACCATACAGATCTGCCATTAAATATCTACATCATCAAGCAGTCATTGATGATTATGTCCGGGGTGTGAAATATCCGTTCTCTGGGGTACCCGGGTGATAAACCTGGTTGTTACGGTCATACTCGGGTATGATAGGTACCCGGGTACCCCTAGAGCATTTGCCCCCCTACAACAGTAGCGCAATTGACCCTATTTAATAGCCCTAACCCTGACCCCAACCCGGACCCCAAACGGGAGAGAAACGGGCGAGAAATGCTGCTGCGCCGCTATATATTTATAAAATTCCGATTTACGGATCACCACATAGCCCTCGGCCCATGAAAGGGGCGTAAAAATATCCTCAAAGAATCGCACGGCGGCCAGATTGTTAGGTCTGCTGTATTCATCAGACTTCAGCGGCACAGCGTGACGCCGTGAAGTGACGATTATAGCTTTGGCCACTGCTTCGTTGGGGGATGAAAAGTCATGGGTTTACTCCTCGGAATGCCCCCCAGAGTTTTCCGAGCGTTTTTTTAAGGCAGTTTTCCGTGCGTCCAGACTCGTAGCTTGATTATAGATGTGTCCATGCTGGTATAGGCTCTTTTAATCGTTCCTCGAGCAGGCTGATTTCTCCCAAAATCCCAGCCAAAAAAAAGCTAGTGGGCGACTTATAGTCGGCCATCTCAGTCGGCCATCTCACAGCCGTACCTATAAGGGACTTCAAGGAGCATAAAGTGACGCCACAGAGTGGCGATGATGGCGTCGACCACGGCTTGTTTGAGGGATAAAAAAAATACCGGTAAACTCCTCGGGATGGCCCTCGGAGAGTTTCGAGAGGGTTCTGGAGTGGTCTTCTGTGTGCCCAGTGTCGCACCGAAGTTGTGCTATCTATCTGCCCATGTTGATGCATGCTTTGAAACATGTATCGTTCCACGAAAAAGCTGGTTCCACCCGAAAATCTGGCCAGCTAATGACTAGTCGGCGACTTTAGTCAGTCTACTAAGAGCCCAGCCGTTGTGGACCTTCAGGGGAACAAGGTGACTCCAAAACGTGACGATTATACCGCATCGGCCACTGGTCGATTTGGGCGACGACAAAACACCGGTATACTCCTCGAGATGCCCTCCAGAGCTTTCCGAGAGCTTCCTGGACTAGTGTTCTGTATCTTGAGAGTCGTTTAGAAGAAATCGATGATTGGTCAACGTTGCTGCATAATGTACCGGTATCTAGCTCTTCGACCCCCGGAGTTTTCCTGAAAGCTTTCTGGGATAGTTTCTAGGCCTCCAACTTCGTAGTTAGACGGTTTGCCCGTGCTGTGATCTGTGATTTATACCGGTTTTTAGTTCGTCCAAAACATCTGTTCCCCCCCCCAGAAAAAAAACGTAAACCCCTGAAAATACGTGGAAGTGTGGTGAGCTTAAGCTTTATATTTCCCCATCCGCCGGAGGACTGAAAGAAGAAAAAAAAAAAAAAAGTTTAACCCCTCAAGAGCCCCGAACCCCTCCCTACACTAAATCCAAGTAATTTTGTCCCCAAAAACGGGTTTCCAGTTGTAAAGGGGTTAAACAAGCCTGCCTTTATGGGAATTCAGAGGCACAAGCGTGACACCGCAACGTGGCTATGATAACATCAGATTATCGGATTGCTTGATTGGGACATGACACGTTGAACAGACGAACCATTAATATATCTACAACGCGATACAGGGAGCTGTCCGGCACGGGCGATACTACTTGTACGGCGCGCTCACACTGTATTTAGCGCGCCCGTTTTCCTCGCCGGGGCAGTCAAAATGAGGGTACCTCACCGCTTTTTCGACAAGATGGTTGACATACTCTATAAATTATATATACCCTAACCGTAACCGTAACCCAATGAAACGCAACAACCAACCTATGTACGTGAAACCCCTTTCGTCTCGTACACAGTGTGCGTCAACCATGTTTTCGAAAAAATGATAAGCTCTACTAGTGAAAATGCGAACACATCCAGGCTACTGTAGAAGGGCCACTTTTGGAGCTATTGGTTTTTGGAGTGGCTCGGGGTGGCTCACGCGAGTAGCCCCCTTGTTCCTTTTCAAGCTTCAGCTGCCGTGCTGTTTTATTTTTGCGACATGACTCCGCCATGGAATGGAAGGCTACGCTGCGTCAAAAGAGCATCCCAAAGTCTTTGAGGTGCAGGGCCGCTTGTGCGGGTGGTGTAAAGCCGGCAGTGGAAAGGGGGGTATGATAGAGTAGGATACTACAATACGGTACCCTTGGTAATGACCCATTTAATTCTCGGAGGGTGGCGCGTTTAGATATGCGCTCGATTTTCGCGACCAGGTTGCTTGAAATTGACCCAAAATTCTCGTTTTCCTCACCGGAACAGACCATAACACAGATATCCATGTGCTCATCAGATCCTCAGGAGAGTATCACTTGCTGGTATATATAATACCACTTTCGACGAAAGATGTTGATTAATTGGTCGAATACTGGTGTTTCGGGGTGCGTCATTGGTGACGGCGTGCCCGGTGGTTCTATAGTATGCCGCATAACTACTGAGGTCGATGTCGTAGGTTTGAGCCGCGCAAAGGGGTTATTTCGTAAAAACTAACAAGGTGAAAGTGCGAGGGCACGCACTGGCGAAATTCGTTTCGAGTCGACGAGCGTAAAAAGCTGACAAATGGGACTGCTGAATCCTTTAGATAAAAATGAAAAGCCCGTACCGGGGGGGGGGGGGGGGGGGGGGAGGAAGGACACCTGTGACCACGGCTTGTCACCTGTGACCACGGCTTGTCCACAAGGTCGATGAAGGCAAAACCTCTCACGAGTTGAACTGGAAAGTAAAAGTGATGATAAAAACACGCGCACGCACGACGCGTGCTACGATAGAGGTATACCTTTTTTTGGCTATTTTCTTTTCTGAATGACGGGGCTCCTTAACCCAAAACCGTTGGGGAAAAAAAAGTCACATTTTTTTTTCATGGTTCTCGTTGTATACCAAGGCCATGGGATTTTTCATCCGGTATGGTAGCAGTCTTATTCTTCTCCAAATCAGTTTTTGGGAGGGCCAATGTGTTAAGATCCCAAATTGAGGGGTAGTATTAAGAAAAAAAAGTGGTGCGCCTCTATCGTAGCACGCGTCTACCGTTCTCATTGTTGCATCCTGCCCCCTCGTGGCAATGATGATCCCACCCCGCTGTAGACTTTTTCGCCTTCTCGAACCCCCAAATATACCAGATAATGCGTACCAAAAACAGTACTTGGTGCGATGTTTGAGGTGGTCCGCACTTGTTTTTCAGAAAACAGTATCTCAATCACGCGGCGGCGAAGCCTCTCGAAAGGTACGAGCTTTTGCGTGGGTTAGGGTGGGGGTTACGATTATAGGGTTGGGGTTGGGTGGAGTCTGCGCCTTGTTGTGATCTATGTTACAAACACGCCTCTAAACACTGAGAAAATCAGCAAAAACAAATCTACAAAGCGTGCCTTGTAATGTTTTTGGTACTTTATCTGATACGTTTTCGGGGGTTCAAGGCCGGTAAAGCGGCCTCCCCCGACGGCCCACCCGGGCCAGATCCCACGTAGTGGTGCAGAAATGTAATCATCCGTCCGCAGGAGCAGTCGGAGGCCGCCCATTTGGACCTGAGCCTTCCCAACTGACCCTGGGTATTAACTATCCGCTGCCAGGGCCCCACCCCCCGATCACACGTCGACCACCATTGAGGGTAAGACAAGAAAAACAACCCAAAAAACTCTACCAGGTGCGTAAGAGTACCTGGTGATGTTTTTGGTACTTTATCTGGTGTGTTTTGGAGGGTTCAAGACTGGTAAGGCGATCTCCTCCGACCGCCCACCCGGACCTGATCCCATTAAGTGGTATAGAAATATGACCACCCGTTCGCAAAAGCAGCCGGAGGCCGTCCCCTTCGACCTGAGCCGTCCACACTGACCCTGGGTGTTTATTATCCGCCGACAGGAACCCGCCAAACACGCTGGTCCCACGCCAACCACAATCGAGGGTTGGCCACTGCACCGCGCGGTCCGGGAATATGGGTAGCATTTTATTTCACTATTAATGTCCAATGTTTTGCTTATATTTTCGAACAGAGCAGTATGTTGTTTATGTCGGTCCGCCGGGAACCAGTTTGGGCTCGCTTCGCTTTAGTCGGCAAGTCGGCTGCCCACCAGCTGGTTTCGGCAGCCGACTTGACGACCGAGCCATTTAGTTGGCGAACGGCACCTACCGACTGGGTAGTAGTTGTGAAACTCTGCCGACTCACGGCACTACGCGCAGAGGGATACTTGATATCTTGGAGCTGTCGTCGACCTATGTACGTTGGTTGAGAATTCGGAAAATCTTACAGATTCACCTCGGTCGGCGGTCATAGAACCCGGTAGCTCGAAAGGCAGTGATGGATATTATTTGACTTTTCTAACCATTTTACCCCAGTGATCTCATTAGGGGGCAATTCGACCGGTATTTTGTATGGGGTAGGGATAGGGTTAGGAACCGGGCTTCAGCCAGCTGGAAAGGCAGAGATACACATTACTATTATTCAACATTTCTAACCATTTCAACGATATATATGGCCCGTAATACCGCCAACCAATACCATGCCCGTCCATAATATTTTGGGCTGTGAGTCAGCACGGCTGAAAGTCACCAACTATTTTGTTATTCGGAATAACATTTGTTTTCCCAAGATGCCGACTATCCGACTATCCGACGTATTTGGTTTCCATACTTGCAGGAAGGATTGTTTAACGTAAGACGCATTTTTTCCTGCTTGGGCGTGCCCCCCCCCCCCGGCCGGGGGAAAATAATTCGGCTTGTCGCTCGGCTGGCTTTAGTCGACAAGTCGGCTAGCCATTAGCTGGCCTTGCCAGCCGATTTGCCGGCTAAAGTCAGCTTCGTAGGCGGTTAACGGCACCTACCGATTGGTGGTTAGTCATGAAATACTCTGTGGACTTACAGCTCTAAAGATAACACATACTCTTGGATCGATAAACTAGGGAGTGTCGGAAACAAAAATGGAAAACGATGTGCAAATACCCGGGGGCGGCTGCTCATGGTCGGGTCGGGGCGTGCTTCCAGGATTTAAAATTTGAAAATATGAAGAACAAAAAAAATGCTCAGGGCGAGGGGGCTCTCCGCGTGCTCTACAAAGGAGCTCAAAACGTAAGACCTGCGCTTGATCGGCAACGGGCTTCGAGCTTCCTGCCGATCTGCCACACACACGGGTGCTCCACCACCTTTCGCCGCGACCTGCTCCTTCCGCCTCTCGAACCCAATATCACAATGGCCTGGTGTCATCGTCGTCCTTCTTGCCGCCACCCAGCTCGAGGTTGCGTTGCTAGCTACTTGCGTTGCATTGCGTGTTGGGAACACAACAGCATCCACCTCCCCTCCTCTCATCTTGCCAGCCTAGATTGAACCTGGTGTGCTGCTTTCGCTGCCCCAGCAGTTTCACCAAGCGGCGACTGGTTGGAGGAGCTGACAAGCCCTGATATTCTACGCTTTTGGTGGCAGCGAGTGGGCGTTCGCTCCGGCAACCCTCCTCGCCTTGACTCAGCTTGAGAGGCTGCTTGTTGTCATATTTGTTTATCTCCTGCTCGTGCGAGTACTAAACAAAATAATTCCTGCTGTGTAAGATTGATTGTACAACACTGCTACTAATTTCGTCCCCAACCCGGTACGAAACCACTCCTCGTTAGAGGGTCGTTCGAGGAGATGGCGGGCCCCGCCATGCTACCTACGCATTGGCGGCGAGTCAGAGTTCGTTTTTGTAGTGGTGCAGGCAACCTAATACCGTGTGTGCTCTGTTCCCCTGACCATGACCGATTATAGTTTGTTGCTCAGGGTTGGGAGCCATTTTTGAAGCCCTCCCCCTGAGCAAGCAAGTTGCTCAGGTGTTGTTTTAGCCGTCAACGTCTTCTATACGGTAAGAGCAGCGCTACCCCTGAGGATGTCATTTTTTCATTTTTCATTTTTCCGAAACTCGCTACTATCCTCAGCTAGTCGCGGAGCTTGATAACTCGATACAACACCGACACTGCTCAACCCGTCACACTACCTACGACCCACCCTGGGGTCTGGTACATCTATATCTAGTGCCTGACTCAGCTCTAAAGATAACACATGCGGGGGAAAACAATACCGTCCACGCATTTTCATACATGCCATGGGTATTTAGCTCAACTCTGTACTCGCAATCCAGCGCTAGCTGGCGCATCCTCCAGTTAATGACAGCGCGAGCTGTCCCAACCGGCGGCCACCACCGTTACTACTCCAGCAGCACAAGCTGCCGCTGTATACGGATGCGGGACGAAATCTTTGGCTAGATAATACTAATACGAGGTACGTGGTATATACTGCGCGGTTGGCAGGTTGTAGTATTTCTATTTTACGAGCGCCGTGGAGGTCTTCCTATAGTGCCGGTTGAATAGTGCCAATTATCGGTATAGTGCCGGTGTCTTTGCTTGGCACGACGGGAACCCGCTATACCAGGTCCTGTATCGGCGCTGTACCGAATGGTGCCGGTCCGGTATACCGCCGGTTTTGTTGTCTACCCAGACAACTTGGAGACCACCACTACTGCGGTACGTCCATTACAGAGTATCAACCCTCGCCTCTACAAGATGAAACTGATATATATGGTCGTGCCTTTTGGCGTTCAGGGTTCAGACAGGGTCAGGAGGTAGGTGGTCATGGCAACTGGTCGTGGAGCCCCGAGTGTCGGAGTCAGCGAGTTAGTGTTTAGGCCATCTCTTGTAATAGCGTATCCGAATCCGAAAATGAGATGGATTTTCGGGTCGCAGAATCAGACGGTCAGAATCGGATCGACGACCCTTACACTGAAACCCGAATTTACAGATTGTTTTTTTAACAAAGTTCTCGCGAAAAATGACCAGCAACGGCGATCACTCGACTACGTACACACTTGCACGAGTTCGCTGCACCAGAGCATCTCAGCGCACACGCAGATGAAGCTTTGTAGGTGGGGCGAAGGAAAACACGCCGTGTGCGCTTCATGCGAGGAGGGTTGTCGTCCCCCTCGCTTCCGTCGATCTCGTGTATCAACAAAGACATGTCGCAGACGGCGGCTGTCCTCGTCCTCGACAAATACGAGTACTCGCAGGAGTAGTGTGTATCTTGGGTTTGGCGAACGCTGCAATCGCGACTGCGAGGAGAGTGGAAAGGCTCTCGCAGTCGTCACCATCACTATCCGACCTCATCGGCTCGTGGTGAGGCCCGAGGTGTGTGCCAGCGGATAGCGGGACACAACAGCAGCAGCACGAGCACGCCTACGATACGTGTTGCTTGTTCCCTGCTCTTAAAGTACATATGTTTTGATGTATGTGTAGTATGTCCGTGCATGCATGTTACATATATAACTACTTGTTATCTGACATGTGCACGTGTAAGTAGTGGTCACCTCTGTCTTTTTTCTGAGTCCGGAGCTGGCTTCAAGACTTCGAAAATGCCACCTCAGATGGGAGTTGACTCGAGTATACGGATGCTAGCGTAGAGCTGCTGTTGGCTCAACGCCGGGGGCTTTCCCCTCTCCCCGAACTTTTTTCTTCAAGCGGGGGGTTGCGCAAAAACAAGCGTAAGCAGAAAAACTGTAATTGTTTTTGCACATTTGCATGCTCTTTTCCGCCGGCCGAGGGCCTTTTCTTGCGTTTCCGGCTTCGGGGCACAAAGGAGCCCCGTCCGATCACTAGGACGCAAGTTTGGGCCCGGGCCGAGCTCCGTGGCGAGCGTTCTGAGCACCCACAGTCGCGCACGCTGGATCTTTTCCAAGGGCCTGCGTTGCTCCTTGCCGAGCCGCGAAGGACCATCGAAACCCACAACTTCAGCTCCATATTTTCGCTCTACTGTGGCTGTCTGCTACTATTTTATCTGAATTACACCGCCGTCTCAGAAATTAACTTTGAGGCAGCCGCGGCACAACAGTCGCACTTCAAGGTATATTTGGTGACAATCACGAACGGTGCTTCCATTATGTGTGCGCGTGTATGCTACCCAGATGAAGACAGTCTGGACGATTGCAATCCGCATTTCCTCTGAATGTCAAAAGAGGGTAGACTACCATTTAACATGTTCGGCAGTGACCCCTCCATAGCGCCGGTTGCGTAACGCCGGCTGGGCGCTATAGCGCGTGTGACATCGCTAGGCACAGGAGGGCACAACCAGTAGCGGCAGTGTGAGGAGCAGTAGCGCCGGTTGCCACCGTAGTACTGCCGGTATTTTCGGCTGGCACATACCGGCGCCACAGATAGATCGCTACTGCTGTAATCGATAACAATACTGCTATTCATGTGGGTCGCAGGCACACTTTCTGCCGTTGCAAAATGCCGTATCTTCTCGTAAAGACTTGTATGAACAGCAGTGGTCGTTCCAGCAAGATACCAAACCCTCATTCATAGGAGTACATAGTCTATGCTGATACAACTATACAAATTGCTTGCTGGCAATGACCGACCCTCGAGACGACACATGCCGCGGCCGAGGAGCATCACGGTTTTTCTGGAGCTCCCCAGTCGAGGAGGTCCGCACCTCACCCAATGACCGATGTTTGAGCAAGCTGAAAGCGCAATCCGATCAACGAACCCGTGCCCCCATGCACGCATTTTTTTTTTTTCAAAATAAGAATAGGAGATTCCGACGAATTTGGTGTAAGGCGCCTCGTAATTCAGACTTTTCGGGGGCCAAAAAGTGCTATACCTATGGTAGCAAGCGTCCGATGATCTTCGGCGTGGGATCAGGTTGCTTGGTGGGCCCTGCCAGCGGTCAACTAGCTACGTACACACCCAGGGTCAGCTAAGAGGGCTCAGGTTTGGGTGGGATCAGACCGTCATGGGATTAGAGTTCCAAGAGTGAGCAGAAGGAAAACACGCGTGTCTATATATCGACCAAAAGACACCCCCCCGAAACATGAGTGTTCAACCAATGAATGGGTCTTGTCAAAGAAGCGGTAAGCTCTACTGAAATCACAAGCACCCGCGCAGCCACCGTAGCGCACAGTCTAACAGCAGCGGTACGGGAGCAGCCGGTGCACCTCAAGTTAAAGCCGGTGTCACAGCCACGGCGCTGCTTCCGTGTGTGTGCGGTGCTCAGCAAGAGATCCAATCGCGACAATCTTTTCTTGCCCAATGCAAAACCCAAACGCACATCGTCCAACCCTAAGCTCACACACATTATCATACGAATGCCTGCACTCCCCGACTCGACATAAAACGCAGGACGGGAAGGCAAAAAAAATTCTGCCGGTCGATAGTCTGATTGAACGAGGTTGGCCTTTCGGCCGCCCGGGTTGTACAGGAAAAATGTCACCAAAACACGCTGCAGGGCCGCGGTGCTGTCCCTGCCGACCCGTAGCCCTCCAAACAGTTGGGGTTACAACCTCTAGCCCCTCAAAGGGTCGTGGCTAGGGTTAGGTCTGGGCTCCGGTTATTCTGGGCCGACGTGCAAGATTGAAGTTGACCGCCAAAGACCGGCAGGAGGCATTTCGTCGGCCCGTCCTGCACTTAAGGCGAGCCGCGTCCCCTCTTCTTAACTCGCGACACCCGCCGGGACTGTAGAGCCCCCAAATCCCTCCCGATATCAATTCCAGGTGAATTTGTCCCGAAAAAGGGTTTCCAGTTGATAAGGCGTTAAAGTTACCCACATCCCGAAGGGAAAGCTCGCCTACGTTGGACAGGTCAGTTCTGTGTACAGATCGCACCGATCGTTTTCGCGGATGTGCGTAATATTTACGTGTGCAAGTTTCCACAGCACTGATATAAAGGCTCTGAAAGACCAGTGCATGATTCTTGCATGATTCCGTAGAAAGGTGCGGTTATGTTATATGTTATACTTCATATTTAAAATTCAAACAACGTCAGCTGTTAGTTCAACAAATGTACGGTCGGTACTCATCTTTGCAAGCTGAGCAATACGTAAGTCGTACCAGGTACTTGTTCAGTCATTTTCATGAGGCAAAATCTAATACAACAAGACACTAGTGTTTTATTGGAATTACTTACCACTCACGACCAAGTGTTTAGATTGGTAAATATCAATCGTCTGTATATCTTGCCAGAAGAACAACCATAGCAACATCGAACATTACATTGTAACTGATCGTTAAATACTACCAGGTACTACGTACGTTGGTTATGTTATTGTCCGTGTCTCCGGGTTTGGAAACGCCTACTCTGATCTGGCACGATCTGACAGTAGTTGTGCGATATATGCATGTTTCCACGTGATGGTCTGTAATCTACACATGTGCCCCGACCCACTGATCTTGATTTGATTGGTACGATCAATCCTAGTTCACGAAGATCGCGACCTGACCAATGGGTGGAAACTCGGAATACACAGCAGTTGGGGCTTGGGCTCGCCACGCAAGAAACACCTTCTGTAATCTAAGCAACAGGGCTACAAACCTTAGTGTGGCGTCAACCTTGAGCAGCCTTGAGCACAGGCTATTGTACACCTCCGTAATATTTAGCGTAGCGCTCGCTCGCCGATGAGCACCATTTCATATTTCATATTTCCGCTTTCTCGGCGCCCGCCGTGAGCCTTGCGTTCTTACTGGGCTATTAAATTGCTGTCCGTCTGGTATGCCATGTCTGTATGCAAGAACAACAGCAGTACGACTCGTATGACATGGTACAATACAGCAGGTAATATTTTATTGCGGGCGATCCGTTAGGTAGTTGACCACATGCGGAAAACCCGGAAAACGGCTGATGCTACGATATACTTATCATAACAATCACACGAGTTCGAAACAACGAGAGTACTTGGAAACAAATATGCCGGTTGACGGTCTTGGCGGTGTAGTTTTGTCCCGTCAAGGAATCTATTGAAGTAATATACTGTTTTTAGTATTGAGCGGTCCTAGACGGTTGTCCGTCAAACGTGAAGAGTGCCATCAACCGACATGTTTGCGTGCGAAGTACACAAGCAGTGCACAGCACAGCAGCGCCATATTTGTACAAAAATTATATACTATACCTGGTACAAAAATTATATACCAACCTGGTACTAAAGACTAAATTATAATTACTGGAGTATATACTATACTTGGTACTACGGAAAAACAGGTAAAACGTCACAAAAGATATGTATGCGACTGCTCGGCGGCGGATTGGCGCATTCCGACCAACATTCCCACCGGCATATTGCCACAATTCGATTGAGGAATTTTCCCCGCATTTTTCCGCCGTTTTTTCCGCCTGTCGTCACCACAAAATCGACCTTCCCGGGAAAGTGCAAAGTTGGAGTATGTAATATTAATAGTAAAAGTACGTCGCGGCGCGGCCAGTATGCTGCATTCTAGGCCACCTTGTACAACTACCCCTAGTCGTAGTGCTGCTGTTTCTTTCTATACCGCCTCTCTACATAAGGAGACCGTCAATATTACTATGAGCCCGTTGCCGATACAATACCGTCAATACTTGGTTCATATGTACGAGTCCCCTTGTTCCAGGTTGTTGTTGTTGTTGTTGTTGTTGTTGTTTTCTCACATTAACTCTCGTCAAAAAAACTCAGAGTCCGTGGTCACACCAGGTACACGACAATCGGCACGCCTACCGTGAACGGAGAACGTCCCCCGTGCATACCCCGCTTCCTCTATTAGTCTAGGAAAAGTAGACTGAGAAGCACAAACTAAACAATCTTGCGGGACCGGCGTACTACCAGGTGTGGGAGACCAGTCAAACGACGAGCGAGTGCGATTATACCACCAGGTATCTACGAGACGGTGCTGCAGAAGTGCAGCAGTATTGTACGAGCACCACTATGCTTTGTCTGCGAGTGCTGCACAACTCCTTCCGGGCATCCCCACCCCAGTGGAGTACCAGGTATAACAGAGAACTCTATTTTTTCTACTTTTTTACCCGCGCGCTCATTGCTGTTGGCATGATGGCATGGCATGGTCAAATCAAATAACCTTGGTGTACAAGTATTGCAGTGTGTTACTTCTGCTTCGTAGTTTGCGACCACAGAGCTCGTCTCTCACATGCTCAATGAGGCATCAGCAAATGAGGCATCAGCACGGACACTGGTTGTGCTGCATGTGGATCGGTGGAAACACCAGTTTCCGTGAAGAATACACATACAAGTACTACCTGCGAAATTATGCGGCAAAATTCAATCCTACTCTCATTCCAAGTCGTTTGCCCTGTGCGCGGGTTTCGGAATGTTTCGGAATGTTCGGGCGGAATATAAACAGGAGCAAATGTGTCCCCAAATATAAGCAATTTTTCGTATTAATTTATATACAAAAAGGTCTTTATATTTCCGTCCATGGTGGCACCTGGTGCGACAACTATCTAACGACAACATGTTGTGCTGTTGTTTGTATTGTTTTTGACTAGAGAATTCTATGTACAGCAGTACCTGGTACCACGAGTGAACAAAAACAAATTGCGACGTTGGGGAGATGGTTCCCCAGCCCAGCCGAGGGGCTTGAAGGGACTTCTCGGCCTCGTGAGTCTCGGCAACCTGGCCATCTTCCAGAGCAGCAAGCTCTGGCTGACCTCGCCGCCCACCCAAGGACATTGCCTCGACATACAGAAATGACGCATGCTTGCTTTCGTGTTTTAAACTTGGGCAGGCTCAAAACACCAGCAGAAAAACAGAAACAGACCCGACCAGTTTGATATATGGTCGTAAATATAAGGGAACTTTGGGCAAAAAGCGAGGGTACACGATTTAAGAGGCTCCCGGTTTGAGACTACCCCAGAACAGCCGTGTTCGCTCTTGTCTCCGTGCCGCTCTGATTTCACAGGTTGTATTGTATAGCATAGGTGGTGGTACTCGCGTCACAATAATGGAAAACCGAGTTGACTGCACATACGTTTATAGTTTAAAACTACCTCAAATTAATGTGGATAACCTTTGCAGCATGATACACCACACCAGTACGAGTACAAGGTACTGGCATATGGTATCTGGTACCTTGGTACAGGATTACCGGTCGCCCCGGTGGCGTATCAGGTTATCCTCGAGCCTGGTAAGGTCAGTTTCGTGAGTTCGAATCCCCCCCCTATGAGTGCATACTGATATAAATTCGTCGGGACTTTTTCTTGCGCACAAATTTGGCTTGCGAAAGGCGCGAGAGAGTGAGTTATAGCAACACTCGATGAAAAATCTACGAGCAGTGGGATTGCTGAACCCAATGCGCAGGACGACACCTGTGACCACCTTGTCCAGAAGGTGAAAAAAAAACATGGATATCTATCTCGCTTCCTCTTATGGATGAAAATCGAGGAGCGTAAAAAAGCTGAGACGTGGGAATGCTGAACCCTATGCGCGACAAAAACGAAGGCATGTATCGGGGGGAAGACGGGAAGACAGCCATGGCCATGGCTTGCCCAGAAGGTCGTTGAGGGTAAACCTGTCAGCTCTTATGGGTTGAGGTGGAGAGTAAAAGTGACAAAAAAAAAGAAGTGGGTACGTACCCGACCAATACCAATATCAAAGGCTACTTATATTTTCGGACAGGGGTGCTATAGTACGGTGTGAATACACCGAAAACACAAAACACAAACCAAAGACCGCAAAACATCGTACGATCGTACCTGGCTGCGCTGTTGGACATCCTCTCCTCTAGCGAACTCTCCTGCTCTAGCACCTCGGCTGAGTCCTGGCGAAGCATCTCTATCGGCTTGCTGGTGGGCAAGCTCTCATCAAGACCGACATCAGCACCACTAGCGCTCACCTCCCCCCCCCCATCCGCTCCCCCTTCCTCCATAATCTTCAAAAAGTTTCAGAAGGCAAGCGGCATGGAAATGTCAACGCTCCTATCTCCACCCGAAGCACGCTTGGCAAAAGGCCACCGCAGCCTTCACCTCCCCCTTCCCACCGGCGTGCTTCCCCCACGGGGTATAGCTGTCGGGGAAGCCCAGGGACGCACCCCAAGCTACCTGGGAAATACGTTGAACAACCAGCACAGCAACAAAAAATGACGTCCCTCGATCGTGCTCCTCGTCTGAAGGGTCGGGACTTGTGATCGGTGTGAAAAAAAGACTGATTGAGAAACGCTTTACGAAATCACTTCTAAGCTGCGACAGGCCCCGGGACGCTCGCGTTGTGCCACAACTAGAGGTGCGTCCTGCGGGAAGGGTCCTTCGCCGCTCCCTAGAGCCCTCGTAGCTAGCGTAGCGCGGTAGGTTCCGAATGTTCGCAGCTTGCTTGGTGCAACAACCAGCGTTTTGTTGCTGTGTGAGCTTTTCTGCATTACAGTATATTGTTTCTAGGGAGTTCCATTTTGCTCTTTCGCTTTTTTCTTGTTTTTGTTCAGTTTTAGTTTGTAGTAGTTCAGTTGAGCTGTTTTTTCATTTTTGGTGGGAAGCGCAGGGACAGGGGGGGGTGTATGCGCGTATGTGCGTGGTTGTTGATCTTGTTGTTGATCTTATTGTTGATCTTGTTGTTGTTGTTGTTGTTGTTGTTGTTGTTGTTGTTGTTGTTGTTGTTGTTGTTGTTGTTGCGGCTCTCTTCTTGAAAATTGACATGATGAAAAAATACTCCCTCCTTGCCGTACACACCTGATAATTGGGAGACAGACACCCTATATAATAGAAGAAGTGATTGATATCGTTGGACACTTGTTACTAATAGTATACTATGTAAGGGCGTTGGGTGGGGACACAGAGTGTCCCCTGCAGGTCTGCCAATTGAAGAGGTCCCCGCAGAGTACTCACTTTCTGAGCCTTTAGGAGAGACGTAGCTTTATTAGTTTCCACCAGAGCCCCGGATGCCTTCTGAGATCGGAGGCACGTACCTCCGATCTATTTCCTGACTATCCCAAATGTAAAACGCCAATCTAATTCATACGAAACCCATCCAAATAATCTCAATTCGGATAATTTTAGGCATTTCGAGGCCGTATCTTAACACTAGCCCACCCTGATGAGCCGCATATGCAGAAATATGGGAGATTCAGGGAAACTCCGGTTCTACGAACCAGACCATGAGTCGAAGATGCGGATCCTCAAACCCCACTCCCACACCTCTAACGGTCTGGCTATGGAGCCAGGACCACCCGAAGAAAAACAGCTGAAGGAAGCGCAGACCCTACAACAAGGCAAAAACCACCCATCAAAAACCTGCCGCGCACCGCTGGTGTGGCGGGGGGGGGGCAGAAAAGGCTCTAGAACCTGCCGCATACCGCCGGTGTGGCACGGGGGGAACAGAAAAGGCTCTACGGCAAACCAATCACAGAAAGGGTACTATGGCGAGGCGAGCCCTCGACCATATGGAGGGTAACACAGGCGCTAACACAAGGGAGAAGTCAAACCAAACACATCCCGCGGGCTATCGGCATGGCGGGGGGTTAGACGAGGAAACGACAAATACCCGGGATGGAAGAAGGTGGCATCACCTACAGCCCCGCGGGGGGGGGGACTGTTTAACCGAAAAAAAAGTAGATCAAATACAACACGCACAAAATAAAAAAAAGATGACACACAGGCCCGTACATAGCCCTGTACCACGTTACGCGCGAGCAGGGTACCCTGGTCGCCCCCCGGCTCTGGGCTGAGGAGGGCGTCGGCAGGGCGAAATTGAACAATCGACGAAAAAGCGACAGCAGTCCTGTGCCTCAGATAGCGGCGTTTTACCCGCACCCTGGCCCGACACCGAGCAGGGGGTTCGGCAGGACGGAAAAAAAACTGGAAATAACGTCCCCAAAACCAGAACAAGACTCTCAGAATACCACAAACAACCCAATGACAAAGACTCAAACCTCATAACCCCCCAAAAATGGAGAACTATCGAGGAACGGTGGCGGCTTGAAAGTCAACTGGCCACGGCCGCGCCTCGAGATTCGTCTACGTGACGTTGGATCCCCCGAGGAAACGCACTGGCGATGTGAACCTGCAGGCACCAAGAACCTCGTACGGCTCCCGTTGAAGTCGTGTAGCGCACCGGGGGACGAGGAAGTTTAATCGGTCCCGGGTCGTCCAGAAAGCGGACCAGGTATACCTTGTCCTCGGTAGTGCTTGCGCTGATTTTTCCAAGCCACTATAACCCTTCGTCTCCCTTGTACCAAAAGCGGGTTTCCCTTGGGAAGCGCCGTGTCGTGGTAGCGACGGAGCCACTCTTCCCGGGGGGCACAATCGTAGCGCGGCACTCGAAAGCGTTCCCCGTTGTTGCGGGAGAGCTCGCGCTGTGCCGCCCCGATCCGCATTCGGCGGTCGAGGCGGTTGGTTTGGCGGTGCTGGTGCGGGGTTCCGGCCCAATAACGCAAAATGTGGTGGCGGGAGAGGTGGGGGTCCCTTTCCCGCTCCAAGGAAGGTTCAGAGAGTCCCGACCAATGCGTCTTGTATAGCACCGCGATGACGCCACCTCGCCCCCGGACCGGCTGATGGCCCGTGATCTGCTCCACTTCTAGCCGTTGGAGGGGGGTCGAAACATCGTCTTGAGTGACGTGGTGCGGAGGGGACTTCTTGGAAGCGGTTATTTTGTTTGGGTGAAAGGCACCCTTTTGGGGGGGGGGCTTCAGAGGGGAAAGATGGGCGAACAAACAAACAAAAATTATGATTTTTCGGTTGCATGCCGCAAGCATCCTTTACGCCAAAAGCAACCCGGGTTGCCAGTAGGTTATCTCCTTTAGGATTCCGAAACCGTTCCCTATACTAATTCCAAGTAATTTGTAAAAACAAAAGCGGGTTTCCAGCCGAAACGGCGTCAAGCGGACGACGATTTTTTCACTGTCCAACTCCAAAGGCAAGTACCTACAAGGCACACGCGCGAGCATCGATAGATAGCTCGCACTGCTGCCGTGCGTATGCTGCATTATCGCACCATGATCATATTAAGACCGCGCTTGTGTAATATATATGTATTTGTCGCTGTACATGGGCTTCAAAGGGGTTACAAGAAGCCTTGCCCCGTCTTCCGAAAAATATTTATTAATGCCGAAAAAAAGTGCTAGCTCTTCTATCATAATAATCGCGTCGTGTTATCACAGCACGCGCGGTTGGTTGGGTGGAAAAAAACGGACTTAATGAGTGTAGACGACACATACACCCATCGGCGAGGGCTATAACCTGGACCGCGAAAAACGTGGAAGCACGACGCCGTGCCTCCACCGGGGGCAGGGGCACGAGCAAAAGGTCGGGGGATTCCCGAAACCACAATAAAAAAGAAGACAGAGAGGCGCTGGTCCCGGTCTGTTTTTCCTGCAACACCAAATATCTCCCGTTCGATTGATTTGTGCGTGGGCAACATGACAATATTATTGTGGTTGCCCCCTGGTTTTCGTTCTGCTTTCTCCTTGGTTGGAAGGCATGTATATACTGAGTGATCTCGACGTTGAAGCTCTCCATCATGCTGCCGATGTTCGTTGCCGGATGGTAAACATGTACTACTACAACTAAAAATATCAGACCAGCTGTTATGGG
This sequence comes from Undaria pinnatifida, assembly GCA_012845835.1. Taxonomy (NCBI): domain Eukaryota; class Phaeophyceae; order Laminariales; family Alariaceae; genus Undaria; species Undaria pinnatifida. The sequence goes on from JABAKD010000003.1 coordinate 3,136,158, forward strand.
CAATTGCTTTGGGCCCTCAGAACTTAGATGTTTGGCTGATCATGCGTGATTTACTCGGCGCGACGACCGAAAACACCTATATGTAGACTCTTCAGAACGCTCCCCGTAGTTTTCCGAGAGCTTTCTGACACACTTTTACGTTTCTCCAGACTCCTACGTTGTCTGTTCGTCCAATTTGCCAGTTCTGACGACCTCATACAATTTTTAGCTTAATATCCTCAAAACTCCATTATTTTTGGCCCCAGTTTTGAGAAGCAATGCATATTTCTGAAAACCAACTTGTTGCGCCAAAAAATCAAAATGAGACCCTGGAGCAACGGATAATTGCTCCAGAAAGCCCTCGGAAAAGTACGCGATGGATCTTGAGGAGTGCATCGGTGTTTTTGACAGTCCAGCCGAGTAAAACCGGTATAAGTGGCCTAGAAATCACTTCTGAGAGCCATGTTTTTTCCCCCATAACATGTTACAGTAGGTCTTAGTTGGTTGCGTTTTATAAAATTTCTCCGGCGGCCGAGGGTTTCTTTTCGCACTTTCGGCCGCGGGGCAAGCTAGCCTGCCATGGGTACATTATGAAGCATGTCTGGATCTCGGCCGAGCTCCGTGGCGGTGCTCGGCGCATTAAACGTCGCTGAGCTGGCTCTACTTGGCAAGGGATTGCGTTCCGCCGCCCTGAGACGAGCAAGTCACTTGGAACACCTCATTTTTTTTTTCTAATTTGGATATGATGAAATTTCACCAACCTTTTGTTCCTCGTTGTATTGTTCGTAAAAAAGTGGCCCGCTACCCTCGAACACGCAACTAACCTCAGCAGCAGCACAGCAGCAGTAGTAGTAGCAGCAACCGCCCGTATTGCAATAAGATATAGATGACGTAATCCTAGTCATCAGTCCTATTAATGATGTATTTTCCTCACGCGTATATTAAAAAAAATAAAAAAATAAACTCCAGCTGTGAGATCGAAGATTTCGTCGAAAAGCTCATCTTTGCAAGCTGCGCGTGATACTCCAATCGCGCGTATTACTGGGTGTGTGTCCTCATTAAGGGCATAGGTCGGCGACTCCTCTTGGAATTACAATGTAGCTTGTACCAGGGTCAACAGGGTGATGTTAGTCAGTCTGAGCGCGGAAACTATAAAACCCGTTTCTGAGGGGGACAACATCTCACAGCTGTGTGTGGGAAGGAAAGGCATCAGCTCATCAAGTTTATCCTGTAAGTCGTACAACCGGTGAGGGGAGGGCGGAGATTTTTTAAGGCGTGGGGGCCGGGGGCGGGGGGCGGCGGGGTAGTAGAGGGGGTGGCAACTCAATCTGTGCAGCAGCTATAAACCCTTGAAGGGGACAAATCTGACGGTTGTGGAAGGAATGCATCGGATTATCATGTATATATGTAAATCGTACAACCGGTGAGGAGAGGGGGGGGGTGTTCGAAAAGGGGGGGGGGCGGGGGGGGGGGAGGGACAGGGGGAAGGGGGATTTTTAACCGCTTTAGATCGCATAAATGTATACCCCGTAGGAACTTACTATACTTTGTACGCATGGTGCTAGGTCTAGGCGATGGTGCGGGTGGTGTAGAAGAAGGAGGGTGTGTGTGTGGGGGGTTATTGGAGCTACGGCATGGATGGCTCTAGAAAGATAATGAGGTGATACCACCTGTCTGGTAGTGCTTATTACTCAATCTAGCAGGTTTGATTTTCGGTGGGACGGTGGGGGCGGGGGGGGGGGGTGGAGGGGGGGGTTGTGTGCGTGTGCGTCGGGGGCCTGGGGAGATGTGGCGATGGTGGCGGGGAACGGAGGCGGATGGTAGCAAATATTCTACCTGCGTGTTACATGCAGACTAGATGCCCAATTTTTCAAAGATAAAATATGAAGTGGAAGTAGTGAGGAAAACTGTTGTTACTTGATGTTGGCTTTACTTTTCATGCTATCTATACCATTACAAGCAGTGCGTTCTGGTTATCGCATAAGATAATACATGTACTATTAATACTACGGCAGGTACCTGGTATTTGTTAGAACTGCTGTGGTATGCAATGTTTATTGGGTTTTTCGTGGTGTATTATTAGACTATACATGGACTGAGCAGTTGCCGCAAGACAACATTATGTACGTAAACTATTGAGCCTGGTATAGGTCAGTTTCGTGAGTTCGAGCCCCGCCGAGTGCATACATACGCGTATAAATTCGTTGGAACTTTTTCTTGTGCACAAATTGACTTGCGGAAAAGCGCGAGAGCGTGAGTTAGCAACACTCGGTGAAAAATCGACGAGCAGTGGGATTGCTGAACCCTATGCGCGATAAAAATTGAAGGCAAGAACCGGGGGGGAGAAGGGACGACACCTGTGACCACAACTTGTCCAGAAGCTGGAAAGTAGAAGTGTGAGAAAAAAAAAAAAAAAAACGTACACTATTATTGGTGGCATTAGTTAGGTGAGTGACATAGTCTAGTCTATAGTACTACATAGAAAAAAAAAAAGGTGAAAAAAATAAAAAAATGGATGATCAAGGTGAGATTCGAACTCACGCTAATGAAAACTAGTGCCTTAAACTAGCGCCTTAGACCGCTCGGCCACTTGACCACGTTCAATGACGTCGAATATTTGGTATCTGTACCTTTTGCCTGCAGTACAACACAATGGTGTATGAGTTCGTTTAGTTGGGAACTTGTTTGAATTGTACATGCCGTGGCTGCCAGGTATTTGTTGTTTGTCGTCGTTTTGTTGCTGCTGCATGCAGTATGCGAATCTGCTGCTGGTGCTGTGGTTGGTGCAGAGCTCTCCTACATACCGGTAGCCCTACCACGCGAACATGGACGGGTCCGATGTCATTACAGCAGCAGCGTGTGGTTCATGCGATTTAAAAAATTAAAACGGATTTTGTTCAGTCGGAAACCGGATCAGATGTGGATACTGTACGGCAAACATAAAGGGAAACCGTTACAAAATCTGCGAACCGGATATCGTACGCGGCTGTGCCGGGTTTGGATACAGCTGCGTCGCTCCGTTGTTGTAGTTTTCACGGTTCGATTGGGGTGCAGGAGTCTGCATAGATAGAGACCTCGTAGGTAGTTGAGCTGTAGTGTATTGCATCGTGAGGTTCACCCAGCCGTGGCACATAGCTGGTCGCGAGACCAGGTACTACGAATAGCGCAAAGATTTTCGGAAGAAAGCTGCTGGAAGGTGGTTTCCGCTCACTGCGTGTGTGCGCATCGTTCGAGCTTCGTTGACCTATACAGGTGAGCACGCAGCCTGCAAGCAGCAAGGAAATGAGGAGGTGGAATGCGGGAGGCATCGACGCGCGCGTCGGGTGGTTTCGTAACCAATGCGTGCGCGAGCTGGTGACGCGTCGAGCTTAGCTGGGTCTAAAGACCACCTCGACCTGATGTCATACGTACATGTGGTACAACTACAGTAGCGAATCAACATCATCACCATCAACGATGACCGGCTTAGGAGGGCAGCGGGTAAGGCAAGCTGGGTAAGGGAGGCATCGGCGCGCGAATCGGGTTTCGTAGCCGCCGTGCGAGAGCTGGCGTTGATGTGGCCGTTCTGTATGCTAGCGGTGATGGGATGGGGACGAAATCAGCATCACCTACAAACGATGACCAATAGATAGGTGAGCGGGTAAAGCAAAAGTTGGGAAGTCCTCTTCGGCGACATGTGCAGCGTGGAGGCTGGATGAAGTAGGCCCGTGACCCCCGTGTGCCCGTGCCAGCCATCACCCCCGACTTTTATCAGCGGACTGCCGCCCTTCTGGCCCCTCTTCACGCCCCCGTGACGCCTGGTCGACGCGCGAATCTGGTTTCCCTGCCGCCGTGCGACAGCTCATGATGATGATGTGTCGGTTTTATGCCTAGCGGTGATGGGGCGGGGACGAAATCAGCGTCACCAACAACGATGACCAACGCAAACAGTGTTTCTATTAATGGGTGAATTCAAAATACACATCACCAACGATGACCATTGCTCATTCGTATGGATGGGTGAGTCGCGGGTGTGATGAGAGAGAAATCGCCGCGCGAACCGAGCTTCGCAGCCGATGTGCGTGAGCTGATGATGATGATGTGGACGTTCTGCGTGATAGCGAGGATGGCTGCTGGGCGCAGTCAACTTCACCACCAACCACCAAAGATGACAAACACAGGGGCACGGCGGGTAAGGGTGGTACTTGCGAATCGATCAGGCTTCTTCGCGGCCGACGCGTGAGAGCCGATGGTGATGCTTCGAGCTGCTGGGTTGGTTCGATCTATTGGTCATCAAACTCGGGTGCGTATAGACTACGTGGCTACTCGTAGCTTTGATAAGCTGCTGCTTGGACAAATCAACACCGCTATCAACGCTGGCCGGTGTGGGTGAGCAGCGGGTATAGTCTACTCTGGGTGCGTCATCAACAAAAGGGAGGCATCGACGCCAGAGTCGGGTTTCGGAGCGCGTACGTGCGAGAGCTGATGACGATGATGTTGCGGTTCTGTCTCGTACACGGCGGGGATGATAGAACAGACACAACCAGCATCAGCAGCAAAGATGATCGCAGCAGCAATAATAGCTGCCGGGCGAAACGAACATCATCATCACCATCAACGATGACCAACACAACAGTTAGGTGAGCAGTACAGGGTACAACATACGGCAGACATGTTATTCCGGGCGATCCAAAAAATAAACATTCATCTATTAGGTCTAGACTAATACTTCGAAGTACGTAGTGTACTGCAGTTAGCACCGCATAACCCGTCGGGTGATGGCATAGACTACGCCCCTTGAGCAATACTCCTTCCTACAAAAGCACACCCGGGGGTATATTTCTACATTTTTTTTCGACCGTCACTTTATCACCGGGGGTACTTTTGAATACCACACCCCCTTCGGACGTACGCCTGAAAAATATCAAACTCCAAAATATCATACCCGCGGTTAGGCCCAATCTTCTAAACGAGTAGTAAGTCAGGCTAAGAGATCGAGCGTAGCGAGAAATAAGCCCGCCGCGCAGGGGTAAAAATGGTGGAGAAAGACGTGCGAATTCCATTCGTCTCAATCCCCGACTTTCTGCAAGAGGACGGAACTTGTCGTTACAACCAGCGCGCACCGCTACAGCAGTGTTACGGCAACGGTACGATTTTTTAAAAATTGAAAAACGTCAGGTGTGAGTACGACCGATTGAATGATTGACACCCAACTTTGCAAGCTGCGTGGTACGATTTGTACTTGGGTGTGGCTGGAAAAATACGTGTCATATCGATCAAGATGTCAGCGATCAGTTTTTCCGTTGGACAAGGGCTCTGAAGTGCAATCCTCGGGAGTTTCATCATCGAATGTGTGGTACCGGTAACTTTTTCTCCAGTCTCGCAGAAAGGCGTTTTTTTTCGCTGCCATCCCCGGGTTTTAAGCGTAGACTTTACTATCACCGGCATCGTGTGGGCGTGGCAACACAACACGGTTTCGGGCCAACGCCTCTCATGCGTTATCACACCCTTTGTTAGCGCACCCCGTTGTTCGCACATTCCTTGTAACACCCGCCATTATGATCACACCCTTCGCAATCTGGCCGGGGTCTGGTCACACTCCTTGGTATTCAAAGATACCGCTACCACCTCCTTCCTCGTTATCACGCCCCCTGTCGTCTGGCCGAGTCTGTTCGCACTCGATAGCAACCGACGTCCCGTTAGCACCCCCCCTCAAAATCACAACCCCTCGTTATCACACATCCAAGGCGCGGGACTTCTTTTTACATGGTGCTTATCACCGGGGGTACGCTAGATACCACGCCCCCCTATAATAGCACCCCCCGGTGATGATATTTTCAAAGGTGAAAAAGTCATCACCGGGGTGTGCTTTCATCCGTGTTATACGGTATGCGGCGACGGCTGATGATGCCATACCTTTTTTGCCATAATTAGCGAGATATCATTGATTGCGCGAATCCGTTTTCACAGCCGACGTGCCAAGAGCTGATGATGATGATGACGACGATGATGATGACGATGGTGATGACGTAGTGGTTCTGTCCTGTCGCGAGAGTGGGCCTCTCATCGCAGAGAGAATCACAGCAGTGGGTGTTGGATATTATGTTGGATACACAGTACGTACAGCAGATTCGCGCCCCCGTGTAGGCACAACAAAAACGTGCGCATGGACCTTCCGAACGATGCGCTCGAGCGATCGACGGAATACTTTTTTCCGCTGCGGTATAGGCGCACAATTAATTGTTTCTCTTGAGACTCTTCTTTCGACGGAGTTCTGATGTACCTCACGAAGAAAAAACGGTTCTAGCAGTAAACCGAAACTGCAACACGACAACCAAACATAAAAAGCATGACCTACTGAATAAAGCTATAGTCTAGTCTAATGCTTTTTTCTTTTTTGTTGTGAAACAATAATATGACATTCCGAGGATCTGGGCTTATGAAGAACCCCGGCGCTACTCAGAAAAGGTATGCCCAAAAGATGCTTCCTCTTATCTCGCGTTCTCATCGGGATGCGATTGATGCACATTCATTCTTCTCGAAGCCAGTATTAGAGTAAGAAGGCAGACCGCAGTGTTACAAAGCTCAGTTTGGGTAAGCTGTTGTTGGTTAACCTTTTGCAAGTGGTCGAACGGACTGATACCCCGCTAATACCGTAACAGCAGGCCCTCGGAAATACTAGGTTTTACTACAGTAAAGTACTGCTGTATGTAGTAGTATTATTTCTCTCCGTTACGGATCACTCAATAATGTAAGTATCGGGTTGGATCACCCCCCCCCTCCCCGCCCCCGCCGCCAGTCAGGTACGCTTCGGCGAAAATGTGTTGCATCTGTCGCAGCGCGCATCTCGTAGCTGTGGCATTCTCCTTCTTTTGCGGTACGAGGTATCTCCTGCGCGTAACGTCGTGAGCCAGTAGCGTAGGGGGTGCCTATGGTCATCATCACGTCAACTGTTGCTTCTGGGCGCATGTTTTCGTGACGTGTAAATATTCTATGTCTATCTTCGTTTAGAAAAACAAAAAAATACACGTATGCCTTATCATACCTCGTGTAAACTGTAACGAAAGAGCGGCCGGTGTATCCCGCAGCTTGCAAAGCTGAGTATCGACCCTAAATTGGTCGAACTCACAGCTGACTCTTACTACAATAATTTTATACAATGCATTGTCGCGTGGCTTCCCACGACAAGTTCTCCTTCACACCACGGGAATTCCCACGGGACTTCCTACGACAACCCATGGGGCTTCACGGCTTCCGTCCCAACAAAACTGTGCGTGAATATATTCTCCTTGCGTTCGTCCATGAAACCCCCGGACGGTGCGACATTCCGTTAGTACCGTGGCTCGACACGGGATGGATCAAATGTGAATAGTTCACACAAATCTGACTGATCACTATGTAGCTCATCTATGATGATCCAGCAATGCTATTTGGTGCACTTGGTCACGGCTACGGTAGGTACGGAGGTTCAATACCGAGTCGGAGCCACTCGCACTAGTGACGCTGGACCTCACCGACCGAACGCTTTGCTGGGTGGTTTTATGTGGCGCAGCGTAGCTAACCATCCCATTTGGGGATTCCTATCGAAAAATTTAAATGGCACGAAAGCCTGAGACCGCAACGAAACAGTGGGGTCACTCGCGCGGATTAGCCCGAGCCCCTCCAAAAAGGATCCCTCAAAAAGGGACCCCCTCGAAACCGGTAGCTTTGGTCATCTGCCGTTGTCGTACATGTGCTGTGTAGGGTCTGTGCAAAACACATTCAACCCAGGAAACATGTGCTAGATCATTCAGATCATGCAGGTCATATACGGTAACGTGATCTATATGTAGCCCATGCAGATCGCATAGACCAAGGATCTATTTGTCCTGAGATACATAGATCATCTGTGGATCTTTTGTAATAGGGATCTCATCTGTCCGGTGCGGTGGGGTGGTCCCAATAGTGCGGGTATGCGCCAGACCAATATGACGGCACTGTTCAGGGCACTGGCACTATTGGAAATAGGGTTACTATATAGAGTGATAGTACTATAGAGAGCTCACGTCGTGCCAAGCGGTTTCACCGGAACTACAGAGAGCAGTGGTGCTATTCGACGTCACTATTGGGAGCCCCCCCCCGTGCGTGGGGAAAGTTTTAAAAGAATTCCGTGGGTTGGTGTCCGGCGAGCTCCTACGGAAGTACGTAAGATCACCGAGGCATGTTGAAACTGTATTTTTTTTAGTGTTTCAAATACATCAGCTGTAAGTTCGATCAATTTAAGGGTCGATGTCTCATCTTTGCAAGCTGGGTGATACTCCGGTCGCGCGTTGTTACTCTTTGAAGATACAGCAGTCTCTCGGACTTTGTCAAAAAGAGGCCATTTCGCTCCATAATCATTCTGCACACTGATACTATTCAATCCGTATGGAGAAGTACGAATGAAGCTGAAACTAATATCCCCACCTGGTACTTCGTTCAATGCAACCCCCACGCAACCCGCAACCCGTATCGAGGGCGTGTTAGATTTGTACGCTGCAAAAACTCCTAGGATAAAAGAAGTAATTGCTTCGATTTTCAGCGTGATACACTTGTAATGACGATTTTCAGTGGAGCTGTTTTTTTTTTTTTTTTTTCCAGATTTCGAATTAAAGCGCTCAGAACTGATCAACCTTCCTCTCCCATTTATTGCTGCAAACACTATCGTGCACTAAACTCCAAGTGCGTCTTCACTCTAAACACTGGAAATGAGAAACAAACGCCGCTAAATCCTGGGAGCCTTCATTCGCAATCTGAACAGGCTAAGCTCCAGTTCGAAAATATGTATTGCCTGGTACATGGTACCCATGGTAACTGACAGAAAACCAGACGCAATTGCCACAGACCAGGAACAACTCCCGCAGGCCAGGCACGAATCCCACGGGCGCCCATGGCAATCTTGGGTGGGTTCTTTCATTATCCGCGAGATCCTCACGGCATATAGTTCGGGATCCCGCGACGTTCCGCGTAAGGTCACGACAAGTTCGTCGCATGACCACGCCATCCACAGCAGAGTAGTAGGAGCAGTCGTGTGATTTTGGGTTCGCGGTTGGGGTATAACTTTTTTGGAATAAATGAAATCTTAAGGTGGCGGAGCTTCCTTAAGACCGATCGATGACAATGGGAAGCCGATAGTTTGGCCAAAAAAGTTTCCAAACCTTGTTTTGGGCTTATTTGCTGAAATATTCCGGGTAACGTCGCTATGGGAAAAAAACGATCAAAATATTTATTTGCTGGCTCTTTTTTTTGGTCATGCGGTCCAACAGGTCAGTTTTGTCTAATTTCCGTTAAGCCTTGATCAACAATGCCCACCAGACACGATTGACCTTCGATCTCGAAACAGAGACAACCCATGGTCACTGCTCTTCGCTCCGGACAAGGTCATATGGGTGTAGGTGACACCGCTGAAGAGTCAATCTCGATCCATGCCCTAGGGCGTGAGAGATTGCTCGTGTTGTCCTGTGGTCTTCCGTCACATCCTCTCAAAGTTCTGTGTTTACGCCCGTTGGGAGACGATAGAGGGTCTTTGTCTCAGTTTTCTACACACCAGCCGCCAAATGTGTTTTTAACAGAAGCCTGATCGGCGCCCGCCACAAATCACCGGCCGTAGAGTGAGCGCTGTACACCAAGGGGGAGTCGGAGCCCCTAACGAGCTCGCCACGTTTAGAGTTCACGACGCTGTCGTTGATTTCGTCGAACGAAGTGTGCGGAGAGCACGAATTTGCGCCGCGTCTAATCCAAGATCTGCTTGAGAATTTCTCAAGCAGATGTTGGCCAAGATCGCCCGCGAGCGAACGTTTTTTTTCCGGAATTCTAGAAAGTAAAAATAAAAATCCTACAAAATTGGGCCCATAGGCGACCGTTCAGGAAGAGTTTGGCTGGGATTTTCGGGGATTTCAAACTTTTGACCTTCCATTGTCACCGGTCTAATGCCTTCAATACTGGAAACTCTTTTTGAGGACAATTTTACTTGAAATTGATATAGGGTGAAATTTTGGGGCTGCTCTAAAGGGGTTAAGTGAAAAAGGATGCAACGCCGTTGGATATCGTTTGTGTTGTATATATGATATGTACGGGTTACATGGTGTCGTACACTGGGTTACATTTTCATATTTTCTCAAGAGTCAGGCTTTTCGATGGGCTGTTGAGCTCCTGAAGCGAAGAGCCTTAGAAAAGAACAGGAGCGTCCCTACCGCAGCATGCATCTGCCGCCATTACCAACACGGCCAATGCCTTCGTCATGGCATCACAAATGGGTTTTCGCGTGCTGGGACTTGGACTACGGCTCGCTCAGGGCTCGGGTTTAGATGGGGGTTGGAGATGGGGTCAGTGATGGGGCTGGGGCCGGGGCTGGAGCAGGGGCTGGGGCTAGAGCTTGGGCTGGGGCTGGAGCTGGGGCGAGGGCTGGAGCTGGGGCTGGGACTGGGGCTGGGGCTGAGGCTTGGATCGGGGCTGGGCCTGGAGCTGGGCCTGAAGCTGGGGCTCGGCCATGGGCTGGGGTTGGGGCCGGGGGTGGAGCGAGAGCTTGGGCTCAGGCTGGGATTTGGGTTTGTGTTTGTGTTTGGGGTGGGGCTGGGGCTTAGACTAGGCCTAGGGTTGCACCTTGGATCGGGGGGGAAGGGGGGGGGGGGGGGGGGGGGGCATGGGATTGGAGCTGGGACTGGGGCTGGGATTGGGGCTGGGGTTGGGCCTTGGGCTGGGGCTGGTGCTGAGTCTAGGGTTGGACTGGGGATGGGATTGGTGCTGGTGCTGGGGGGGGGGTTGGGGCTTGGACTGGGGGTGGGGTTAGGGCTGGGGCTGGGGCTGCGGCTTGGGCTGAGGCTGAGACTGAGGCTGAGGTTGGGGCTTGGATTTTGGCTGGGGTGGGAGCTGAGGCTGGACCTGGGTGTGGGCTCTGGATCTGGGGGAGGATGGGACTGGAACCGGGGCTGGGTCTGGGGTCGGGACTGGAACTGGGGCTGAACGTACGGCTGGCGTTGGCATTTGTACTGGGGCTTGGACCGGGACTGTCGCCGTGGCTGAGGCTGAAGCTTGGATTGGCGGTGCGGCTGGAGCGTGGGCTGGGCCTTAGACTGGGGCTGGGGTCGGGGACTGCACTAGGGATTGGGCTGGGGCTGGGGCCGTGGTTGGACCTGGCAACGTGTTGGGGCTGGGGCTGGGCTGGGGCCATGGGTGGGGTTGGGTTTCGGACTGGGGATGGGGTTGGGATCAGGGTCGGGGATGGGGCTTGGCCTGAGGCTGGAGCCAGGGTCTAGTTTCTATCTGGGGCTGGGATTGGGACTTGGCCTGACGCTTGGCTGTGGATCGACGGGGGGGGGTTGGGGTTGGGGTTGGGGTTGGGTTTGGGGCCGGGATTGAGACTGGGGGTGGAGTTGGGGCTTGGACTGGGGCTGCGGCTAGGGGTGGATCTGGGGCTGGACGGTATATCGGGGGGGAAGGGCTGGAGCTGGGGCGTGGATTAGGGCTCGGGCTGCGCCTTGGATCGGGTGGGGGTGCTTCAGATTGGGATGGGACTGGGGCTGGGGCTTTGCTTGGGCTTGGGTTGAGACTAAGGCTTGAGGTGAGGGTTGAGGTTTGGACTGGGGCTTGGGCCGGGGCCGGTGCTGGGGGCGGTGCTGGGGCTGGGCCTTGGACCGGGGCTGGGGCTGGGGCCGGTGATAGAGCTAGGGCTAGGGCTTAGGCTTGGGAGGGGCTGGGTCTTGGATCGGAGAAAGGGATGGGGCGAGGATTGGGGCTGCGACTGGGGTTGGGGCTGGGGCTGGGCTGGGGCTACGAGTGGGGTTGGAGTTTGTTCTGGGGGTGGGGTTATGGCTGGGGCTTGGGCTTGGGCTGAGGCTGGGGCTGGAATTGGCGTTGGTTCTTATGATCAGGCTGGGAATGGGACTGGGACTGGTGCTGGAACTTTAATCGGGGGAGGGGGGGCTGGGGCTGGAGCTGGGGCTGGCACTGGGCTGGGTTGGGGCTTGTGCGGGGGCTGAGGATGGGGTTGGGGCTGACGTTTGGATTGTAGCTTGGGTCGGGGCCGGAGTTGCTGCTGGGGAATGGAGCGGCTGGGGAATGGGTCGCGGCTGGAGCTGTGCATAGACTGGGGCTGGGGTCAAGTATGTTGTTAGAGCTCATACTTGAGCTGGGGTTAGGGCTGGGTCCAGGGATTGCGGTTGGATTGGGACTAGGGCTGGGACTGGACCTAGGTCTGGGCCTTAGTTAAGGGCCGTGGCTGGGGTTGGGCCTGCGACTGCGGCTGGGGCTGGCGTTGGGGCTGGGGCTGGGCTGGGGACAGGGGTGGTGTTGGGGTTTGGACCGGGGCTTGGGCCGGGGCTAGGACTGGGGCTGAGACTTGAATCTGGGCTAAGGAAACAGTTGGGGCTGGGCCTTGGACCGGGGCTGGGGCCTGGGATCGGGCTAGGGCGTGGGCTTGGACTATGCTTGGGACTGGGACTAGGGCTGGGGCTGGGGCTGGGGCTGGGGCTGGTGTTCAATTTGGGGTTGGGGTTTGGTCTTGGGATGGGGTTGGGGCTGGGGGTGGGCTGGGGTCAGGAGTGGCGTTGGGGTTTAAACTGGGAACAGGCTTATGGCTGGGACAGCGGATGGAGCTGGCTGGGGCTGAGACTGGGGCTGGGGTTAGGTTTTCGGCTTGAGCTTGGACCAGGACTAGGGCTTGGCCTGGCTCTGATCTCAGGATGGGTGAGGCTCGGTGGGCTGACTAGGGTTGGAGATGGAGTTGGGGCTGAGGCTGGAGCTCGGGTTTGGGGCTGGGGCTGGGGCTGGGGTTTAGGGTATGGACTAAGGCTAAGGCGAGGAGTTGGAGTGAAGGTTTCGACTGGAGCTTGAGCTGAGGCCCGGGCTGGGGCTGAGGCTTGGACCGGGGCTGGGACTGGAGCTGGGGCTGGGCCTTGTACAGGGACTAGGGTCGTGGATGGGGCTAGCGTCTGGTATTGGGCTTGGGCTGGGGCTAGGGTTGGAGCTTGGACTGGGGTTACTGGGGCTGTGGCTTGAGACTGGGCTGTGGCTGGGGGTGAGACTGGGCCTGGGCCTGGGCCGTATATCTGGGGGGGGAAGGAGGCTGGGGCTGGAGTTAGGACTTAAGCCCGGACTGGCTGTTGGATTGGTTGGGGGGGCTGGAGCTGGGGCTGGGACAGGGTCTGAGGTTGGGGCTTGGGCTGAGGCTAGGGGTTGGGGTTGAGGCTTGGTTTGGGGCGTGGGCCAGGGCCGGGGCAGTGACTGGGGCTTGAATCGGGCTGGGACTGGGGGTGGGTCCGGGCCTTGGACTGTGGCTGGGGCTGGGAATGGGGCTAACACTCGGGCTTGGGCTCGGGCTTGGGCCGGGGTTTGGGACTTGGGCCTAGGATTGGGACTTGGGTTGGGCCTTGGATCGGGGTGGTGATGGGACTGGATTTGGCCTTGGGCCGGGGTTGGGGCTTGGGCTGGAACTGGTGCTAGATCTGAGCTGCGGTTTTCGCTGAAGATAGGGTTGGAGCTGGGGTTGGGCTGGGTTCAGGGGCGAGTTTGGGGTTTGGACTGGGGTTGGAGCTAGGTCTGAGGGTAGGGCTGGGGCGTGGGTTGAGACTGGGCGTGGTCTTGAATTTGGGGCTTGAGTTTGGGCTGGGGCAAGGACTGCGCCTTTCGCTGAGACCTATATAGGACGGGAGGGCTTGGGCTGGGGTTGAGGCTGGGACTGAGCCTGGGGTTGGGCCTTGGCTTGGGTTGATGGGGCTGAGGCTTGGCCTGGGGCTGAGGCGGAGTTGTTGCTTGGGCTGGGGCTGAGGCTATGGATTGAGGCTGAAGTTCAGACTGGGTTTGGGCCAGGGCCGGGGCTGGGGCTGAGGCTTAGATCGGGGCTGGGGTTGGAGCCGGGGCTGGGCTTTGGACCGGGTCGGGGCCGGGGATGGGGCTAGGGTTGGGGTTGCGCTGCGGATGGGATTGGGATTGAGGCTGGATCTGTGGATTGAATCGGGGCTGGGAGTGAAATAGGGGATGGAGTCAGGGCCGGGGCTGAGGTCGAGCTGGGGCTGGGCTGGGGTCAGGGATGGGGTTTAGGTTTGGACTGGGGATAGGGTTCTAGCTTGCTGGGCTAGGGCTACGGATGGGGATGGGGTTTAGGCTTGGGCTTGGGCTTGGGCTGGGCCTGGATCTGAAGTTGAGGCCCATGGCTTGGATCGAGGCTCAGGCTCGGGCTTGGACTGGGGTTACGGCTTGAGCATAGGCTGCGACCAGGTTCGGTACTGGGCCTGGCCCTAGGTCTTGGAGGGGGAACGGTAGCTAAAGCTGGAGCTGGAACTGGGGCTGAGGCTTGGGCCGGGGCTTGGGCTGGGGCTCGGGCTGCAGCTGTGGCTGGGTCTGGGGTCCGAACTGGGGCTGAGGTTGGAGCCGGGGCTGGGGCTGAGCCTGGGACTTAAACTGGGGCTGGGGGATGGGGCTTGGGGAGGAGCTGGGGCTGGGATTGGATTTTGGGGGTTGGAGTGGGTCCGGGGTCGGGACCACCGCTTGGGCTGGGACTGATTTGGGGGCTGAGCCTGGAATTAATTAGGGTTTGAACACGGGCTGCGGCCGGGGGCGGGATCGGGCCTGGGACTGGGCCGTAGATCGCGGCGGGGGGGATGTACTCATTTCCTGTGCTGGACCATAGACCCTCGCAGCGCTACAATGCCGGGATGGAGGATGTCGGGTTTTCACCGACCAGGTAGGCATTGATTGCTTGCACCAAGCGCAAAGCGCCGTTAGGTGTTCGGCATGCAGCATGAACGGTGAGCTGCATCCTATCATAAACCGTTTTGAGGGCGGGTTTCCGCACCTTGTTCGCACTTTTTTGAACGCGAGTGGCGACTTCGAATGAGTTACTTTGTTTTCAGATGTGGCCACTTCCAGAGACAGCAACGGGGATGCTATGTAACTTCCTCGTGGGGTACCTTACCGAATACACGCTACGTGACATCATCCCACTTGCACGGAGTTGAGGTTCCCCACTCAGCATACTATGATCTACAGCAATGCTTCCACCATCTCGACTACCGCCAAAACAAAAAGACGAGGAGAAAAAAAATGGAACTCTGGTCAATCGTCTAGCTCATGTTGTTAAGGGTGTGTTTTACAGCGTCATTACCAACCGACGCCAGCCCCTGCAAGGTGAGGGGGTAGATCGGGGGGGGCAGGGGCTAGATCTGGGGCTTGGGCTGGGGTTTGGGCTTGGGCTGGGGCTGAAACTGGGGTCGGGATGAAGGTTTGAACTGGGACTGGGGTTGGGGCTGGGCCTAGACTGGACATAGGGATGGGGTTGGGGTTAGGGCTGGGGCTTAGGGGCGGGGGCGGGTCTGAGGCTAAGGTTTAGATCGGGGCTATGGCTGGAGCTGGGGCCAACCCTTGGGTCGGAATTGGGTGCCGGGCTGGGTCCGGGGCTGGAACACGCGCTGTGGCTGGGGCATGGGATTGGGCTAGGGCTGGGGCTGGGACTGGCCCTCGGGTTAGAGCTTGGATCGGGGGGGGAGGATGGAACTGTGACTGGGCTTGGGCTGAGGGTGGTGTCAGGGCTTAGGCTGGTGCTGGTTTCAGGCCTGGGGTTGGGGTTGGGAATGGGGATGGGGATGGAGTTGGGGTTCGGGTTACGGCTGAGCTGGAGTTGAGGAGTGTAGGCTAGGGTTGAGGTTAGGACTGGGGCTGGCGTCAGCCTTGGGGCTAGGACTTGGGCTGATACGGGGGTGGGGGCTGGGGCTAGGGCTTGATCTTGGGAGGGGGCTGACTAGGCTGGCGCCGAGAATGGCCCTGGGGCTGGGCCCTGGATCAGGGGTGGCTTGGGCTTGGGCTAGGCTGGGACCGGAAGTGATGCTGGGGCTGGGGTTGGGCTGGGCGTTGGGCAGGGGTTGGGGTCGGGGTTTTGACTGGAGCTG
The DNA here is from genome assembly GCA_012845835.1 of Undaria pinnatifida. Classification (NCBI taxonomy): domain Eukaryota; class Phaeophyceae; order Laminariales; family Alariaceae; genus Undaria; species Undaria pinnatifida. Next base: position 3,152,015 of record JABAKD010000003.1, read on the forward strand.
GGGTTGGGGCTGGGGCTGGGACTGAGACTGGGATTAGAGATAGGATTGGGGCTTGGGCTGGAAATTGGGCTGGCGCTGGGGCTGGGTTGAGATTTGGACCTTGGATGGGGTTGGGGCTGGGGATGTGCTGGAGTCAGAGATGGAATCAGGGTTTCGGCTGGGGCTTGGAATCGGGCTGGGGTTGTGGCTGGGGCTAGGACTGGGGTGGTGGATGAGACTGAGGATGGGGTTGGGATTGGAGTTTGGACTCAAGCTGGGGCTGGGGCTGGGACTGAGACTGGAACTTAGGCTGGGGTTGGGGCGTGGGCTGGAGACAGGGCTGGGACTGCCATCGGGCTTTGGACTGGAGATGGAGTGGAGACAGGGATGCGTGGTCAATGGTCAAAATACTAGCAAGCAACAAATGAGTACCCCCCGCTCCCTCCCCCCCCCTTCCCCGCCGCCCCCACCATCGCCTAGACCTATCACCCCGCGTGCAGTAGGCTCCTGTTCATATATGCGACCTGCAAGTGTTAACCCCTCCCCCCCCCCCCCCGTCACCCCCCCCCCCGCCCTTCCCTCACCGGTCATACGACTACAGCATATGCATAGTAAACTGGTGCACTCCACAGCAGCCGTCAGATTTTATCCCCCTCAAAAACGAGTTTTATAGCTTCCGTACACAGATTGATTAACATCGCTCTGTTGACCTTGATAGCTGACCCTGGTACAAGCTATTAATAGTGCTAAGGGGAGTCTCCGACCTTTACCTCTATATCCGTACTGAGGGCGCAACCAGCAACACGCGCGATCGGAGCATCACACACCGCTTGCAAAGATGGATTTAGATGAAATCTTCGATCTCACAGCCATGTGTATTATTATTATTTTTTTAATTTAGCATGGTAAATATTTTTCATTTTTTTAAATATGAAAATATTACGTATGTGTCAAAATAAAAGTTGGAATAAAAAAAGGTTGATCAAGGTGACATTCGAACTCACGCTAATGAAAACTAGTGCCTTAAACTAGCGCCTTAGACCGCTCGGCCACTTGACCATGAATATCCTGGAGAGTCATATACGGCTATACTTGCTATACTAGCATTACAACAATAGACATAAATATATATAATATTATAAAAAAAAAATACACTCCAGCTGTGAGATCGAATATTTTGTCGAAACTCATCTTTGCAAGCTGTGTGTGATACTCCGATCGCGCGTATTACGGGTTGTGTGTCCTCATTAAGGATATAGGTCGGCGACTCCCCTTGCAACTACAGTGTAGCTATCAGGGTCAACAGGGTCATGTTAGTCAGTCTGTGCGCGGAAACTATAAAACCCGTTTCTGAGGGGGAAAAAATCTGACAGCTGTGGAAGAAAATGCATCCGTTCATCAAGTGAATCCTGTAAGTCGAATAACAGGTGAGGGGAGGGCGGAGTTTTCAAGGACGTGGGGGCCTGGGTTTGATCAAGAGGGAGCGGGGGGGGGGGGGGGGGGGAGGACGGGCGGGGCAGCTCAATCTGTGCGTGGAAGCTATGAATTCCATCCTGTGAGTCGTACAACCAGTGAGGAGAGGGCGGAGCGTTCGAGGGGGTGGGGATGGGGGTGGGGGTGGGGGTGGGGGTGGGGGTGGGGGTGGGGGTGGGGGTGGGAGTGGGGGGGGGAGGGAGGGGGGGGGGCGAAAGGGTTTTTAAAAGACATCTTTAGGTCGCATAGATGTAGGGGTTTGCTATACGCGAGGTGCTAGGTCTAGGCGATGGTGCGGGTGGTGGAGAAGGAGGGGGCAGGGGGGGCGGGGGGGGTGGTGAATTGCAGCAGCGGCATGGATGGCTCTAGAAAGATAATGAGGTGATATCAAGTGCGTGAAAGTGTTTATTACTCTGGTAGATTTTGATGTTAGGTGGGGCGTTTGTGCAAGGGGGAGCGGGGAAAAAAAAAGAAAAAGGTCGGGGGGGGGGTTTCGCGGGGGGGGGGGGGGGGGGAGGGTTTTCAAGAGGTTTAGGTCACATATAATACAAAAATACACTCCGGCTGTGAGATCGAAGATTTGGTCGAAACTCATCTTTGCAAGCTTGTGTGTGTGAAGTTAAAGAAGGGAACACAGAGTGCCCCCTGCAGGTCTGCCAATTGAGCAGGTCCTCGGAGAGTACTCACTTTCGTTTCCTTCGTAGAGATGTAGCTTTATTCGCTTTCACCAGAGCCCGGGATAGCTTCTGAGATCGGAGGCACGTTCCTCCGATCTACTTCCTAACTTTCCCGAATATAAAACGCCAACCTTATCATATGAAACCCATCCATCCGATCTCAAATCCGGATAATTACAGGCCTTTCGAGGCCGTATCTTAACATGTGTGATACTGCGATCGCGCGTATTACGCATATATATAGGGGCTTGCTATACGCTTGGTGCTAGGTCTAGGCGATTGTGCGGGTGGTGGGGAAGGAGGGGGCGTTGGGGGGGGGGGGGGGGAGATGAATGAAAGCTACGTCATGGATGGCTAGAAATATAATGACTTGATGTCAATTGCGTGGAAGTGTTTATTACTCCGGCCGATTTTCGATTGTAGGTGGAGCGTTTGAACGAAAGGGTGGGGGGGAAAAAAAAAGGGGGGGGGGGGGGGGGAGGGAGGCGGAAATGAATTGGAGCTATGGCATGGATGGCTAGAAAGATAATGAGGTGATATCAGCTGGCTGGTAGTGTTTGCTACTCTGGTAGATTTTGATTTTAGGTGGGCGTTTGAACAAGAGGGATCAGGGGGGCGGTGGGCGGGCGGGACATTTCAATATGTGCGCGGACACTATAAATCCTCAAAGGGGACAAACCTGACGGTTGTAGCAATAAGACATCCCTTTATATCATCTGCCCGGTAATGTTTACTATTCTAGAAGGTTTGATGTTAGATGTGGTATGCAACACAATCTTTGGGTGTGGTAAACAACGTGTTAAAGCTTTATAACATGTTGTTGTGCATGGATCGCAAGATATAATATTTCAATCGATAGGTTGTTGTTGTTCTCACATTAACTCGCATACTCAAGTCCGTGGTCACAGGACAGGCTCCAGTCACTCTGGAGCTGAGGAATATCCCAGGGAAAACACACAACCCAAGGTGGTACACGCATATATCACAGCTGACGCAATTCATGCCTCCACCAGAAACATATAAAAGTGAAATCGTGAGTCAGCCTACGATGTGCCAGATACAACCATGTAGTTACCATTATTTTTTGACATCGCTAATTATATGAAAGAGATACATATCGCAAAATACAACAGGCGAGGTGATGTGGTCATGCAATGTCACTACCATTGAGCACGAGAGGGAGAAGTGCGAATCGTCAGTGTTTTGAAAGGAATGCTTGGTGTATCCGCGCCCAATAACGTTACTTCGTTAGTCATACTTCGTTTGGCGTAGGTTGGGAGGCGATCGTGCAGACGGTAAGTACGAAATACCCTACATAATAGGTTGGTAGTGTAGTTTACCGCAATTTTAACGTATCTGCCTGTACTTGCTTTTCACATTATTATTGTCTCAAATGTACGATTTTGCGCCCATGATTTTTACCATGCCGATGTGGGGCTCTGAGGTTGCCAATTCTAAGACAGAGATACCTCTTACAAATACAGCAAGCAAGGTGACGTAGGCATGCGATATCACTACTATTGAACGCGAGGGTGACTTTACTTCGTTAGGCATATGCTACTGCGTTTGGTATTTTTCAAAGATCCAAAACGTCACGAAAATTCAATATAGTTGGGAGTTCGAAGAAAAAAAATTAGCAGGCAGCGACGAAGAAAAAGCGGGGGGGGGGGCAAGCGAGCCGTCCCCGGGAGGGCGATTTCCACGCTCCCCCCTCGCCGAGGTGGGGCACCGACGCCCGTTCTTTCGCCGGCATGTCGTAGTGCTGCTGTGCGGATGGGTTGTCAGGCGATCATGCAAACGGCCGGAGGCACGAAATACCCTGCGTAGTAGGTTGGTAGTGTGGTCTACCGCAGTGTTCATATATCTGTCTGTACTTCTTTTTCACATTATTATCATCTAGTGTACGATTATACGCCCTGTTTGTTCCCCACTGTCGTCGAAGATGTTGTGGTCCTGTAGATGTCGCGTCCATGTCTGGTGCTCTTGTTAGTGGTTCTCATGAAAACATGCCCTAGCGTGTAGTAGGTGATCGCTGAGTGGTGTTCCTTTTCTTTACATCAAGCCAGGTAGTATATGTCAACGTAACCGCTTGCTTGAAAACGACAAATAAAATTCCTCACACACCTGATACAGAGGAGACACGGCCCGAAGATTGTTCAGTATACCGACGGTCAGGAACAGGTTATCGAGCAGCGCACTTGATTTTCATCATCGCTCCTCACTCCACCTAAGACACTGCGGGCATGCGTTGGACCCAGTTCGCTGATGCCCAAAACCAATTGCAAAGGAGGTGATTCGGTGGGCGAATGCTAAAATGATTTGCGCTGCTGTCATTACCCCGCCTCTCGTTCTGTTTGTTCTTGCGTTCTTGGTGAACCTGTTATTTGGCTACGAGCAGTTTTGACGCATTTTAGGTTTGTGTGAAGACTATATGTAGACTATGTGATGTTTCTGAGTCGTAGGGACCTCGATTTGAAATCTAGGGTACATTTGTTCTATCTTTTGACTGGGTTTCGCATGTGGACGTATATGTGGTTTTAGTGTGTGCATATTCTTTTGATTTGAGAAATTGTGTCCGCGTGGTTGTTGCTACACGTGTATGTTGTTGGTTGATGTTCTAGACTTCGCTGTATATAGTTGTATATATATATGATCATTCTTTTGGGGGGGGATTCGGTCAGGAGTTTTTTTTCGTCTCGGCCTCAGTATGCGATTCTCGGAACTGGAATTCTCGGTCAAATAGCGTCGTTTGAGCGCCGTCTTCGGGGGGCGGCTCAAACGCCCCTCGCCCTGCCGTGTCCGTTCCGCACCTCGACGTGAACGCGGACAGATGCCGGGCGAGACAAGGGAGAAGTGCGCTATTTTTTGTATTTTGGCCGGTATACGCCCGAGCTATTCTTGGATCTTGGCAAATGTAGAGCTTGAACGAATAAATAAGGGAAAACATTTCCAAATTGGCATAATAATTTCCAATTTGGCATCTAAATTTCTTCCCGACGATGCTTTTTTCATGGCCGCCTCCAAGCGCTTGCCCTATCGCAGCTACGACTGACGTTTCTCGTTTCCATTCGGCTCAGTGGATATAGTGCTATATAATCAACGAAGGATGTGTCGTGAATACGATTCTCACCCAGATAATATTTGGTATTCAGGAGCGTGCGCGCTGGAGACGTTATGAATGGTTATTATGATAGTTGTTAGTGTTCTCCTGAGCACTACTAACTGTAGTACGTGGAGAGGGGATAGCTCCGGAGATCGCTGTTACGAAGTCGGTGATACTTAATTAACGAACTCGAAAACATATTTGGTCGGTTTTTGGCATAACCCACTCACTGGGAGTTTTACTGAGTCACGTGGCAGTGGGTAGTGGTATGTGTCGTGAGTTCGATTGTCACCGACTTCATATTTGTCTTTTCGATTGTCACCGACTTCATGTTTGTCTTTTCCAAGCGTGCGCGCTGACGACATTATGAATGGTCATTTTGTTTGGTAGTTTAAAATATACATACATATGTATAAAATCATTATTTTGTTTCAGGGATTCGGTCAGGAGTTTTTTTCGTCTCGGCCTAAGTGTGCGATTCGCGGAACTGGAATTCTCGGTCAAATAGCTTCGTTCGAGCGCCGTGTTCGGGGGGCGGCTCCAACGCCCCTCGCCCTGCCGTGTCCGTTCCGCACCTCGACGTGAACGCGGACAGATGCCGGGCGAAACGAGCGAGAATTTGCAAAATACCGCATGTCGAGGAGGAATTTCGGAGATTTTGGTTGTATCTTAATGTCGGCAGCGCATGTATGATTTACAAAATTGGCATCATTTCCAAGCGGTAGTTGCTAATGTTTGGAATTTTGCGGTGGCGTAGTCTCGAGCGTTTGTGTTGCTTTTGACATCTGCAGGGCTGGAGCGTATGTTTGTTTTGCTTGACGTCTTCAGGGCTTGAACGAATGAGGCACGTCCTCGGGGGGCGGCTCAAACGCCCCTCGCCCTGCCGTATCCGTTCCGCACCTGGCCGGGAATCGGGTACGTGGGCTGAGCAAGACAAGCGAGAAGTGCGCAAATTTTTTGTGTTGTGGGCAGCATACGCCCGAGCTATTCTTGGATCTTGGCATACAAGCAGAGCTTGAACGAAAACAACATACATACGGGAAAACGTTTATTTCCAAGTTGGCATCATTTACAAATTGGCTTCTTATTTCGTCTCCACGGCACTTTTTTCATGGTCACACCTCGAAGCCTTTGGCCTATTATTGTCGCACGACTGCTGTGTCGTTGCTTTTCGATATAAGATTCCACGGTTAAATACCTTTGTTCGAGCGTTCGTTGTCTTCGAGGGGGGCCGTTCCCTACCCAACGACACCATCATACCCAGTGTCCGTGCCGATTCTTCATCCTAGAGAGATGCAACTTATATTTATGTGGTCACAGACTGTGAGACAGAGTAAAACAAACAATCGAAATTGATCGAGGTATAAAGCAAGTGAAATGCTAGCGCACCGGGTACGAGAGCACAACAAAACAGACCAGACCATGAAAAAATAGAAAATAAACACAACGAACGGAGTGATCGCTTTTCAAAATCGCAGTGCAAGCAACAATGTTTTGTCAGTCTTTTTCGTCGCCGCTCCAAGGAGTCGTTCCGTATATATTGGTCCAATTTCAACGATCCATCTTTCAGGACCGCATAATGAATATCCCACACTATTTCCATGTATATTTATCCCCACAAACGAAACGTGAATGCACTTCTAAAGGTAGGTGTGATTATTAAGGTAGTGGTGTTTCGAACGCTTTGTTGTGCGGTTGCAAGAATTGCGCTAGCTACTGACTGTTGTTGCTGGTCAATCCGTTCAGCACCTCGACGTGAACGCGGATGGATGCTGAGCGAGACAAGCGAGAAGCGCGCGAAAAAATGTATTTTGAGCGGTATTCTCCAGTTATTCTTCGAATTTTGATGTATGGAGAAGTATATAAAAAAACTTGGCAAGACATTACTTCCAAATTGGCGTCATATTTTGTCCCAAAACAAATAATATTTACTGTCAAAAGATTCCCACAGTACTGCGGTAGGTATCATAGTAGTGCATTTATTTCTTGAATTTCGGTAGGTACACCTGCATATTACATGGATATAGACGTGGCAAGCGGACGCATGAGTAAAACGAGGGTGAGGTAGTAGTGATTAGGATTACTGCCCCAGAAAAAGCCACACAGCAGCATTGCGAGTGGCGGCGTCCTCGGGGCCTCGAGGGTGGTATTATACAAGTTCGGACAAATCGTCATGGTTTGTACTCTCGTGCGAGCAATACAGGTACGTACGAGTAAGACCACACCGACCACACACAGCGATGCGCTATTACACAAAATATGCTTCTTGTCTGTGACATATTTCATGGCATGGAGCAAGGGTGTACCATACATTTTCGACAAAAAAAACAAGGGGAAAAATAATCGTTCCTCCTGTTGTTAAGCTGCGCCACGCGAAGGTCCTAGTAAGTCGACATTATCTACGGAAGAAACCAGTTAGTGGCGTCCATTCGTCCCGTATCGCATCGTACGCGTTTGGTGTTTTTTTTCCCGCGAAAACTTTTGGAGAAATATTATAGTCGCGTGCTTTATTGTTGCTGTGATCCCTGACTCCGTTGTTGTGGTCATTTGCCGGTCAAGTGCAAGCGGTCGTGTTGGTACGTAACTGACCAATAAGTTTATGTTGCTTCGTACTTACTTGACGTGCTCCTTGCTGCTGATTGCTGATTGATCATCTCTTCTAGTGGGTTTTATTTTTTTTTGGCACACTTGACTTCTACTTTCCAGCTTCTGGACATACAAGCCGTGGTCACAGGTGTCGTCCTTCCCTTCCCCCCCTTCCGGTTATTGCCTTCGTCTTTGTTGGTGCATAGGGTTCAGCACCCACTGATGGTCGATTTTCCATCGAGTGTTGCTACTCACCCTCTCGCGCTTACCGCAAGTCAATTAATGCACAAGAAAAAATCCCACGAAAAATTATACCAGGTACGAGTACGCACTCGGCGGGATTCGAACTCACGAAATTGACCTATATACCAGACTCGAGGATGACCTGATACGCCACCGGGGCAGTGAGTGATATAGAGCCGGTCACCACGGTGGTCTAGTGGGGTTACACTATTAATACTAGCGTTGGTCCTTGAGTTAAATAACCACCGCGTTGTTGGCTTTGTTGGCTTTATTTATTTGCAGGAATAAATGAGAAAAAAAGGATCAACTAACTACTGAGATCGCCTAGCAGCGCGGGTAGGTACAATTCGACGCGAATCGACCAGGGAAGAAAATGCTGAATTCTTCTCGCGATAAAAAATAGGGCAGGTACCGTAGTGGGGATGGGGGAGGGGAAGCCCGCTATATAACCCCGGATCTGAGTCATACTACTGGGAGGGCGAGAGTAGTGCGAGCATCACAGTAAATGGGATGGGAAAAAGAAAAGAAGTGAAATTACTGCTGCTGTAACAATACGATACCTAAGCAAGATGCACCGATCGACTCGATCTGGACCGACTGCTGTATATTATGCAATTGGTCCATGTACAACTTCTCTGATCACAGGCCAGTATGAGATGATAGTCATGGAACTTGCTGAACTTCTGAGTGAGTGGTGGTTTCCTCTATCCACGAACCCCGGCCGAGCCAATCAACCAAAGGTTGGGTAACACTGTGCGGGGTGGTATCGAGGCAGGGGGTCGAATGAAATGTCCGCGAACCGCGGGGTTGGGGTATACGAATAAGAATTCAGCAGTAGCGCGAGTTGCCCCATTTTTTTCTAGTTGAAAAATTAATTGAAGGATTTCTAATCCGGGGTTGGACCCTGTTCTGTGGTGCTGGCGTCGTGTACTAACCTCAGCTAGCTAAGCCTTCCACACCGTGCGGTGTGGTGTCCACCCGGGAGAAGTCGGTTTTCGTCCCCGGTTTGTTGGCGTTGATGGGGTATGGAGGGATTTCCGGAACTGCGGTCGGGCCCTATCCTCATTGGGTGAGTCGAAACGCCCCCCGCCCGTTTGCTGGTATCTCTCCTCCCCGGGTGTCCCTGGCTCTACGAGCTGCACAGCCGCTCAACGATAAGCCAATGTGACTAATAGGTGATTGTCGCATAATCGTGCGGGGCTGTGTCGACCCGCGGGAGAAGAAAAAAAAAATCGGTTATCGTCCACGGTTTGTCAGGATTTCTGAAACGGGCACAGGGCTTTATATCCTCCCAAGGCGGCGTTGCCCTTATGTCCGAGCCCCAGCCAATCAGCGGTAAGCGAATATGGTTGGGGTTCCACGTCGTGCGGAATGGTGTCGACACGGGAGGTCATCGTTGTTGTTCCCACGTTTTTGGAGCTTTAGAGATTCGGGGGATTCATGAATCGGGGATGGGACCCTATCTTCTCCGTGTGCGACAGGAATGCCCCCCATTGATGGGCCTCTATCCGCCTAGGACAGTGCTGTGGAGCTCGAACCAATCAGCGATTAGTCAACGGGATTGGGGCTTTCTCACCGTGCAGGTTGGTGTCGACCCAAGAAATCTCGGTTTGCTTCCCCGGTTGATGGAAGTTTTAAAGATGTGGAACGACCTCTGGACCGGGGATGGGACCCTATATCCTTCCGAGGCGGAGCTGGCTCAACATGCGAGCCATGTCCAATTAGAAAATCGGCCGGTGGGGTTGGGATTTCCACACCGTGCGGGGAGATATCATGTGTGGATGGATTCCGATCCCCCATCGTGTCCGGGTGACGCCTACTTTGTGTATGAATCCTGTCTAATGAGCGATCAGACAAAACTCATAAGTTTTTTTCGTCTAATAAAACTCGAGTCTGAAATACTTAGCTGTCAAAATCGTAAGCGCTGTAGTCGCGTACTGTATGTACAAGAAATGATAATCTACACAGCTGAAAACAAGCAGCGGCATTGCAATAGCATTCGAGGAGTTGAATAACGAAGGCAGTCATACCACCGTGTTTCGCGCCTGGAACAAGGTCAGCACGTCTCTCCACGATCAGACAACACACAGACAGTCGATCTGGGAGGCTCGGATCTAGATGATACCATTATATCATGCATTGTATATTGCAGAAGCTGGCTCAGTGTGCGCCTTTCAGTGGCTACGAAGAGAACACGCAGCGGACATGGTCAGTCACCTTACTGGCCCCGGATGCTTGACTGAGTAAAAATATCATAAGAAACGCACTCGACACGTTTCTTCGCCAGACTAAAGGGTCAATCGGCGTGTGCTCGGAGATATCCGATCGAAATCTGATGAATGGAGCTCGGAATCGGATTCACTTGAAAAACGGTAGCTATTAATAGTAGTACATTGATTGTTAGTCTATATCGAACTCTTGGCATTGCCTTACATACTGTACGCGCAGTCTATGATTGTGTGTGGTGATTATTTTAACTCTACCAAGTATTGAATCGAACAATTCGAAGTGCTGCCCTGCCCTACCCAAAGCATGGGTGCTGGCGAATGCCGACAAACATGCGGAGCCCTTGTAATTACATTGAATATTTATATCTTGGCAAGATATTTTTTTTTCATCACTACTTGATTATAAGGACATATGCTTCGCTCTCAGCGCTCCCACTCGGAATACGCCTGCCTTAATCCTCCTCTCGGAGAAGCTTCCCGGCGGCTTTCTTTGCGTTCCTGCTTTTCGCCTTCTTCGTGCTCCTCGGGACCGCCCCGACACAAACCTCAAGACAAAATAACCACTACTGCTTCTATATAAATATGCTCACACTATCTTCAAGATATTTTATTTTACACTTAAATTAAGTTTTATTTCGAAAAACCGAAAAAAGTAAGAAATCGGATGTTCAAAACTCGAGTCAGAAAGGAAAAAGAAAAAACAACGAGCAAGATAGCCGTTCCCACACTAACTCAGCATTAACAGCGTCCATAAAAAGAATCAAGTACAAACGTTTGTCCAGATATAAGTGCGTGCACGTTTATGTTCATGGGATGTGCTCATGATTTGTGTCGGAATGCTGTTGTTATCGGTTCCATGAATTGGTCAAGTGGCCGAGCGGTCTAAGGCGCCAGTTTAAGGCACTGGTTTTCATTATCGTGAGTTCGAATATCACCTTGATGACGCACGCATCTTTTTTTTCTTAGTCACTATGTTGGTTATTTCAAGAAAAAAGTACAACTAAATGCAAAGCGAAACATCGAAAAATCCATTTAAACTACCAGGTAGTATTTTCAAGCTACATGTGGTATATTATAAATCGGGCGTGAATCAGCTTGCCATTGAGCGAGTGGCGCAGAGGGCCTTAAGTGCTGTTTGTTGCTATAGCAATGTAAACGATATCTAGTCTATTCTTGGGAAAAAAAAATACACAAGCAACCGCAGCCAGAGCCCCAACCCCGGCCTGCTCCCTGTCCCTGTCCCAGCCCCAGCGGAATCCATCCGCCGCCCGATTCATTGCCCAGTTCCAGGGCCAGTCCCAGCCCATGCCCAAGCCCCAACGCCAGCCCTAGTCCCAACTCGAACCCTAGCCCTATAAGCCCGGCCCCAGCCCTGATCCAAGCCCCAGCGTCAGCTACAGCCCAAGGCCCGAACCAGACGTCAGCCCCACAGCCGCAGCTTCAACCTCAGCATCAAATCTAAGTCGTAACCGCAGCCCCTGCCCCGACCCCGGGTCCCATTCCAAACCCCAACCCCACTACTAGCTTCGGGTTTGCCCCAACCCCAACCCCAACCCCAGACCCAGCCGCAGCCCCAGCTAGCTCCAGCCCCCACCCCTCGATGCCCCAACCCCAGCTTTAGCCCCAGCAGCAGCCCCAGCCCCAGCCCGATAGCCCCAGCCCCAGCCCCATTCCAAACCTCAGCCGCAGCCAATCCCCAACTCCTTGCCCCAGTCTCAGTCCCACAGTCCCAGGCCCAGTCCCAGACCTCCCTCCGATTTAAGGCACAGCCCTAGGCCCAGCTCCAGTCCCAGCTCCGTCCAACGTGTGTGTTCGAACACGTTGTTATCGGTTCCATTAATTGGTCAGGTGGCCGTGATAGATCGGTCGAGCGTTTTCTAGATTAACCGCTGCGGCTGATGCAATGGCATCCGACCCGTCCATGTTCGGATACTTCGAAGTATAAGGTCAAGTATAGGGTCTATATAGAAGAGTTCTGCACCGACCAGTACCAGCAGCAGATTCGAATACTGCAGCAACAAAACGAAAACAAATAACAAATGCGTGGGAGACACTGGTGCAGCATGTTGAATTTTTCCAACTCAGTAGTAGTACTAACAGTACGTACTGCAAGGGCTTCGCTCCGCGGGTGGCTGACGCCGCCCGCTTCGCTCGCGCAAGGAAGAACAAACACACAAAAAATATGAAGGGAGCAGAAAGAAGAGGCCCGCAACTCGTTGCAACTAGCGATTTGATGATGCCAAGAGCTACTATTAGTGCAGAGTTGATTGCCCCACGCTGTGATGTGCGCTTGCTGGTGATGTCACGTTCTGATCGACCGTACGGGTGTAATTTACGGGGGGGGGACATGAAGAGGACCGAGAGAGGACAATCAATGAAGAAAGCAAAAAAACGAGTAGACAGCAGGACACACACGCACATGCCGGTACATAACATTAACATTATACTTTGAGAGCTGATTGCGCTATGCTGTGCTGTTCTGTCCTTGTGATACATGCTGCTTGTCTGAATGTAAGTACGTGCACGTTTACGGACTGATTAAAATGTATGCCCGGACAAGGCTGACATCGGTTCCATGAATTGGTCAAGTGGCCGAGCGGTCTAAGGCGCCAGTTTAAGGCACTGTTTTTCATTAGCGGGAGTTCGAATCTCACGTTAACCGTGTACGATGTTTTTTCCGCCTTACCGACTTTTTTTGTACATTCAACAAAGAAGTAAAATTAAAACGACACCTCGCTTAAGTCAGCTGTGAAAACGATCGTTTCGTATAAACTCGGCCTAATTTTAAGCTGCTCTCAGTATACGCACGTGCATCAGCCCGAGCGGGCGATGCAGCGTGCCATTAAGTGCTGCTGTTATGAAAAACGTCAACGACCATTGTTCACGGAACAATAGATGGAAGCAACTGCAAGCCGAGCCCCAACCCAGCAGCAACCCCAGCCCCAACCCCAGCCCCAACCCCAGCCCCAACCCCAGCCCCAGTCCAAACCCCAAGACCAGCCCCATGCCCAGTCCCTGTCCCAGTCCCAGCGCAACCCACCGTCTCATTCATTGCTCAGCCCCAGTCCCAGTTCCAGTCCCAGTCCCAGCCCCAGCCCAAGCCCCAACGCCAACCCTAGTCCCAACTTGGACCCTAGCCCTAATCCCCGCCCCAGCCCTGATCCAAGTCCCAGTGCCAGCTCCAACCCCAGCCCCGATCCAGGCCTCAGCCCCAACCCCAGCTCCAGCCTTAGCCCCGATTCAAACCTCAGCCCCAACTCCATCTCTAGTGCCAGTCCCAGCTTAAGCCCACACCCGAACCCCACCCCTAGCCTCACCCCTATATTGGCCCCAGCCGAAGCCTAAGCCCCAGCCCCAGCGGTAGTCCCTTCCCAAGCCCCAATCCTGATCTAAATCTCAGCGGCAGTTCCAGCTCCAGCCCGATTCAAGCCTCAGCCTCAACCCCAGCACCAGTCCAAGCCCCAGCTCAACCGCCGGCCCAACCCCCAACCCCATTCCTAGCTTTGGATTTTCCCAAGCCCCAACCGGAGCCCCAACCCCAACCCCAACCTCAGCCTCAGCCGCAGCCCAAGCCCCAGCCCCAACTCCAGCCCCAGCCCTCTCTCCCATTGCCCCGATCCCAGTCCCAGCTTCAGCCCCAGCCCCAGTATCCCCCCCAACTCCAGCTCCAATCACAACGTCACCCACTTCCCAACCACAGCTCATCCCCAATCCCTTGCCGCAGAATTCGCCTCGATCCCAGGGCAAGTCCCAGACCTCCCTCCGACATAAAGCCCAGCCCTAGGCCCAGCTCCAACCCCAGTCCCAGCCCCAGTTTCAACCTTACACCAAGTCCAACTCTCAATCCGAACTCCGGCCTCACTCTCAGCCTCAACCGGAGCCCCAGCCCCAGCCCCGGCCCAGCCCGGCCCCAGCCCCGCCCTCGATCCAAGGCTCAGCCTCAGGCCCAGTCCCAGCCCGAGCCGCCGCCGCCGAAAAAAAAAGCCGCAATCCCAAGCACAGTCCCAGCCAACGCTTAAGCCCAACTTCGGCGTAAGACCAAGCCTAAGACCAATCCCCAGACCCAACTCCGGACCCAGCCTAAATCCAAGCACCAGTCCCACCACCAATCCTGCCTCCTACCCAAGCCTCAACCCCGGCCGCTTCCCCGTTACCGAACCCCTGCCCAGACACCAACGGCAAACCTAGCTCCAGCCTAGACCCAGCCCCAGCTCAAGCTTCAATTGCCAGCCTCCATCCTAGCCCTAGGTCCAGCTCTAGACCCAGCCCCAGCCCCAGCTCCATCCCCAGCCCCATCCCCAGCCCCAACCGCTAGCCCCAGCCCCAAGCCCAGGCTCAGTGCTAGCACTCCCCAACAGTGCCGGGATGGAGCACGGCTGGTTTTCAACGACCGGGTTGGGAGTGGGGCATTCTGGTTTCCACATTCGAGGGAGGCGGCATGGCAGAGAGGGAGGGTTTGCTATAGGAGCACGTGTAATGCATCTACATCGCCGACCAGAAACGGCTTACGTAGCTCGTAGAGGTCTGCTATGAGGAGCAAGATCCCATAAGAGACCTTGCTTGCAACGCGAGGGGGAGAGGGGAGGGGAGTGATACCCTGCTGCTCTTTCTAACATCTTGATGTTTGGGTCTCAGGTACACTGTGGCGTCCGACCTTGCTTCCAGCGGCGGGGGGTGAAGCCCTGCTGCTCTTCGTAACAGCTCCGTGTTCGGGCATAAGTGTGTATTGCCATGTTATTCGTTTCCTTGGGACTATCACATCGGGCACGGAAGGGGTGGGGGGAAGGCAGTGTTCTGACTCTCCAGGCGTCGGACAAGAGAGGGAGGGTTGCTACAAGGGCGCGCATGGCGACACTTACATCGCCGACCTGGAATGGTTTATGGAGCTTGTCGAGGCCTGCAAAGAAGGAAAATACACAAGAGACGACCTTGCTTGCTGCGGGGGGGAGTGGGGGCGGTGGAGAGGGTGAAACCCTGCTACTCCTTCTAACAGCTTCGAGTTAGACCCCTTGGCGTACCGTGGCGTTCTGCCCTGCTTGCAGCGGGTGGGGCGGAAGGGGGGGGGGGGAGGTATACTTATTTCATGTATCCCGTTGTCGCATGATCGTATCCCGACACTGATGGGAAGGAGCACGTCGGATTTTCACCGACCAGGACGACAACGTGTACACCAAGCGCGAAGCGCTGTGGGGTGTTCGGCAAGTCACATGAGGGGTGAGCTGCATCCTACCAAAAATCATTTGCGAGGCGGACGGGGCGGGTGGCGGGGATGGGGTGGGCGTAGTGGGGGGGGCGGGGGTAGTGACGGGGGGGCGGTAGCGGGGAGGGGGGTGGAGCGGGGGGGGGAGGGGGGGGTCGGAGGGGGTAGTGAGGCCCTGCTGTCGTTTGTAACTGCTTGGTGATTGGGCCTTTCATGCCCTTGAACGGGGGATGGGGTGGGTTCTGCTGCCTTTTCTAACAGCTTGGTGTTCGGGCGTGATATATATGGCGGCATTCTACCTTGCTTAGGGGGGGGGGGGGGGGGACCCGGCTGCTCTTTGTAACGGCGTCGAGTTTTGCCCTTCGGTGCATATACTGCAGCGCTCTTCGTTAAGTTGGAAGCCTCATGGTTCCCACGGAAGGGGGGGAAGAGATGGGGAGAGGGCGGGGGGGGGCATGTTAATGGGGGGGGGTACTAATTTGTTGCTTGCCTTTGTCATGTGAACACTGACCACGCATCCCTGTCGAGACGGAGCACCGTTCCTACTCCTAATAGAGGCACCTCCAATATTTGGCGCTCATTATGCTTCTTCCATTTAATGCTGTGAAATAAATCTTAACTTACCTCCTGCCTATTGGGCCGGGGAGGGGGGGGCGGGGGGGGGCGGGGGGGGGGGGGCGGAGCGCGCATGGCGACACCTATAAACATCGCCGGCCTGAAACTGATTGACGGAGCTTGGATGCGGCCTAGGTAAAAACGTTGTGAGAGATATGGACGAGCGTTTTAATAGAGAGAAGGATGGAGCAATGTCAACACGCGGAGCGGTTTTCAATCCCCTGAGAAGGGCAAAAACGACGCGTGCTCACGATAGAGGTACGAGCCCTTGTTGACTTTTTTTTTTTATTTTTTGTCGTTCTGAACGGCGGCGCGCCTTACCCCCTTTACAGCTGGGAAAGATCAATTGGAATTAGTACAGCGAAGGGGTTTAGGGCTCCGAAGACATTGCCGAAAGTCCCATTCTGGTGTTTCCAGTATGGTACTTTTACCTGTGCCTGGGCCATGGGTTTGGCCAACGGGTTGCAAACTCAGTTTACTAAAAAAAAACAAATGCATTTGGGTGGGATATAGGTACAGTACAGAGCTCCACATCATGCTAAGAGCCTCAGTGAAAAAAAAATTCGCACCTTTTCCCTGGTGTTATGGTATTCCCCCTGGGAGCCTAACGAGGCGTAAGATATGGGACACGCCTGGATATAAAAGAGTTTCACATGCCTTTGAAGGCATGTGCGTACAGGAAAAAGGGGATGATGCTTTTTTTTTTGCCTCGCGGAATTGAACGCTTTTTGCAGTTCGTCCGTGGCGAGTGTGGAACCAATACAGGAGCCTGTCTAGTACAACTGAGTGACCAGCGTGGAACCTGCCTAGTAGAGAAATCTGCAAAGGGTGGCCTGTGTCTGTGACGGCCCCTTAATCTTACTTCATAAAAAAATATTTCAAGGACGTCAGCCGTGAGTTCGACGAACTTCGGGTCAATACTCATCTTTGCAAGCTGTGTTGTTGGTAGTTGTAATATACCATATGGGTGAGTTTTTTCATTAGGAGGGGTCCTGTTTTTTGTACCCCTGATAACAATACTCATCTTTGCAAGCTGTGTTGTTGGTAGTTGTAATATACCATGTGGGTGAGTTTTTTTATTAGGAGGGGTCCTGTTTTTGTACCCCTGATCTTATTGTACATGGCGTCGACGACAGGACATTCTGAGCCTGGTTGGGGTTTGTGTGGGGCAAGGGTGTGATGCGCA
This sequence comes from Undaria pinnatifida, assembly GCA_012845835.1. Lineage (NCBI taxonomy): Eukaryota > Phaeophyceae > Laminariales > Alariaceae > Undaria > Undaria pinnatifida. Next base: position 3,169,305 of record JABAKD010000003.1, read on the forward strand.
TCATCTTGCGCGTGTCAATGTTGACGTATTTGTACTTGACGGTGTCTTGTGTGTTCGGCTTCAGCGTCTCGCAGTGCTGTTGGTGCTGCTGTGGTGAGCGTACCCACTGTTGTACACGAGCCTGCCGCCGCTGTTGCGGCCGCAGATGCTTCGATCTCAGCGCCTCGCAGTGTTAATGGTACCCCGGCGGCGAGCGTAGCCACTGTTGTACATGAGCCTGCCGTCGCCGTTGCGACCGCAGATGCTATTATCGGAGGGCAAAAATAATAATGATAATACCTTGGCCACGGGTTTTTTTTTGGTTGGGTTGTTCTTCATTTTTTTTTGTCAACGTTTGACTTCGGGTAAGGTGGAGAGTAGCTCATCTAATGAGGAGCCTTGAAAATAAAAAAGATGGAGCAGCACTGCCGTGGAATGCGGTGTTTGTGTCTGAACAATTACCCAACCTAGGTGAACAACGACCTCTATATTGTAATGTAGACTGATTCTACGATACCCCCACCCCTCCGAAAAAAAAAAAACACAGCGATTTTTTTTATCTCGAACGTTTCACGGCTGCTCGATACGAGGAAGGATGCCACGAGAAAAAAATCCTTCACATACTTTCTTGTTTGCAAAGGACTACTATTACGGGGGACCCTAGTAAATAGGACCTACGGTGGACACAAAAACCTATATATTCATATGTTTTAACTAACAATATTTGGTCCTATTTACTATCGTCTTCCGTAATACTACTTCTACTACTATCATCGAATCATCATGACGTCGGGGCGGCAAGGGGAACCATGTCCTAGGAGATACGGCCGGAAGCTGGTTTAGAAAACCAGCGATTTCGTCTCAAAAAAAAAGGTGGGGGGGGGCTACCGCAGAACAACTCTTCACAGGAAGTGCTCCAACTCGATATATATATTGAGTGGTAACCCCTTAGCCTAGGACGTCTGTCATATCACACTCGTACTTACATGCTACCTTACAAACCCTACAAGGGCTCCCGCTATCTTCCGGCAAGCATCCGATACCACGTGCAGGCCTCGCCGGCGCATCCTGTAATAAGCTTAACCCCTTTAGAGCCCCCGAACCCCTCCCTATACTAAATCCAAGTAATGTTGTTTCCAAAACGGGTTTCCAGTTGCAAAGGGGTTAAGGGGCTGTTACAGACACAACCGTATCCCACATATTACCCCTTGTTAGGCTCCCGCGGCAACACCATAAGAATCACCAAAGGCTCGCGGATTTTAATGCCCCAGTCTGCTCCCGGAAATATGATCGAGATGCGCTGCGGTATAGAGGTGCACACCAACCATTGTTTGTTTTTTTTCCCTTCTGAGGGTGGTTGCTTGAGGAGCTCCATTATATACCTCACTCGAAAACATATTATTGAGAAAAAATGAAAGTTCGAAACTAGGTGAACAAATTCCACGGCCTAGGACTACCAAAACAGCGAGATCGCAAAACAAAAGTCTGTTTTTGTTGTTGTTGTTTTTTTTGTCGGGCGATTTAGATGGTTTTAAGCTCCTCCCCGTCATTTCAGAAAATGTTATTTTTGGCAAAGAAAACTGCCATCATATACCGCTCTGTCCGGAAATGTGAGCAACCTTATGCTTCAATATTTAATGGTCAAATGTCGCTTATATTTCCGGGCAGAGTGCCACCTCTGTCGCACGAGCACCCATATATCGATAGTAGTCGCCCCGGTGGCGTATCAGGTTATCCTCGAGCCCGGTATAGGTCAGTTTCGTGACTTCGAATCCCCCCGAGTGCATACTCGTATAAATTCGTGGGGAATTTTTCTTGTGCACAAGTTGACTTGCGGAAAAGCGCGAGCGCGTTAGTTTTATCAACACTCGATGAAAAATCAACGAGCAGTTGGATTACTATATGCGCGACAAAGAATTGAAGGCAAGGACCGGGGGGGAGAAGGGACGACACCTATGACGATAGCTTGTCCAGAAGCTGGAAAGTAGATGTGTGTGAAAAAAAAAGGAAAAAAAAGTAGTACCGTACAGCACGCAAGATCACCCCCCCCCCCCAAATGACGCATTTCCAGGCTGTTTTTTTCAGAAACATCAAAGCGGGCGCAAGCGACGGATAATGGACGCGTGCTGCCATAGAGGTGTTGCTATAGTAGTTTTCGCCGAAAACACATCTGGTTGACGAGGCTCCTCACCGTGAGGAACGCTCTACCTACCACCCCATTGGGATATGTTTCGTCTTCCCGTCGGAGTCATCCCGCGCTCGGTAGGGGGGCGTACGAGCAGATGCTACGAATTTTCCGAGATCTTAACAGGAGGAGCTCAACATCTCCCCCGAAAAGTTGCTTCGAAGACATTCGTTCGTCCGATCCACCCTAGGAACACCTCCGGGGCAACTTTTCGGGGTGTATGTACGCGCTAGAATAGTCCTAAAACCGATGTACTCATAAAAGCTACCAGGTATCTTGCTAAGCGATAGTTCACACACACACGTAACGAGCTCAAGCGGTCAGAAACATTTCGGCCCAACATGCGCTTCCCGTTCTGCGTGGGATGGCTCGGTCTATGCCTACAGGCGGTGAAATTAGCCAATCGGTTGACGCGGGCTGCGGCAGAGGGTGCACCCCTTTTTGCCCCAAACATTTACAGAAATAATGCGACGCCTTAACCCCTTTAGTGCTGCAGTGTGCGGAAGCCTATATCTGGCCCTATTTCCAAGTGATTTGTCCCCAAATTGGGACTGCAGTCCTAATAAAGGGGCTCACCTCCAAGTTTTGTCGGAATAATGTTCTTTCGTCTCCACAAACATTTGCTTTGTTTTCCTGCGGCCACCGGTTTTGTTCGCCGGGTGTTCCCTGTCGTTTTTCTCAAAACCAGTTCTTCGGGTGAAGTATAGAGCTCCTCATCCACGTTAAGGCAGGGCTTTTCACGGGCCACGTCGAGCCAGGGCCACCCATCCCGACCCGCGAGATTCAAAACCCTCCTGACCCCCCCACCCGACCCGTCCCGACTCGTCCCATGAGATAGATCCAAACACGTCCCAACCCGACGCCACTCGACCCGTGAAAAAGCCCGATTGTTAAGGGATCCAGAAAAAAACGAGAAAAAAACGATTGCTAAGGCAGAGGTGGACCGTTTTTGTTTTTTTTTGGGGCTGATGGAGCTCTAGACTCTCCCCCTCCCCCTTCGCCCCCCGAAGAACGGATCTAGAGAAAAAATGGAAAGTGCAATCCGATGAACAAACCCGTGGCCCACAGGTGGAAAAAAACAAAAAAACGCAACCATTTTGGCAAAGCAAGAGTATTAGTCTATAGAGGTTTCGAGCGATTTTTGACGTTAAGGAGCCTGCCTGGTCCATTCCGAAAATATTTTGGCGAAAAAAAGTGCCACCTAGCAGAGCTATAATCGTAGCTCGCGCATTTTGTTTGGTTGCGATTTCATTTCTTGTCGAAGCAAGTGTATCGATGGGTGCCGCCTTGGAGAGCTCCTCACACGAGGAGCCCAAGAAAAAAAGAAGTGCTGAGTCGTTCTACGGTAGCCCCCCCCCCAGCTTTTCTTTAACGACATCGCCGGTTTCAAAACCAGCTCCCGGTCGTATCTCCTGAAACACGGAGTCTCTCGACACCCCGACGTCACCGATCGTTAGACCTTTGCATACAAGGAACGATATGGATACCTTTCTTTTTCCTCAATTGTATCCTTCCTTGCGTCGAGCAGCCATGAAACCTTCGTTAAACAAAATCGCTGGTTTTGGGGGGGGCTATCGTGGTAAGAATCAGTCTGGCTACAGTATACTCGTACCTCTGACGCTTGCTGCAATAGAAGTAGCATTTTTTTTGGGCGAAACCTTGTTAGGGTGACGGAGTTTCCTTAACCCATCTTAACCAGGAATCGTCGGAATTTCAAACGTGTTGCGCCACATTTTCTCAGAGATATAGACTAGCTTGGCAGTGAGGCCGTCAATCAACTTGCTGTGGCGCTAATACTTTCCCCTCGGTAACAGGCATTTTCGGGAGAGGTATACAGAGCTCCTCACGCGAGGAGCCAAAGAGTAATGAGGTGCTACCTCTCTCACATTATCGGGCTTGCCATCCGACGATGTGAAGGAAGTATGAGTTTCAGCGTTGATTTGCTCCTATCTATGTCAGTCATTCCCTAACAGGAGCAAAATGTCGGAAACAAAGCGGAAACCTATGCACACATGTCGAACTCTCTTTTCAGCCCACCTCCCCCCTCGAGCTTTGTCTACATACTTCAAGTACAGCAGCAGTATACTCGATTTGATGCTCTTGATCGCTATCTTTCTCAATTCGCGTTCTCAACTATTCTTTCGGGGAGGCGTGGATCAAACAAACGCTGGATTTGGAGAGATGTCGTCGGGGGCGTCTTTCCACCTTCCAATACCAGGTACACGCCACCAGATGCCTTCGATAGAGGCGGGGCTTTGGGTCTTGATGTCGTGGCAGTCCCCTGGGCGGCTGGAAATAAAAGGATTTCACATGTGTTGGTTTGTGCCTGCGCACAAGTCTGATGTATGATGCGTATGACTGCATAGAATCTGCGGAGATGGTAGAGTAGAACAGTCGATATGATTGGCGTGTCCCAATCTTCGATATGTTTGAGTTGAGCCCCCTTTGGCTCAGTAGTGTATTGTTACTGCTCTTGCAGTTGTCGTCGGGTATGCATGTTCAGAGTGCCCTTCCTTCATCGGCGGAGACAACCATAATATAATACATATATATGTATATATACGAGCTTGTATCTGTTTTACGACTGCTTCCGAGGGCCCATCGACGGCTCCCACCTTAACATGCTCCGCCACATGATGACCTAGGCAACCCCGTGTACGACGTACTCCAATAACATGCCTTTGAAGGCATGTGCGTATAGGAAAAGGGGGATGATGCTTTTGCCTCGCGGAATTGAACGCTATTCCGTTCGTCCGTGGCGTGTGTGGAACTAACACAAGGGCTTATCTAGTACACTAGTACAAGTGGGTGACCAACGTGGAACCTGCCTATTAATAGTAGAGAAATGCTATAAGGCTTAGTTTGGGTAAGCTCGTATCGGTTAGCCTTGTGCAAGTGGTCAAACGGACTAATACCCCACTAATACCTTAACAAATGGCGTCGTCGGCAGGGCGAAAACAAAACAAAACGTAAAGAACCGCCCCAAAACCAGACCAACACTCTCAGAACACCACAAACAGCCCAAAGACGAAGACTCAATTCTTATCACCCCCCAAAAAGTGGAGATCTATCGAGGAGCGGTGGCGGCTTGAAAGTCAACTGGCCACGGCCGCGCCTCGAGGTTCGTCTACGTTACGTTGGATCCCCCGAACGAATACCCCACGAATTCCTTAACAGAAACCTGCAAAGGGTGGCCTGTGTCTGTAACAGCCACTTATTCTTATTATACATGGCGCCGTCGGCAGGACATCCCTTAATCTGATCGCATTAAGGTTTCTCTGACCGGGGTTGAGCTCCTCAAGCAAGCGTAGAACTATCGGTTACCCGTGGGTAGCATGACAGTTTTACGATTTGTTTTAGGACTATTAATATTGAAAAATCATATAGCGGATAGAAAAAAGGCTGGTCGGGTTTTGCGCGAACGAACGAATGTCTTCGAAGGCATGTCTTCGAAGGCATGATTCGGGGGTGAGATATTGAGCTCCTCAAATGCGTGTTAGGAACCCATAATAATTATTGTTAGAATCTGCTGCACCCTGCACCCCTAGAGCGTGGTGTACTGGTACTCCGAGTGGGGGATGCGTGGTTGGTCGGTGTCGGGAAGCGCGCTCCACATGGGTCCCGGTGCCTTTGGTTGGTCTCTCCTCACGGCTCGCTCGATAGACTCAAAAGCTTAAGCATTATTTCCCTATGGAGAATACTAAAAGACAGGCATAACAGGGCTAGGCACGGTAGCGCAGAGTAGCACAGGGTAGAGCAGGGTAGTGAGATGTGGGGCGTCCTGCTTGTCCCGTCATCGTCACCTGCATTACCGCCCATCTATGATGGCCTTGACGTGAGAGTGACATCTAGTATCACGCTGGTTTCACCTCAACCATGACACGGTTTCAGGAGATGCGGCCGGGAGCTGGCTTCTAACCCGTGATTTCTGGAAAGAAACGTTGGGGGGGCTACCACCGTAGAACGACTCTTGTCTTCTTGTTTGCATAGAGCTTCTCCTCAAGAAAGGAAGGAAAAATAAATAAATAATGGATGGATGGGGTGAACACCTCTTCTAGTCGTAGCAGGTGTCAACGGTCTCGGCGTTTGCACTCTCCTCTTTTCCGAAAAAAAATAGGGCTTTTTCACGGGTCACGCATGACCCGACCCGCGGATCATATCAGAGGAGGTTATCAAAATCTCACAGGTAGAGTGGGGTCGGGGCAGGAGGTGTTTGGAACATCACTGGACGGGTCGGGTCGGGTCGGGTCGGGTCGGGTCGGGTCGGGTCGGGTCGGGTCGGGTCGGGTCGGGTCGGGTCGGGTCGGGTCGGGTCGGGTCAGGAGGTGTCGAAATCTCGCGGGTCGGGACGGGCATACCCTGACTCGACCTGACCCGAGAAAAAACCTGAAAAAAACACCTTGGAGATAGTTACCTCGGACAGATCATGATCTACTGTAGATGATCTAGATGATCTAGATCATCCACAGTGATCTAGGTAATGCAGATCATCTAGATAGAGTAGGTCCTGTATCTGCCGTTCCGAGCAGGTGCTCCGCAGGATCTAGAGAGAGTACAGGTTAAACCCAGTAAAACATGTGCTAGGTCATCATGCGGATCGTACGGCTCCCACCCGTTAACACGACCTACAACATGTACATACAGGTCTTCCCAAAAAAATCTAGATCAAGTGGGGATACATCATCTGTCCGACGCGTGAATCGTCAGCGTGAGTGAGTGGACAATTTTGCGTGTTGTACGCGGCGGTGGTAGTTAATTCACCGAGACAGGGCTGGGAATTCATGTTCCCGGCAGGCCGCGGCATGTCGCGGCAGTGCCCGTGGAGCGCCGCGGCTTGCCAGAGACATGTCCGCGGCTACCGGCGAAAAAGTCAAACTATGTACAACCGTGCGCCTCGGAAACCCGATTTGCGCGTTGACCCAGCGTCATGGGGGCGTGAAGAGGGGTCAGAAGGGCGACAGTCCGCCGGTGAAAAAAGTCGGGGGCGGTGGCTGGCACACACACCCACCTACTTCCTCCAGCCCCCACACTGCACATGTTGCCGAAGAGAACTTCTCAACGTGTGTGCCTATGGCTCACCTGTATTGGCCATCGTTGTTGGCGATGCTATTTTCGTCCCCATCCCATCACCGCTAGGGAACAGAAAAAAAGAACAGCCATATCTCATCATCAGCTATAGCTCCCGCATGACGGCTGCGAAAATTCGCGCGCCGATGCCTCCTTTTACCCTCCTTGCCTCACCCGCTCGCTGTTCCTCTGCACTGGTCATCGTTGATGGTGATGAGGATTCGCTACTGTTGTAGTTGTACGTGTGACACCATCAAGTGGAGATGGTCCTTTCCTTTCGATCCAGCTAAGCTCGAAGCGTCACCAGCTCGCGCACAGGTGGGCTGCGAAGCCACACCCGACACGGGCGTTGTTGCCCCCTGCATGCACCTTGTGCCTTCTTATGCTTTCAGGCTGCGTGCTCACCTGTTTAGACTATTATTGGTCACCATTGGTGGTGGTGATGTTGACTTCGCCCGGAACCTAACGGGTGCCTATGATACAAGGCCGAGATGAGCTTCCGAAACAGCTCACTCGGCTCGAAGCAACGAAGCTCGAACGACGCGCGCACACACAGGCGGAGAGCGGAAGCCAAACTCCCAGCAGCGTTCAGGAAATCTAGTCGTAATATTGCGCCTCGCGAGCTACCATGTACAGTCTACAGCAGTAGACTAGTGCGCCACGGTTGGATGGACCTCATGAGGAAAGGCGCAGCCAAGGCGCAGCCGTGGCGCAGCTCAACTACCTACGAGGTCTCTTATCTATCTATGCAGACCCCTGCACCCCTATCCAATTGCCGTGAAGAAAAAAACGACGCAGCGACGCGGCCGTGTCCAAGCCCGGTACTGCAGCTAAGCTGTGTGCGTACGGTATCCGGCTCCCGGCTCGCAGATTGTATAACGGTTTGTTTCCCCGCCGCCTAACTGCGTTTTTTGCCGAATCCGCGTTTGATATGCGTAACGACAAAACAACCCGTTTTTTTTTGTGCTTTTCATATAGACCTATATAATCGCATGAACCGCTGCTACTCGTACTGCTGTAATGTAATAATGGCCTCGAACCCGTTATAGAGCAGCTCTGCACCAACCAGAGTATCAGCAGCAGCAGATTCGCATACCGCAGCAACAACTACCTATTACAACGTGATGGTACTGTCTGTTGTATTGCTACTAAAGGGTATAGATTCATAATATTTCCATTGCCTGTCGTGGTCAAGTGGCCGAGCGGTCTAAGGCGCTAGTTTAAGGCACTAGTTTTCATTAGCGTGAGTTCGAATCTCACCTTGATCATTCCTTTTTTTATTCTAATCTTGATGCACATTGGTCGAAACGTTGTTGTCCGTGCCGATGTGCTCCGAGAGAGACGAACGAGCTCCGTGGTCACAAACTACGAGGCAGAGAGAGATAAAACATATTTGAAATACAGGAACTTCAAGATGATTAATGTCAACCGCAACGAAGACAATGAACACGCGGGGATGAATGTCATGGTCAAGTGGCCGAGCGGTCTAAGGCGCTAGTTTAAGGCACTAGTTTTCATTAGCGTGAGTTCGAATCTCACCTTGATCATTCCTGTTTTTTTGGTCTGGTGGCACATTATGAGTCGCAACAACAACAAACAGCAGCAGCAGTGTGAGTATGTGTGTTCTTCACACAAATAAACTGAACTTTCCACCCATCGACTCCAGCACATTGTCAACCAGTGTCTGTGCCGGCGTCGGGACAACAACCAACAAACTGGGTTCCGAATACAACCAACTACTACTGGAGGGCTGGGAGCACTGCTGCTTGGTCTGTCCTCTACTTACTGCTGCATCTTGGACAGCGGTGTCCATACCGATATCATCGCCTCAAAAGCTCCCAAGGATATATATGCCCAAAAAAAGGAAGCACAAAGAAAGGGCAAAGAAAAAGGGAAAACACAAATAAATAATAATGTTATTTTGCCCGTTATGCCACTTAATAGGATGCTGCAGCTCATCCTTCATGCGACTCGCCGAACACCTGACGGCGCTTCGCGCTTGGTGCACGCGATGTCTGCCTGGTCAATAAAAATCCAACGTGCTTCGTCGCGGCAACGTAAGCATGCGAGGGTCTTATTGTGGTCATACGACTACGGCCATGCATGAAACGAGCCACCCCCCCCCCCAGACTTGTTGTACTACTACTACTACTGAAAAAATAGTTTCACAGTAAGTCCAAGTATTCCCCCCTCCGAAACACGCATGCATGGATGCAGCTATAACCTACTACTAGTAGTAGTATGATACCCCCATTAAAAACCGTACCTCCGTTTTGACGATAAGCTACTTGGAATTAGAGTACTGATATATTTTTCAGCAGCAGCAGCAAGCAGCAGCAAGCAGCAGCAGAGCAGCAGTAAATTGGTTGTTTATAGCCCTTCCTAAAGGCATGGAAACTCAATAAGCTGGATTATTAGTCGTCGGCACCTCCGGGCAACGGCGAACAACTAGTATACTACTGGCGCAATCCGACTAAGACCTAATAATTGGCGATCTAAGGCGTGCCCGCTCACAGCTCTTCTACTAGACTATAATTAATCCACAAAAAAACGCACGAAATATACGATATAGCCAAAACACTTGAGGCTGTTGGAAACTACCGGGCGCATGGCGCGCTCACCCCGCGGGGGGGAGATGGGAACCCTAGGCAGGCATGACGAAGAAACCGGGGACAAGAAGAAACACTAATAATAACCAACCGGCGATCGCTCCCTACGACCGCACAAACAACAATTAATTGTATGTCTAGTAGTCTATGCAAGAGAGCGAAAGCTACGGCAAACCATGGGAGCTACTGCAACACAACAAGAAGAACAACGCTTCCCTACGAAATCCACCCCACGGAGATATTTTTCGCTTAACTTAGACTAGTCTACAGTATTATGCAACAATTGACAGCAGCAGCAGATAACGCCTATTATTACTAATTATAATAGTGTTTGCATCTCTACATTTTTTTATTCGGGGGGAGTCGACGAGGGAAGAAAATGTAGAACTCTTCTTCCTGCGCGATAAAAACGAAGACACACACATAAAACTATATACCTAGACCTCGCCCCCCTCGGACGTCTCGCTCGGCATATCCTCCCCCCTCTCAGCCCTTCTCAGCCCGTAATTGCCGAAAAGAAAATTAGTTGCTGGGGAAAAGAACCGTCCCGAAGTTCCTTGCCTTCCTTGCTTTCCCTAGTCTCATTCTTACTTAGCTCTCATTCTCTGATCTTTACTGCTTGCTCTCTGATATTTGTATTTTGCTAAAAATCAGCAACAGTTAACTTCTTCTTTGTACTTTTACTTTTGAAGTTGGCCAATTGCTGGCTGTTGAGAGGGAATTGCCGTTGACGGCTGCAAACAATTTGAATTTGAAATTTGCCGGATCGGCAATAACAATTTGAAATTGAAATTTGCGAAGCGGACCAAGGCTAGTGCGGGAGGAGGCTCCGCCAACAGTGGGGGTGGTGGAGGTTCAGGATCAGGCGTGTGGAAGCTGGTCGGGCAAGAACGGGACTCAGCTTCTTCTGGCAATCCTGATTGGCCGTGCCCGAGCAAGGGTTGTGACGGCTTCCTCATCGCACGAAATAGGAAAAACAGGAGTTCCCAGTACGCTGTCTGCGACACCTGCAGGAGTGACGAGCCTTCCACGTGCCAAGCTTTTCATAACCTTAACAAGAAGCACTGGGGAAGCGGCGACAACCCTCGTGTGTGTGACTGGTGTGACGCGGACACCTGTGATTCACCTTCGATCGGCGTCCCTAACGAAGGAGCTGAGAGCTTGACGAAACGTGAGTTTCATTTCTTCGTGTTGTTGGAATTTGATGTTTGCTGTCAGCTACTATACCATGATGATACTACTACTGATGATGGTGTTGAGAGTTTGTGCCCGTTGTCAGTGTGTTCAGCGCCGTGCGACATAAGTAAGACACCAGATGTCAACACCCTGTATTTTCGGTAGTGCCGCGTTGAGTGTTGGCTGAATGTGCTGCAAGTTGTGCGCAATAGACTACCAGTATGTGGTTTTGGGTGTTGGTGAACTCAAGCGAATCCTGTTTCCAATACAGTAGGGGTCCCGGTTTAGCGGTTCCCTGTTTAGCGGTTGGACCCGATTTAGCGGTTCAAAATTCTGCTGACACCGCGGTACCCCGCTTTAGCGGTTGTACAACCGCTAAATCGGATTGTTACCGGTTTAGCGGTTGTTTGGGGTCATTTCGGCTGGAATAGCGGTTGTGTACATACCCCGGGGAACGACGGGTCACTTTCTGCTGCAAACCTCGCCGGCACTCACACACACTTTCACAGCAGTATACAAACGGCCTACCCACTGCGGTTCGCAGCTACCCGTTCAGAACCATGCCGTGCGCGGCGTTAGAATTCTGCAAGTTTCCGCACATGACACCGGGTGCAACCGATGCACTTAGTGTCGGCGTCCGACTGGCGATAGAGGGGGGCGGCGTGCAAGACAAGGAGATGTGCGAGATACTGACCCATCTCGACATCACCCCTGGCAAGCCTGCCCACCCGGCAGCCATCGAAGCGGTTCGGGAGTGGGCAGAGTTGGAGGAGCAGGAAGAGATCGCCGAAGCTCTGATGCAAGATGCGAAGGACTCGATTCTTAACGTGGTGAACCACACCTGCGGCAAGGACAAAGGTCCTTCTGAAGACGAGCTAGACGAGGGGTTCGAGAGTCCGGAAGAAGTTTCCTTGATGGCGCCACCGCCGTACTCGGAAATCTCGTCGCTTTTTGGGCAGCTAGAGCAGTACGCAGAGTCGTGTGGTATATCAGAGGCAGGGTGCTATCTTCGCAAGGCGAAGATGTCCTTTCTCGCAGCGCATGCCTCTAGGCCAGCAAGGCAGACGGATATCCGCGCCATGTTTTCTAAGACGTAGTCGAGTGTACAGCAGTACTCTCCGAGGTTCCTGTAGAGTACGAAGTGTGAAGTACGAGTACACCACACTTTTTTTGTTTTGTGTTTCCTTAGAGTGTTTCAAGTCCAAACTCCGGGGCACACGCTGCGGTTTGTAGCAAGACGAGCAGGAGCGTACAGCAGTAGAAGGGGGGTTCCAGCAGGTGTTATGTGCACGTACAGTATGTTACCCGGATGCGGGTACACACAGGTGGTGGTTCTCTTCGCGATGCTTGATACGTTTCACCTAAGTTTTAATGTCTATCCCGCACTACCGCTGCTGTATTCGTACTACTGGTCCCGCGGCAATCATGCTGTACTGCTATATTCAGCAGCCACATATGACGCTATCTAGTTTTGATCGCAATGGCAACGCTACTTTCATTCCCAGTATATGGGCTTTTACCCGGTTTAGCGGTTGTAAACCGCTAAATTGGGACCCAGAATAGCGGTTATTAACCGCTAAACCGGTTTACCGGGCGGTCCCGGTTTAGCGGTTATTTCGCCCTTTGGCACTAGGGACCGCTAAACCGGGACCCCTACTGTAATGATGCACATTGAAATTTACATTGTTTGACCTTGTGTGCCTGTCTGCAACGTCTGCTGTAGCATGTGTGTGCTACACCAGCGTGGTCGAACTACCACACGGTGTGGAAGCTGTGCTTGGGGACGCGTAGCCTGAACAAACTCAAGTTCGCCTTGGTGGTCACGGAGGGCAGTCCCGTCGTCGGGGTAAGTGTTATAAGGCTTAGTTTGGGTAAGCTATTGGTTAACCTTTTGCAAGTGGTCAAACGGACTAATACCCCACTATATACCTTAACAAATGGCGTCGTCGACAGACCATGGGTTTTTGGGTCGTGGGTTCGATCCCCACATCCACCATAATAAACTTTTTCAGATTTTCCCATGGCGAACTTGAAAAATACTCTCCCCGGTATACCCAGGAAATGAAACGGCTTGGATATATTGACAGGTCCGCCCGTATATCCGGCCGAGCTGCTATCCCGCCGTTTCAGGGGGGGAGAGTGTTATAAGGCTTAGTTTGGGTAAGCTATTGGTTAACCTTTTGCAAGTGGTCAAACGGACTAATACCTCACTAAGTCCTTAACATAAGCATGTTGTACTAGTTGTCTACGCAGTTGTGTGCTGTGATTTCTTTTTCATGCGTACAAACACACTTTTGCATGTACGAGTACGTGTACGGGGCAGTCCCGTCATCGGGGTATAAGCGGGAATTGTACAAGTACTCAGGTCTACGAGTAGACCTATGCAGTGACGCTGTGTGATGCGATTTCTTTTTCATACGTACGGCCAAACACACTTCATGTATGTACGACTACGAGTACGCGGCAGTCCCGTCATCGGGGTAAGCGGGGGTTGGACAAGTGGTCCATGCAGTGACGCTTTGTGCTGTGATATAAACACACGTTTTGGATGTGCGACTACGACTACGTGGTATCTATACATACATGTAAGACGCAATGAAAACTTGAAAGTCTCATCACGGGGGTCAGCCAGGGTTGTAAAAATGGTCCATGCAGTGATAAATAACACAGCAGCATGATAACTCAGCACCAGTCGCAGTACACACTGGAGGTTGATATATAGCAGTAAACAGAAGCTGAAGTTAACCTGGGTGATGCTGGAGAGCAGTCCCGTGATTGGGGTTAGCGAGTTGTTCATGTAGTGACGCGGTGTACTACTACTGTTACTCATTTTTCATACAACCACATGAACTCTTTGTATTAACGAGTACAAGTAGGGTGCGCAACCTCTTCAGGAATCGCAGTACACGTCGGTCGTAATAGTGTTGATAGCAGCAGTAATGGAGTAGTACCGAACAATATATACAGCAGGTACTGTCTCTTACCCTTCGTTGTCGGTATTCCGCCGGTAGGCCTTATATAGCAGTATACCGGGGCTTACGCTTACCAGTTGCGACTGTGAATCCCGTTCGTTCCTGTCCCAGTCGTTGTTTCATAGGTGTTAGCAACGTTGTGGTACCAGGCAGGGCTTTGCCCATAAACGACCGCTTTCATTACAACAGTGTTAAATTGTACGACTTCCTTTCAAACTTTGGAAATCGACGACAGCTACGTGGCCTTACTATTTTGAACATTCACTGAACGCAAGGTATTCCCATCCGTTGTTGTCGTTTGCAGAAGCCCTGCGAAGCAGCCGCCGAGGGCCGCCAAGTCGGCGAGGACATAAACACGAAGTGCACCGGCGACATCAAGGTCGGTGACCTCCTGAAGAAGGCAGGCGACCACTTGCTCGATATACATCCCGCATTCCATTCCCACGGTGCCACGAGGGCGTTCGACATCGAGGTACGTTCTACTCTTCTTATCTTGCGTCTTGTGTGTCACGAGTCGAGACATCCATGTCTCTTGCTCAAGACTAGGGGATGGCGTGCGGATATAGTCTATGAAGTGCGGCTCTTTTTCCGAGTACCAAGAGCAAGTACAACAATACCACAACAATTAATTACTAACAACGAAAGGAGCTCCAATAATTTGGATGGTTACGACGTCTGCTGGAGAGAAGTACCAATACTTTTTTACGCATACTTATCGACGTCCTCCCGCCATGCTTCAACGTTTGTGGACAGATCCACAAGATCATCGACAAAAAACAAGAGTGCAAGGTGCTGGGGACCTCCGCTGAGGAGGAAGAGTCCAAGCAAGCCTGCATGCTCCTTCGGAAGCAATGTTGACAGCACGTTCTTTATAGAACGTTAAGTTGTGGTTTATTATACCAGCATCGTTTTTTGAGAACTATGCCTAAATGCGTGCTCTTCGTCTTTCAGGAATACAAATGTACTTCACATGTTTGCGGTGTGTGCGTTCAAGTTCCTGCTTCCAGCATGTTTTTTTTGGCACTGCGCTCCTTTACATCTTAAGTTGTAGTTTCCTGTCTCTATCCTTGACAAGCGCGTGCCTGGTGTTTATGCACTGCGATAATTTATTATTGATGATCGACTTAGAGAGAGCTATTAATAAGTGTACAGGTACTACCTGAGAGGTGGAAGGATATGCCAAGCAAGTCCTCCGACGTGCCCATCATGGACTGGGCGAATGGATGATAATAACAAACTCATAACCATAATCGTCTCTATCCTGTACCGTTGTACTTTATATGGACCTCTTGGCATTTTCAAGTCGCCAGTTGCGCCATTTGTGCTTTTTTTCCGCCTTCCTACTGAATGTCCATTCCTCCTTCCGCAAGCGTAGCGGGCGGCTCCCAGCCGCCCGCGAGCGAAGCCCTTGTATATATATACCGCTAGCCACCGAAAAACGAGCAAAATGAAAAAAAAGCGATACGCGGCGTGTCGCGGACCGACTCCTGCGCCTACGTAAACGCTCCGACGGCGCTCGAATCGAGCACACCGCCTGCCATATACCAGGTATATATTTAAAAAATAAAAATGCACTCCTGGACCAGCTGTGAGATCGCAGATTTCGTCGAAACTGCCATATATATATCTAAATTATACTAAGTATTGCGCATGGCTCGTGTTGCCCCTCTTATTAATAACCTTTTTCTGACGGTTGGTCCGAAGAACATCCCGCGCTAGACGCATAAACGCCTTCTACGTACGGCAGATAGATGTGCGCCACTTTTTTCGTGAGGCTCGTATTAAAATAGTCGTGTAAACACTTGAGGAGATGGTCGCCAAAAACAGATTTCGAGAAAGTTGAAAGTGCGCAATTTAACAGGATGAAATGAACAAACCGGCCCATGCATCGTATATTGGCCTACTATGATAGAATACACATTTTTTTTTTCCTGATTTTTTTTTTCGAAACAAGTCTTAGTAAGAATAAAAATATCAAATATTCTCCGACGATTTTGGGTCAATCAAGGAGGTCCTCGTCATTACATTCAGAAACTAGATAGTCTGTGAAAAAGCGATATACTAATAAAGTACTGCTGTTACATGTAGTTATAATATTTCCAGTGCCTCTAATCATCGTCGTAGCATGCTTCGCGAGTTCCAAGTACCACCGGCATTTTCCCCCCAAAAACATCGATGCGAGCTTCTGAAGTTTTTTTTTTTACAGCCTATTTTACTACTACTGCAAAGAAACTTATCCTGCACTAATTTCACGTAAATTGTCCCCTGTAAAACGTGGGTGCAGGTCCACACCAATTTGTCAAAGTAATGCATCCCCTCTTCTTGAACGATTACAATCTCAATAGCGAGCGATAAAAGCCAAAGGCAAAAACGGCGTGAAACAAAAAGGGGAAATCAAACAACAATGAATGAAACCGTTGGTACCGCAAAAGAAAACATTAGCACAGCAGCAGCAGCAGCCAAAACCGCTCGTCGTGCTGAAAGGGGAGCTCGTGCTGAAGGGAGGCGTATATGCCTCCGAGCATATCAATAGCAGTTGCAACGGTCTGGGCTTGGACAAACAAGAAATAAAAAACAGCAGCAGCCAAAAATTGCATGGGTCAGGTGGAGTCAGGGTAACCCGTCCCGACCCGCGAGCTTCCAAAACTGACCCGACCCGACCCGTCCCGTGAGAAATCAAACACCTCCTGACTCGACCCCACTCGACCCGCGAGATTTGGGCAACCTCCTAACGTGATCGGCGGGTCGGAACATAATCCGCGAAAAGCCCTGAAAAAAAATTGTTGGCGTACCGAAGGTACCCATAGATACCTGTAAGGACAGCAGCAGCAGCAGCAGCAGCAGCTGTCCTTCCGATGATTAACCACAACACCGAGCGAGTGACAACAAAAAAAAAAAACGGAAAGGGCTTGAAAAAACGCAAAGCAAAAACAACCGCGCCAACACCGCCGAATAGGCACTGAACGAAGGGCAGATAGACGCCTGCCTGCAAAAACAGTTAGTAGAGCGGGGAAAATAAAGGGGGCCCGAAAAACGAAAAGCTCAAGCAGCCTACTCCAACAACACCGTAGGCACCGAAGAAGGGAGAAATCGCCCGGAAAACGAAAAGAAATCAAGCAGCCTCCAACACCGCGTAGGGGCACTGAAGGGAGAGATGCGACTATGAAGCTGCATGCAGCCCAATGAGCAATCCTATGGCCTACTGTAGGTATACAGCGAGCGAAGTAATGGTATTTTCATGGCACTGTTAAAGTTGCTGTGTTGAGGAACATCGTTGAGTCGTTCTACGGTAGCCCCCCCAACTTTTCTTTAACGAAATAGCCGGTTTCAAATCCAGCTCCAGAAATACGGTGTCCCTCGACACCCCGACGTCATCAATCAATAGGCCTTTGCACACAAGAACATATATGAATACATTGTGTTCAATTGTATCCTTTCTTGTTTCAGGCAGCCATGAAACGTTCCTTAGAGGAAATCGCTGGTTTTGGGGGGGGCTGTCGTAGAATCACTCCGTTCAAGCCATGAATACTTTGACCAAACTACGCTTAGGAAGTCCTCTATAGACTACCGTCCGTAGCACGCATGAACAACAGCAGCAACAAGGGGGGGTTAACGCCTTTACAAAACTGGAAACCCCTTTTTTGGGGTACAAAGTACTTCAAAGTAGTATAGGGAGCGGTTGTGGGGCTCTAAAAGGGTTGAAATCCACGGGAGCGCAGCCGAGGCAGAAACGGTGGCATGCGGCGGAGAACGCTCGTTGTATAGCGAAGCAAAAGAAGCAGAGCCTAACAAACCATCCGCGCAAAATCTATGATTAAATCAGGGGGCAGGAATGGCAGCAAGCGGAAGCGGCAGGTAACGCTCGCTAGCAAGAGAGCGAAAGACATCATCTTCGCAAAGGAATAACTGCAGGCACAACAACAGCAGCAGCAGGGAGCTGCTTCGACGTGCAACACACCCCACGGAGGCGAAAAAAGGCGGTAGGAACGGCTAGCAGCATATGCGGCGGAGAACGCTGGCGAATCAGCGACGCAGAAGGCAGGAACGGCAGCACGCAACGGAGAACGCTCGGTACCGCAGCGAACAAGCAGAAACAGAGCGAAATACACCCATCCGCACGAAAAGAAGGAACGGAATCAGCGCGCATCGACACCGATTCGCTCGGGCGAGAGGGGCAACATTATGTAGCGCCGCGCGCGCTGTTCAAAAGGCAACACCGCACAATGCGCCACGCTTTGTAAGTTGACTTCTTTCGGCTCTGTTGGGGGCTTATTATGAACAGCGACAAACGTAAAACATCAAGCGCGTTTTTTTCTAAGCGTCTACAACAGGAAGAACGTGGAGCAGTACACGTACCCCTATGCTGCGCGCGTGAGGTACGGCTACTTACACTGCAGGTCGGTCACAAACCCTACCACCGCAGCCCGCGCTTCGCGGGGCGGACACTGGAATCGCCGTTCATGTTCGACCCGTTGGCCCAAAGGGACTAATCGACAAATAGCCAGCCGATGCTACCCGGTGGTGGACGAGGTTCGGCCATACGTCGAAGGAGGGCATGGCACGCCCCTTTCCAACCCCCAACCCCGCCCGCCCCGCCCAACACATTTAATATCAAGACCGATGCTACGAAGGAGAACATCATGTCACGCCACGCCACGCCCCTTCCCCACGCCCATTTCTCAACCCCCGCCCGGCCCGACCAGTACCATCAAAAGCAAGCTGATGCTACCTAGGGGTGGAAGGGGTGGAAGGGTTTCCGTCAATCGCCAGAGGAGAGCGCCACAGCACGGCACGCCACGTCCCTTGCCCAGCCCTGTCCGCCCCGACCAGCACAATGAATAGAAAACCGATGCTATCCAGCAAAGGACGACGTTCGTTCGGCCATACGCAAAAAGAGAGTGCCATGCCCCGCCACGCCCCTCCACGGCACACCCCTTCTCCAACCCCGAACCACGACCAGCACAACTGCTAGAAAATCGATGCTAGAGGCAACATCTAACATTGCCACGGTTCGCGAGCCGAGTGCTAGCAATAGCACCAGATTCGGTCCTTCACGAAAGCAGAGCGCCACGCCACGGCACGCCACGGCCGTTCCCGAACTCCTCCCGCCCCAACCAGTTCTAGATCAGAAAGCCGATACTACTCAGCGGTGAGCGGGGTTCGGGCATACGTCGAAGGAGAAGGCATCACACCACACCACGTCCCTTCCGCACCCCCCAATCCCGCCCGCCCGCCCCGACCAAAACTATGAATGGCAAACCGATGCTAGAGGCAACGCCCTACGACGCTACGACTTGCAACCTGAGTACAACGCGTATCAAAACCGATGCTACCCAGCGAAGGACGTAGGCTTCAGAAAGCGCCATGAAACCGTCACGCCACGGCACACCCCTTCTTCAACCCCGAACCCCGCCCGCCCCGCCCAACAGTACTACTAGAAAACCGATGCCACACCCAACAAAGCCACGTTTTGCGAGCTGAGCTACGATAGATAAAACCGGCTCCATGCTACTCAGCGGTGAACGATAGGTTCGGTCATACGCCCAAGGGGAGCGTGACGCCCCGCCCCACCATGCCACGCCCGTCCCCCAACCCCGCCCGCACGCCCGTCCGCACGCCCCGACCAGTACTACTAACAGCAAACCGATGCCAGAGGCAACCCGTAACAAATGCCACAGTTTGCGAGCTGAGTACTATTAACCTGATATCGGCAAACCGATGTTACCCAGAGGGGTGCAGACTTCAGCCACACGCTCAAGGATAACAGCATGCCACGGCACGCCAAGCCACGCCCCTTCTCCAGTCCTTGACCCTTTTAGCACCGCAGTTTCCCCACTTGGGTACAAAACACTTGGAGTTAGACTAGGAAATTTTAGGAGTTGGAAAAGGGGTAATCCCGCGCCGACCCCGCCCGTCAAGTTGCGGCAAAAAACAAAAGCTGGAACACCCTTCAACGCGCAGCCTTAAGCTCACAAAGGACGCCTAAAAGTCTTGGCCGGGGGATGAGGAAGATTCAAGTCGAATAGCAGGTTGGCGCTGTTTCCGAGTTAAGCCCTCTATCTCTCCATAAAACCTTCACCTCTCCCCACCAAATACGTCTATGGACGGTACGTCACAAAAAAACAAAGCCTCGGTCACGTGCGTGCCGCCGACGCGTTCCATACGAAAAAAAAACCTATAGCAGTTACGGTATTATCAAGCGTCCGTCATGGCTTTTTTTTTTTCGAAAGCTGCCGTTCGTGACAACGCTTGACCAATTTTACGATGGCAAAAAAAATTCTAAACTAGTTCCAAGTAAGTTATCCTTAAAAAAAACGTGGGTGCGCTGACAAAGAGGCTTACACTGCCGGAAATCACTGTCATCTCGACAAGGAATCGAGGTCATGCGGTACTGCTATAACCCCAAGGCTCGTTCATAACCGTATTCCCATGCGAGTATATCAAAGGATTGAAACATCCATCAATGGTGGACCCGGGGATGCTCATTTACCATCCCCTCCCGAAGGTCTCGGAGTTTCGCACAGTTTTTCAAGCATTAATCAGTACCGAGCTCACAATTATTTCCGGACTGGTACGCAGTAGACCCGCGGAAAATAAATGCCTGATAACCAAATAAGAACGCCAGATGAACTGTTTAAAGAAACCTTTCGAAATCGGGACCAGAAAACAAGAACGCTAAAAAAAAAGAAAAAAAAATGAGCCAACATCACTTTTGGGGGAAACGCTTAAGAAATTGAGATTAAGAATTCGTGCTCAATGGAGATCGCTAAAATAATCAGGGCTTTTCGCGGACAAAAGATATTTCTCGCGGGTGGGATCGGGTCAGACCGACCTTTCGTGATATTTGAAAACCTCCTGACACGACCGACCTGACCCGACTCGTCGCGTCCCGCGATATTACGGACACCTCCTGATCCGACCCGACCCGACCCGACTCGAGCCGCGATATTTTGAAAACCTCCTGACTCGACCCGACCCGACCCGACCCGACTCGAACCGCGAGGTTGATTTACACCTCCTGAACCGACCCGCGGGTCGGGTGAGGATCCGCGAAAAGCTCTGAAATTGGTAGCCTGCCTACATGGTCAAGGTTGCTCGTAGTTGGTGACAACAACAACGGTTTCAAGCCTTGCCCAGATTACCGTACAACACGCCAGACAACACACCCCCTAGGACGAATCTCCAGGACTATTTTCTCAAAAAACGATGGAAGCACGCACACACAACGAAAACCGACGCTCCCGAAAGTTGAGGTCTGACCATAATAGACGCGTCGATCGGCGTTTACACTACAATCATCCCCGTTTGCAGAGAAATCTTCGAAAATCGTTCGAAGGGGTGTGATGTCTTGCGTGTTATGCAGTAGGTGGTGTTATCGCCGGGCCGACACTGTATGGCGCCCGGCGATGTTTCGGCGACCTCGTGGTGATACGTGCTCGCCGGAAGGGGACGTTTCAAGCTGATCCCCCCTCGTGGTGATACGTGCGCCCCAGCAGCGGACGTTTTCAGCTGATCCCCTTGGCCGCAAGCTCCTCCTTCACCCTGCGTCATTGTCCGAACACGGCCATGGGGTTGGTTGAAGTGTAAAAAACAGCAGTACATCAGCATTAACATCATCACCACCATCATCACCACTACCACCATGAACATCAACATAAAAAATCAACATAAAAATCAACATTGTCAGCAGCACTATCAGCAGCAACAGCAGCATGGTCAAAATGCCGCAATTGCGGCATAAGAGGCACACAAACTATGTCGAACTACAGCATTACAGCTACATGGCGAGGTCACTTGAACAGCGGTAAGAAATTGGTCTGGGCTGCGGTAATTGCGTAACGAACCCTGTCCCTTATTCACTAAAACCACATTTTTCTAAAAATATCCTTGCATTTACTCCCGCGGGCAGTCCGCTCGCTGTCACGTTGCCATATTTGGACTCTGGCAATTACCTGTTAACTACCCGTAACCGGCTCAAAGTTTGTGTTTTTGCGCTAATTGGCGTTAAGCACAAGCTATTTTGGCACCCATCCGACGTCTCAACTGTACACAGCTTTATCCACCTAGCACAAGGGCTAAACGGCGCTTACCTGGTGAAGTAGTGCCTATCGGGATAACCGAAGTTAGCGCTACCCCCAGAGGTGGCGGTTTTGTGGTGGATCCCGTTCCATATCACGCTGTTGGAGATACCTGGCTCAAAAAAAGCGAAAACACCAATTTGACTAGACGTGGGAGGCGTGCTTGCGAAGAGAATTGGCAACGTTTTCTTCCAACGGCACGTATCCGTTTTGGCTGGCTGGACAACTACTGTAGTTGGAAATAAAGCGGGACGTTGTATGTGTGCTACCACCGTGGTATGCTAATTTGGAATGGAAGGTAATAACATTTTCCAGGTATCTGTAAATCATTGGAAGTAAACCCTTTTTCGAAGTATCTGTACAACCTCACCAACAAACGAAACGTGGAAGGCGTGCTTGCGATCGGGGTTGGTGGAGTGATGAGTTTTCAACAGGATTGGTGGAATGATGAGCTTCAATCAAAGTTCCCATCACACAGCTCAAGCGTCTTTTTCATTGTTATGCAAAATAAGCAAAGCGAAGACACGCATTTGAAATACCTAGCCGATTGAAGTAAACGCACGCAGCTAGCAAAAAAAAAAGATTTTCGATGAACCCCCATCTCACAGCCAAGGTGTCTTATTTCGTTCTTATACAAAAAAAACGAAGCGAACGCGCCATTTCAGAAATACACCTGGCGAATCGAAACATCACACGCAGCTTCCTAATACGAGTTTCGACGATTTTTTCTCTCACGGCTACCATGTCTTTTTCGTTTGTATCCAAACAACAAAACGAAGCGAAGACTCACAATTGAGAAAATATATCTGGCCGATCGAAGTATCACACGCAGCTTGCAAAAAATATTATTTTCGACGACATTCCCGGATCTCACAGCTAAGGCCAACTATTATGGGCTATTTTTAAGCGATTATTTCTGGCGAATATTCTTGTAGTTTCGAGGTTCCAGAAATAACTGCGTGACAAATAAGGGGCGTCCATTATGGCTCCTGATTTTTGGAAAGTGGTTGTATTTTGAATTGGTAGGTCTTTTTTTCCCGTTTGTCTTCATTCATTGTTGAATATCTGGCACGTACACTGTCGCCGGCGACGTTAGGTCACCACCGCCTCTGCTGCTGTCGCTGCTGCGGTAGGCTGCTGTGGTGCTGCTGTGGTGCTGCTGTGGTGCTGCTGTGGCGGTTTAGATGGTGGTGCTGCTGTTGTCGCGTCTGTGTGAGACGAAGCTCTCTCTCGCACACAACAAGCCCGGTATGCTGTAGTAGGTGTGTTTGTGATTCTTTGCCGTGGGTGATGAGTGACGTTTATAGCAGACAGATATCATACCAGGTACAGAGTAGGCAGTGGTGACAGGTGATACTTGGTACCAGGTAGTATCCAAAAGCCAAATAATCTCAGTTCTGACAGGATGGAAGAGCTGTTATTTCTGGGCTCAGAAATCACATGATGTGCTGATTTCTGGCCTCGATTATTTCTGAACCTAGAAATAACGATGATTTCTGGTCCCACAATGGACGTTTTTCATTTTTGGCTTCGGAGATCCCTGTTAAAGAGAGAAACTATCGCTCTTTTTTTTCCATTAATAGTACTTGTAGGTCTAAGGTGTACTTTTCGTTTTTATACAAAACAAAGAGTAAGCGTGGACACGAATTTGACGATAAAATTTTCGCTGGCCGATCGAAGTATCACACGCAGCTTCCAAACATGAGTTTTGACGTTTTTCTATCTCGCAGCTAAGGTTGCTTTTTTCATTTGTACGAAACAGAGCTGAGGTGAAGACAGGCATCGGAGGTACTTGGCCGATCGAAAAGAGAAACATGCCTGGCCGATCGCAGTATCACACGCAGCTTCCAAATATGAGTTCCGACGTTTTTTCCTCTGTTATCACAGCTAAGGTGTTATTTTCATTTTGCTAAAAAAAAGAAGGCGAAACAAAGATACGCATTTGAGAAATAACTTGGCCGATCCTAGTATCACACACAGCTTGCAAACTTCAGTTTCAACGATTATCGACCCGGCAACCGCGTTAGAAAAAAGGAAAATAGAAAAAAAAGCGAAGACACGAGTAGATTTATGAACAGGCGAGCATAAAAAATCCCAAGGCACGTGTCTAGGGTTCAGCGAGCAAACGAGCATCCAAACGCAAAGGAGGGCACGTGCTGCATGCAAAGATGAGCCTCGACAGAATTATCGATCTCTCAAGAGTCGAGGCGTCTTTCTAACATAACCAAAATAAAAGCGAAGATGCCTTTAGATTTTGTCAATTAATAGAAGACGAGCATATCACGTCGTATCATAGCGATCTGCGCAAGCTTACAGCGTCACAAAATTTCCACACCTGGGACAGATCACGATCTAGATCATCCACACATCGGACATATCACGATCTAGATCATCCACACCACGGACATATCACGATCTAGATCATCCACAACTCGGACAGATGACAATCTAGATCATCCACACCATGGACAGATGACGATCTAGATCGTCCACACATCGGACAGATGAACGATCTAGATCATCCACACATCTGACAGATGACATCTAGATCATCCACACCTTGGACAGATCATGATCTAGACAATCTACAACAGATCCTATAGCTGCCGCTATGAGAAGTTCTGCAGGATCTGTGAATGTAGAGTACAGATCAAACCTAGTAAACAGGTGCCAGATCATGGAGATCGTACGGCGGGTAGCATGAGCTACACCATACAGATCTTCCCTGAAAATATCTACATCACCACGCGGGGATAGATCGTCTGACCGAGGTGTCAACGTTACTCAAAGCACGAGTAAAAAAGATGAGAAAAAAAATAAGAACATTTAAGAAACATATTAAAAAAGTAAGAAAAAAATAAGACAGAACAGGAAAAAAAAGAAGAAACACGTCAAGGGAATGATTACGCCGCCTGGAGGGCCGCAAGCGACGTAACCTGTCGTTAGTTTTACGCGGAAGGATATAGGGTTGACGTTCTTTGATCTTGTAAGAGTGCCCGACATCTGGTATTTATCATCACTGTTGGGGGGCTCGCGCAGATAGGTAGGCCCATGCTAAAAAACAAATTGAGAACACGAACAAAACAAAAAAAAAACATTGAAAAACATATCAACAACACATTCAGGAACACGTTAAAAAGCAAATCATGAACAAAAAACGACACTAACACAAGAACCAAATTAAAAAACAGGCACAGTAAAAAAGAAAGAAAAAAAGACGAAAAATACGAAACGAATTGAGGAGCAAAACTAAGAGAAAAAAAAAACTCAAAAGAAACTATCGACAGGACAGAAAAAAAAAAGAAAAAAAAACAACCGGCGAAGGATTGCCCGCCACTCCACACACCCGTCGTGACGGAAGTGCCGACGGTGAACGTCATCTTCTGCTCGAAACACGCGCAAAGCAGCCCCAGCACTTCCCTCCCTTCGGGGGTGTTCTGCGATACCAAAACGCAAGGGGGTACAGCAGAGAGCGCGTGTGACCAATTAGGACATGAACTACGAAAGCTTAAGCGTTCTTTTCTAAGGTTGTACTAACGAGTTTTAGACCAACCTGATGGAAGCAAAATATCTTTGATTCATTATTGTACTATAGATACTGCTAGCCTGGGCCCAAATAGAAGCCTCATGTACGTTGGCGTATACTTAGGAAACATCGCTTATGTTTAGACCCAGACTGGTTGGCGACAATACGCAGGGCGGTGATCGGGGGGGGGGGGGGGCAACGCTACCCCCGAGCAGAACCTCTACCCTAACCCTAACGGGTATAGGGTCACCCGTGCTTGGATGCTGTGGCTAAGTCATCACACGCTAGAGGCGCAGCAGAAGTTTCTGAGATTCTGAACATGAGGTGTCAAATGTCTCACCCGAAACACGACTTCGAAGCCATTCGTTCGCACCACATGTCGGCGGCTGATGATATACTTTTTTTCACGAAAAAAAGAACGGTTGTCATATTATACCCTATTCAGATCTAAACACTGCAATTAGAACAGCAGTACATTCTATCTCACACTAGTTTCAGCAAATTGTTCCCAGACGCTTGCTACGACAGAGGCATAGGGTATACCTTTTTTTGGCTGAAAAATGTTCCGAATGACGGGGCTCCTTGACGCCTGTACAACTGGAAACCCTTTTTGAGGACATATTTACTTGAATTTAGTATAGGGAGGGATTTGGTTGGCTCTAAACCTATTAATACAATCGTCGGAATAACATATTGTTTCGCAAAATATATGTTTTTTATATACCTATGCCGTGGGACTACTCATCGAGTTGGACTTCTTCCATTATCCTAACAAGCAGTTTTTGCCTGAGAGGGGTGTAGAGCTCATCAGGTTATGAGCCTCAGAAAAAAACGTCACATGAACCTATACCTATACGTAGCATGCCCCTCCATAAACATCGATGGAGTCCGAAAGGGGGCATGAACCGTCCCGCGTAGGCAAAACACAGGAGGCCAAGGCGTATGCTACGACAGAGGTAGGCATAACGTGGAGTACAAATCCAACCCCGGAAAGAGGTTCCAGATAATGCAGGTCGTACGGCTCCCGCTGGGCAACATGAGCTAGACCATACAGATATTCCATGAAACACGTAGATCATCAGGTGAGGATCGATGATCTGTCTATTTATGAAAGTTACTCAAAATGTCACGATTCACGAAAGTATATGTCACATTTTGTTCCATCACGATTCCTGTTTCTTTTTCTTTTTTGTTAGTTGGGAATGAAGCTTTATTTACCGGCAAGTATGCGACGCGGGACGTGCCGCGGTAGGCCTGGCCAGGGTTAGGGTGATGCCGGCTCTGGATGCCGCCGAGAAAGTTGTAGTTAATGACGATCGTGCCGACCGTCTCGTATCCCGACAATGGCTTTGCGCCGGGAGCGCGCGTACTGAATGTCATCGTTCCATCGGGCTGGGTACCTAGCAGACACCGACAAAGAGAAGGGAGCGTTTGAGCGGGATAGCGGGGTATGCTCATTGGGAGCGAGGAGGATAAAAAAAGACAGCGGTGGTTGAGTTGGGAGGCAGGAGGATGAAAAAAAAGCGCCATCTACTATACGAGTACTAGTGGCGGTGTTGCATTTGGCGGGGAGGGGGGGGGCACGAAAGGGGGAGCATGCGGATTGGAGGGTTGATTCCTGGAAACAACACACACGGAAAGGAGGAGGAGATTTTCCGAGGGGCCTAGCGACACCGACACAAAGGGTGCGGAGGGGTACATACACCATCGAGTACGGGGGGCCCTTGGGACTACAGACTCTCAATTACGACATTGGAGCGAGGGCCACGGAAAACTTTCCGCAGAAAATTCTCCGCAGCCAGCCGGGGAGGGCGCACATGCTCGAGCACGAGAGGCCCGTCGGATGACTTGTCTCCTAACCGCGACAAGAGAGAGAGGCGCGGGAAAAATCGCGTAATATATATCACACCCTGGACAATGTACAATAGTCCAATAGTCTATTAATAGTTTCCTATTGCAATTGACTGTCTGTTGTGGTCCCTAGTTCCAATTAATTGAAACCCATCGAGCTCTGTTGCACCGACAATTTCAATTAATAGACGCCCACCAGGTCCTGTTGTTTAGACAAATTCAATTAACACACGCCAATATATATCAACGGTTGAAGCAGCTGCTATTAATACTTACCCCCGGAACTCGATTGCTGAACCCGTAGTCTGCTGTCATGTACTACCCCATTCTATTGTACAGGCAATAGTCTACTGCAGCATATTGGAGATGACAATTATCTACGTAGACAACTCCATTTAATAGACAACTTTGTGAATAAATTATCCAGGCACTTCCATTTAATAGACAGCTTTGTAAATCAATTATCCAGGCAATTCTATTTAATAGACAACTTTGTAAATCAATTATCCAGGCAATTCTATTTAATAGACAACTTTGTAAATCAATTATCCAGGCAATTCCATTTAATAGACAACTTTGTAAATCAATTATCCAGGCAATTCCATTTAATAGACAACTTTATAAATCAATTATCCAGGCAATAAATCAATTATCCAGCCAATTCCATTTAATAGACAACTTCGTAAATCAATTATCCAGGCAATTCCAACTAATAGACAACACCCCAGTTCAATTGTGGCCACAATAGCCTATTATAATTAAAAATAGGAATCGTCCACGTAATAAAAACATTCATATTATTTTTCTTGTTTTTCATATTACACGTAGTACCTTATCTTATTTTTTTTAATTCCTTTTCTTTTCTTTTCTATATATCATATACTTCGGAGTATAAGCTAATTAACAGCAGCAGTAGTTATAGAAGACTGATATGGTGTCTTGTATGTCGCCAATACATATCGTACAATAAGGGAGCACAGAGTGGACAGTGAGAACAATTGCATCGACAGGTAGGAACATAAACCGTTAGTAGACAGCTACTCGTACTCGTAGACTAGTCTATTTTAGTCCAGGGTGTTATTTATAAACCCCATAGTCCGGGACTAGCATAACGGGTACGTATGACAGGCCGTTTCTGCTTATGCCTTGGACAATG
Organism: Undaria pinnatifida; assembly: GCA_012845835.1. Classification (NCBI taxonomy): domain Eukaryota; class Phaeophyceae; order Laminariales; family Alariaceae; genus Undaria; species Undaria pinnatifida. Next base: position 3,197,904 of record JABAKD010000003.1, read on the forward strand.
GACATCGCAATAGCCTATTGCACCTACAATAGACCCCCCGAGAAGTCTATTAATTGGAATTACTTGGACAATTGATTCGTAACAAAGCATTGCAATTCGAAATGCAAACGCAAGACACATTGTTGGTCCCGACTAAAATTGAATTAGAGGATTGTCAATTCACTGGAATATTCTCCCGCAACTTTTATGTGCAGGAGACTCCAATACTCTATTGCTTCTTCAATAGGATCGGGAAGTTACCCACAATAGAGTATTGCCTTTTCAGCATATCGTCCGATTACATGGAATTGGTTCGAACAATAGGTTTTTGCTTTGATATTCCAATTGAAAATTGTTTCAACAACTTGTTTCTGATCTTGCTTATTATAGGAATTGTTCTGTTGATAGGTTTCTGTCCTGCCCTTTCAATTGTACTTGATTGAACATTTTGTTTGCGGTCTGGTCTATTAATAGAAATGGTTCGCACAATAGGTTGATGCTCTGGTTTTCCAATCGAAATTGATTCAACGTTTGTTTCTGGTCTTGCCTATCAATAGGAATGGTTCGGGTAGGTTTCAGTCCTGACCTTCCCATTGCAGTTGTTTCAACTAATTGGTTCGTGTTTTGTCTGTTAATGGAAAAGGTTTACACAATAGGTTCATGCTGTCATCATCCAATTGAAATTGTTTAAAAAAATTGTTTCTGGTCTTGCCTGTTAATAGGAATAGGTCGGTCGATAGGTTTCTGTCCTGGCTTCTTTTCAATTGCATCGTTGTGAGACCTTTCATATATAGACATTTGTCCTGACCTTCCAAATTCAATTGTGGCCGCAATTCCGATTAATAGACAGCCCCCAACGTCAATTTGTGGGCGCAATTCTGATTAATAGACAGTAACCGAAATCATTGGAAGCTGCAATTCCGATTATTAGGCAGCAGCCCAAGTCAATTGTAGCCGCAATTCCGAGTAATAGACAACACACCCAAAATCATTTTTTGCCGCAATTCCAATTAATAGACAGCAGCCCAAACCAATTGTGGGCCGCAATTATAATAATTAGACAGCACCCGAAATCAATTGTGACCGCAATTCCGATTAATAGACAGCACCCGAAATCAATTGTAGACGCAATTCCGATTGGTGGACAGCACCCAAAATCAATTGTAGCCGCAATTTCAAATAATTGACAGCACCCCGATCAAATGTATCCCCAATTCCAATTGATAGACAGCAGCCCAAATCGATTGTAGCCGCGATTCCAATTAACAGACAGCACCCCAGATCAATTGCGGCCCCAATTCCAATTGACAGACAGCACCCCAAATCAATCGTGGCCCCAATTCCAATTAACAGACATCACCCCAAATCAATTTTGGCCCCAATTCCAATTAATAGACAGCACCCCATATCACTTGTGGTCACAATACAAAGTTCCCTTCCGGGAAGTGCCTGACGGAGTGGCGCAAGAACGAAATCCAAGCATCCAACACCTGACTGCCTGTGGGCAATAATTTTATACAATAACATATACTCGGTGGCAGTGAACACTATCTTCTTGTCCGCAGCTCGAGAAGCAGAGTGTGGGGAGGCGCCCTCCCGGCGACGGTTCGCTCTCTCCCCGTCGTGTGTGGAGAACCGTAAAGAAGTGGTGATCCCCATCAGTACGTGTTCAGCACGAGGACTCGCACGATGAGGACTTTTTTGTACGGGCGACTCTTATTACGTATGAATAAAATTTGAAAGTTTGCGTGGTGAAAAATAAGCGGACGGAAGGTGGATTTTCAACCGGCAAAGAAAAAAAAAACAGCAGTTGTTCCGTGCGCGGTCTTTCTATCGTGGTTGGTTTTGATGCTTTTTTTCTTTGTTTCGTGCGGGAATCAGCAACTTCAGAACAGGTACTCTTCTTGTCTTGCTGAGCCAGATATTGAAGCGCACGACGAGTGATCCACGCCAGGATGGACAATCATCCCCCTTCACCACACCAGCTCGTCGCAGAAAGTGCAAAATGACAATAACCATTGATACAAAAGTCTTAAATCCAAACGGCCCTAATATTTTCGTCCAGAATGGCGATGCCGCCCACAGCAGCAGCAAAATACAGGAAATCGATTACATATACGAAGCAGGCCCCGAAAAATTCAACTGGCAACAGCAGTACGGCGCAGATGGATGTGCCACACACGCACGGTGTCACCTGCTGGTGGTGCTGTGCTAGGCGGCATTTTTTTTTACGTTGTTGTGCTCTCTGCGTGTTGGCTGTGCTCATGGCTGGCTGTGTTCATGAGAGGGCAAAAAACAGACCGAAGAATGTTTCCACTGGGCCTGGTACGCGCCCATAGGGTATATGCTACCATAAGAAAAGGTATACCCTTTATGCGCGTGCACGATGCTGGATGTTGCGGAAACCCGGGGATTTGCCTCATCCATGCCCAAGGTCAAAAAAGTTTAAAAGGCTTGCCACGCGCGACACACTGCACGGGTCGCGCCCAAACCTCCAGCAACGTCACCCCAACAGTCAAATTGTGCCCACCCCCCCTTACATTTCGGACAAAGGTGCGAGCACGAAGAGATGTGTCCGCAAAAAAAAAAAAAATGACAACTATATTCCGCGCAGAAAACTATCTATTTTTTCGCAGAAAAATCTCACCAATCAGCGCGGCATACATGGTGGAACACGTCGGACATTTGGGCCCCATAGCTCTGAATGTCCTCAGAATGCACTCTCGGTGCATGTAATGCCCCTGGCATTTCGAAAGCAGCAGGGCAGGTTCATTCGCGCTAAACCCGTCCAGACACACTGCCGGTCGAGAGCACAGGCGGGTGGGGTGGCGAAGGGGGGCGGGCGGGGGGGCGAAGGGGGCGGGCGCGGGGGGGGGGGGGGGTACTTATTTCATATCTGGCCGTAGTCCTGTCATCATAAACCCCTCGCAAACCTATAATTCCGGGACGGGGCACGTCGAGCTTTCGCCGTCCAGGCAGACACTCGTTGCACCAAGCTCGAAGCGACGTGAGGTGTTCGGCGCGTCGCATGAAGAGTTAGCCGTACCTTGGTAAGAACCGGTTTGTGACGCGGACTTCCTCAGCTTGTGCGTATTTGCATTCGGATGACAGCTTCGACTTAGTTTTTTTTTGTTAAAAGTGATCACTTCCAGAGACAGCGAACGGAGGGGGGGGGGGGGAAATCGCGCGCGTCTGAGCGCGCTCGACACCACCTGTTTCTCGCCTCCGCTGTCGCTGGGGAAACAATTACTCGTGAACAACTTCACGCTGGTATTGGGCCACCTTTTGGTCTCACCAGCACACGACTCATCCGCCGCGACCATGGCGGTGCGGTTCTGGGCGACTTATATTTACGTAAGTGTTACTCTGGACCCTCTTCTCATCCTCCGGCGGATGGCGGGGGAAAAAAGCGTAGCCACTTGAGAGCCCCCACTCCACTCCCGATAATGATTTTCTAAGTAATTTATCCCCAAAAAAGCGTTTCCAGATAAAAAAAGAGGCTTAAGGTCACCTCTCTTGCACGTATTATTTTCATACATGGTGGTGTGTCGATTTAACTCTGTTGTATTCGCAAATCCAGCGCAAGCTTGCGCATCCTTCACTTCCCGCGGGCGAAACGTTCACCAGCTGTTGGCGCCCCCTCCCTTTCCCTCGGTCAGTCCCGGTTGAAAGTAAAAGAAGCTACCCCTGTCCCCTATACTAGCGCCGCCTGACCAACGAGCTGTGATAGGGGCATACACCGTTTCGGTATTTTTAAGGCGTCCTCACTTCGAAACCTCTGCACTTCATCCATAAACAGACTTATAGATTAAAGCTACAAATGTGCAAACCGATGAACAATCAACCCCATGGCCTACGAGAAAGCATACAAAAAAAACACACACACACAAATGCAAAAAACAAAAAAACGACAACCCGACGAACTTGGGGTAAGCAGCGCCCCCGCCACTCGGAAAAAACACAACGCTAAAAAAAGGCTACCAGGCACCAGGTAAACTCTACGGTGACACGCATCTTAAACGCCTTTACAGCCAGAAACCCGTTTTTTTGGGACAAATGACTTGGAGTTAGATTAGGGAGGGGTCTTAGGGCTCTGAAGGGGTTAAGCCCTCTCATCGTATTCCAACGATTTTAGTTCCTGATTTTTTTAGGAGCCCGATCAACCAAATGTATTTAGGCCAAAACGAAAAAAATCCAGGGCCTTTCATGGGTCGGATCATGGGTCGCGGGCCACGGATCGGATCGGGGTGACCTGGACCGACCCGTGACATGTGGACACCTCCTGACCCGACCCGTGAGAGTTCGACACCTCCTGACCCGTCCCGGCTCGACCCGTGGCGTTTTAAAATACCTACTGACCCGACCCGCGGGCCGGGTCATGACCCGTGGAAAGCCTTGCCAAAAATGCTATCCCTATCCCCTTTCGAGAAACGCCTCTCACCAGCGCACGTCTCGTCTGCCGCGACCGTAGCGGTGCAGTTCTTGGCAGCATCCACCAGTCGTTTGAACTCCCTTTCCCTCGAACCACTGGCGCTCTGCGAACTCTGCGAAGCCTGTTGTACCGATTGTGCCGACAGTACTGCCTGAGACGGCCGCAACCGTCCTCCGCTTCCTCCTCCGCCGCCCGCCGCAGCCGCTGCCGACGCCGCCCCCATCGCCGTTGTCCCTACTGTTGCGGGGGACCCGTTGGCACCTGATGAACGGACGAACGAGCAATGAAAAAACGAGAACAAACTCTTCCATCGGACTTGGTTCGTTCCGGCACGCATTTGACTGTGTTTGCGATACATGACGACAAAAAAATAACACCCTGATGGACGGATGAATGGGGGATAAAACATTTGGAACAAATTCTTCCATTCGACTGACGACAAAAAAAGAACACCCTGCTGGACGGATAAATGGGGGATAAAACATTTGGAACAAATTCTTCCATTCGACTGAAAAAAGGCCAGATCCACTCCGGCATGCATTTTGAATCACAAAAAAATACAAAAACATCTGGTATGCAGAATCCACGCAAAAAGTCTATTCCTGAGCACAAAAACGAACACAGAGCACGTGAGGAACACGCGTACGAGAGAGTGAGAACGGCAGCAGCGGCGGCGGGGACGGAGGTGGCGCTGGCCCAGCAAGATTACAGCAGCTCGGCCTGGCTAGGTGATCACCGCGATCGCCACCACCAGAACAGACAACAAAGCCAGTTTTGAATATTAGAAACAAGCAGGCGACACCAACAGCAGTCGCAGCACAGCAGCCGTAGCACAGCAGCATCGCGAGCAGTAGCAGTAGCAGCAGCAGTAGCAGCAGCAGCGGCGACTGCGGCGGGGATGGCAGTGGCTGAAAAAAAAGCTTCGGCGACGGCGGCGTGATATAACGGCGGTGGTTGAAAAATCAGCACTGAATACAAGAACATCACAGCAGTAGCTGCTGCAGCAGGAGCGGCACGAGCAGCAAGCACGAGGTAATCGCAGCGCGCGCCCACTCGCTAGCACCTATCCCTGAGGTCGCGCCTACGCGCCATGCTTCCCCAGCTACCCTTTGGTGCTTCCGTGCTCCCATGGTTGGCTTGTGTCTACCGCTGCCAATCACAGCGAGCGGTGTCTGTGAAGTGTGGGTTGTGTCCTTGTGCTCTGTGGGCGTTGTGCCGTCATTGCGCCTGGAGAGCGTCGGGGAAAAGATCTGTACAATGCAGAACAATGGATGGGCTGCTAGAGGTCGATTGAACTTTTGCCGCAGTTCGGTCCAAATCGTTCGCTCAGATTGGAATTTCCCGCCCGTTTTGCGTCAAATTCCTCGTTCAAAGTTCGTTCGTGGTATTTTTTAGATCGGGTTTTGGGTTTTGCTTTCATGTCACAAACACAAAATGAATGCTCGCCGCCGCTGCCCCCACTCCAGGAGACCCGTTGGCACCTTGAGGGTGTGGGTGGGTGGGTGGGTGGGTGGGTGTGACGACAACAGTAACAATAACAGCGGCAACAACAGCAACAGCAACAACAACAACAACAACTACGAAAATAGCAACAACAACCACCACCACCACCAACAACAACAATAACAACAATGGCAGCAGCATGTACACTCCATAATATCACCTATGAGGCGAAGACGTCGCTGGTATGCTGATGGTCGCTGTATCGCGACCATTAGAGAGGCGTGGAACTCGAAAACTGCAACGGCGGCGGCAGCGGCAGAGGGAGTGAGGCGTTGGGGAAAGAAAAACAAGCGGGCAACAAAAAAATCAGTGCTAAAAAACAAAAAAAAGAGGTGCGTTCATTAGTGGATATACCCTGGAGGGCACTCGGGGTATACATCCGAGTATGACCACAACAACCAGGCTGGGTACCCGCGTACCCCAGAGTGTATCAAGTGTACCCGTTCTGTAATACCTAGCTCGCTAACACCTACCGTAGCCAGCGACTTTACTATTAGCGTAGTCAGCCAACAGTCACCGCAAACACTGCCCTACTGCAGGAAGCTGTCGCGCGTGTCTCATTACCGTCCGGGCGACCGGTCACCTTACTGGAAGCTTATTTTTGCAATATCTCGCCAACTAACATAACTAGTCGGCGGCGTACTACTAGTATAGTCAGCCACGTCACAGCCCAACTAAACGCTTAACAATCGTATATCGAAGAACATCGACGGTTTACTTCCCCACCCAGCTGCAGCGGGAGCCCCTCAACAGTGCTGATACGTGCGAGCCCTGTATCCCGGCACTACTCAGGGCACCGGCACTATTGCGGAGAGGGGTATTCTTGAGAGATATCATGAATATAAGGTTCCGGTAGTTCACGGCACTACAGAGAGCAGTGGCACTGTTCAACCGGCACTATCGGGGGGCCCCCATTGCAACACAGCAGCAGGGGTCCCCCCGTCTACCCCCAATAAGGCAATACGACCGTCTTTTTGAGGGAAGCCGCCTTATTTATTCCGGGTGATGAGTGCTATTCCCCAGTCGCGGCGTTCAATTCCAACCATCTTATATCGGGATACCGCCTTATACAGGGATACCGCCATACGGAGGGACCCCCACTGTAACTGGCAAAGTCCAGCCAACTCGCCGCCCTATCGGTGCTGCATGCAACGTCACTCACCAGCACAACAGTGCAATCCTAGCTGTGCGATGCGTGTTACGGTAAAGGTATACCTTTTTTTGGCTATACCCAAAATCGTCGAACTGCCATTCTTGTTGTGCAAAATAACTCAAGCTTGGTATGCTTGGGCCACGGGTTTTGTTCATCGGATTGCACTTTCAGTTTGCTCAAAGCTTTTGGGTCGAAGGCATAGAGCTTCTCTAGCAATCACCGTCAGAAGGAAAACGGCGCACCTCCATCGTAGCAGGTCTCGGATTACACAGCTAAAACTAGCATAACAACCTAATCGGCGACATACATGCGGTCGTCTCAAAGCTCTACAAATCACCGCTCGCAGCTAACTGCCACAGCAGCCAACCCAAAAAACTAATCGGGTAATACAGCCAGCCAGCCCTACAAATCACTGCACGCAGCTAACAGCATCAGCCAACTAAATAACAAATCGGATCTACTTAATACAGCCAGCCAACAAATCGCAATACCTAGCCAACTAATGACTAGTCGGGCGACGCATAGGCAGACAGCTCACAGCCCTGGAAAATGAAGAAAACATCGGGCGAGAAAATTGCAAGCGATTGGGGCTGCAGCACTGCAGCACAGGTTTTAACTATTTTACCACTGCAAAACAAGTATCACATTGACTACACGTGGAAGGCGTCCACACCTCGGACAGATCACGATGTAGATCATGCAGATCATCTAGATCATCCACAACAGATCCTGTAGCTCCCGTTACGATATGTTATGCTGGATCTAGATTTGTACAGTGCGGACCCAACCCAGCAAAACATGTGCCAGATCAGATCATGCAGCTCGTATGGCTGGCAACATGAGCTAGATCATACAGACCTTGCCTGAAGTATTTATATCAACTAGTGGGGAGAGATGATCTGTCCGATGCCTGGAAGGTTCCCAAAACGTGGATGCAGCACCACCCTTCCACATATCGGACAGATCATAATCATGTTAATCTACAAGCTCTCCCTTCGGACGTGAAATACAAGGAGGCAGAATGCTAGGCCAAAAGAAAAAAAACGAGCGTAGAAACCTAAAAACACTAAAAAACATAACGTAGGAGGGAACAGTAAAACAGACTATTATTAAGGGAAGAAAAACGAACCAAAAGAGGGTGGCGCAAGAGAAGAGAGCGAAATCATATATGATGAGACGCAGCACAAGAATTAAGTTCTCGCATTAATCAGATGGAATCAATAGCAGTAGCACGACGAACGGAGCAGCAGTCCCAGTCACACACCAATTAGCAGTATACTGCGTATCCTAAATACGGTGGGGGACTCCCAATAGTGCGGGTTGAAGCGTGTCATCATTGTTCTCTGTAATGCCGGCAAACGTAGCACAACTGGACCTCTTCACACAAAAACAACATATATGTATGGCAGCCCTGCTATCACCAATGGTGGTGTCTTGAATAGCAATAGTAGTACTGCCGGCACATTGGGTTGGTACATAATGGCACTACTAATATAATGTGATGCTGTCTCCCCACACACAAAAAAAACACACGCAGTACAAAACTAAGCACTTGTATTAATAGTAGTAGCATATTAGTGGTGGTGTCGTGAATAGCATAGTAGTGCCGGTATATCGGCTGGCACATACCGGCACTATTAATACCATGTGGAGCTGTCTCCCCACACAAAAAAAAACACACACACGCAGTATTTGGAATGATTTATTTTTCATCTGTTTCCTGAGATCGCTCGGTTGGTGCATCCCTGACCTCTCAGGACGTCCCACTTTGACACCGCCTCCTTTCATTCCTAGCGGAGCGTCTCCAGCTTTTCTTTGATTTTCTTGCTCCACCGAATTATTTTCAGCTTTTTTTTCTTTCTTTTCCAGCTGTTTCTTGACTTTTCAACTGCTTTCTTTAAATTTGGTTTCTGCCAACACGATCTTGAATCTTTTCGTCATTTGTTCTTCCATTTTTGGGTAGGTTGAACTTCCTTCAAATTGGAGCATCCCTGGCCTTTCAGGACGTCCCACTTGGACATCGCCTCCTCTCATTACATGTGGACCGGTTAAACTCTTTTTTTGTTTATTGCGCCACCTCATAATGATTTTCTTATTTCCGTTCTTCCAGTTTTTTCTTGACTTTTCAACTGCTTTCCTCAAATTTGGTTTCTGCCGACACGATTATAGTTTTTTTCGCCATTTGTTCTTTTTAGTGTACGTTGAACACCTTCCAAATTTGCCGTTTTTTTGTTTTACGCTTCAACTTTTTGATGTTTTTTGCTCGTGGAGAAGCTGGACTCCTTTCAAACTTGCCGTCTGTGAGGACAGTTAGTTGAAGTTCACACACCCACGCACGGATTTTTGTGTGGTCAGTGCCCAGGCTGCACACAACACAGAGCAAGCTTGAGCTCCGTGCTCCGACCGAGAAATGCGCTCGATTTACCGCTCTTCCCTCTGCAAAAAGTCGAAGTAGGGAGGTGGTGGTGTTGCGTCAGGCGGTGGAGGTGGCGGGGTTGGTGGTGCTGACACAGAGGGGTGGTCCGTTGTCGGCGGGAAGGGTAACCCCAAGTGGCCGTCCCCCAAGAAGGGTCGCGTGGGCCATTTCGTGGCCAAAACGAGGAGGAACTCGTCTGCTCAGTACTGTGGATGCGATCGTCGCAGGAGCGACGACGCGGAAACGTGCCCGCTTTTCTACATTACTACGGAGACCCACTGTTAGCAGGATGAAGTATCAAAACAAAACAGGGGGCGAACAAGCACCCGCGTTTGTTCAATCGCGTTTGATACAAGCTTATTTTGATGGCACGTCTTACCGGGAATACAGAGCCTTAATCGAACAATCGTAGCGTAGGAGAGCTCGCCATAGGTGTCGATGACGTCCTTTTTTGTATGTAACTTCATCCTGTTAAGAGTGGATCTCCGTAATAAGAAGCGCCACTGGGGTGCTGGGAGCAACCCCAGACTCTGCGAGTGGTGTGGCGGAGACACTGGGGGTTCATCGTCTATCGGTATCGCCAGCGACGGTGCTGGTGCTGACCCAAGCAAGGGTTAGCCAGGATTATGTGTTGAGCTTGATAAGGTTTGTGTTGATTTTTTTCCGGCGACCGCGGTGTATGATGCGGGCTGTGGAGGGTTGATAGGTGTGCGTGTCACAGCTATGCCGGGCGTCATGTGTCTCCGCGCGGTTCGCCTTCGGCAGTTGGGACGCGTCCTTGCGCCCGCGGTGGCGGCTATCGTGCTGTTTGCCACCTTCTTTGGTTGCAAACAAATCCTGTTTTGAGAATTGCAGATTCTTTTCTGCCATACCACGATGCGAACACGTGTACTCCCACGTTTGCTGTTCCGTGTGTGCTTGACCAGCCTGGACCAATTTCCACGTAGTGTGGAAGGAGTGCTTGGGATCGCGCAGCGGTGAGAAGCTCAAATTCGCCTGGGTTGTGCCCCAGACGAGTGTACTCGGGTGAGTTCGCTGTTCATTATTATTTATTTATTTTTAGCTCTCCGTTTTTTTAGAGGGTATAACAGTTCCCCCCCGGGCCCTGCTCGGTTGAGTGATGCGGTGCTGTGCCTATCATGTACCAGGGTACCTGGTAGGTTTTAATACGGGAAAAAAGCCGGTTCGTTTTAAACTTGCACCAACAAAACTCGAGTTTCAAGTTACGAAACATGTTGAGCTCGTTTCTGTGCGTCGAGTTGCGCAACGTAGCGGCCGCGCGGTGCCGAGAGGTGTGGCGTTGTGCCGGCCAGTTCCCTACCGTGTAGAGCAAAACCATGTGTGCTATGCACGCAGAACCCCCCCCCCCCGGCTCTACTCGCCTGAGCGATGCTGTGCCCATCATGTAGGTTTTAGTACGGGGAAAAAAGCCGAGTGTCGTGCTCTACCGCGTGGTGCAGTCTGCCATGTTTTTTAGCCGTGTGTGCCATGCTTAGCCGTGTGCCGTGCTGTGCGATGCTGTGCCGTTCCGTGCCGTGCTGTGCCGTGGTGTTCCGTGCTATGCCGTACTGTGCTGTGCCTTTTTTTCCCACCAGCATTGGTGTTGCGTTTCGTCTTTCGTCCTCACCAGATGGCTGAGTTGACGGTGCAGATGACTTTCACAACAGTAGATGTTTCGGCGTTGTCTTTTTGTGTCGCTGTTGGGCATCATTTAGGTGTCAACATTGGGAAAAAAGACGGTCCATTTTAAGGTTGAAACTGCCAAAATCGGGTTCAAAGTTATAAAACGTGTTGCGCTGCGCTGCGCGTTAAGCTGCGCAACGCAGCGGCCGTGTTTCGTTAATACCAGGTAGCTGAGTTGACGGTGCTGGGTGTGATTCGCAGTAAAACTCCCCCCGCCTCTGCTCGGCTGAGCGATGCGGTGCTGTGCCTCTTATAATGTACATGGAAAAAAATCTTCGTGTTAAACTTGAACCTACAAACTTCCAGCAGCAAGTTACGAAACGTGTTGCGCTGCGCTGCTGAGCGCTGAGCTGCGCAACGCAGCGGTGTCTCTTTCTCTCTTGACAGATGCTGTGCTCTTCCTACTCATAAACTTCCCTCCCCCCCCCCCCTAAAATATGTATATAATACTCGGCCTCGGTCGGCACCGACGCCGTAAAACATTGTATGTTAGGGTTGGCGTTGGTTGGCAACAGCGCCGTAAAACATGCCAACCACTGCGTGAGCTAGACAACCATGGTACCGTTTTTTTTTTGCGGCCACCATGGTGGTTATCGAGTTAGATCATATTGTGCAGGGTGGATACCCTTAACTCCGCTCAAGAGGAACGATCGCATCACGTAGTGAGAATATGGTAAGGCACCCACGAGGCAGTTCCATAGAGTTACCTATTGCTGTCTCTGGAGTGGCCACACCAGAAAACAAAGTACCTCAAGTAACTCATTGGCGCTGTCATACATAAGCATAAAAGTAGGCACAAGGTGCCGAAGTCCGTCTTACGAGTAGGCACAAGGTGCCGAAGTCCGTCTTACGAGCGGTTCTTGGAAGGGTGCAGTTCACCCTTCACGCGACTCGCCGAACACCTCACGGCGCTTCGCGCTCGGTGCAAGCAATGTCTGCCTGGTTGGTGAAACCTCGACGTGCTCTGTCCCGGCATAGCAGGGATGCGAGGGTTTGTAGTCATACAACTACGGCCATGCATGGATGTCGAGTACACCCCCGCCGGTACATGCCTTCATTTTTATCACGCATAGGGTTCAGCATCCTCACTTCTCAACTTTCTATGCTCGTCGATTCGTTAACTTTTTAGCGTCCCTACGAGTACGCATATGCACTCGGGAGAATTCGAATTGACATCGTTGGCTTTTGTAGGGCCGACATTCACCTACTGCTCCATGTGCAAAGCTTAATATGCTCCGTGATCTTAAGCGTGCAATACCTTTATTTTGACGGTTGGATTTTTTTCCCACTTATACCCACTGCACGTTAGCTTAACCACGCTGTTGTCTTCCACTCAAATCTTCCCGAGTGCATATACGTGCTCCAAGGGACGCGAACGAATTGACGAATCGACGAACATACTAAGCGGAGAAGTGAGAATGCTGAACCCTATGCATGAAAAAAATGAAGGAATGTACCGGGGGTGGGGGTGTACTCGACATTCATGCATGGCCGTAGTCGTATGGCCATCGTGATATGACCCTTGCATCCCTGCAACGCCGGGAAGGAGAAGGTAGGGTTTTCACTGACCAGACAGACTATGCTTGCACCAAGCGCGGAGCGCCGTGAGGTATTCGGCGAGTCGTATGAAGGGTGAGCTGCATCCTACTACGAACCGCTTGTGAGGCGACTTGCATATGGATGACAGCTTCAACAAGTTAATTTAATTTCCGGTATGGCCACTTCCAGAGACCGCAATGGGAGTACTATGTAGTTGCCTCGTGGGTGCCTTACCATAACCAGTACGTTATACGATCATTCCCCTTGTGTGGAGTTAGGGTTCTCCACCCCGTACAACATGATCTAACTCGATCGCCAGCTGCGATCGATCGCGAAAAAAAAAAAAAAGGAACCCTGGTGGCTAGCTCATGTAGTGAGCGGCATGTTTTATAGTGTCGTTGTCAACCGACGCCAACCCAACCTATAAAACACAACAGGCATATGGCTTTCATGCCCGCGTTTTCCGAGCTCCAATTCGATTGGCCGAGGGAGCCCTCCCTCGCCCCTCCTCGGCCATTCAGGGGGCGACACGCGCGCGGCGGGAGTTTCCCTTCGAGGATCCCCCCCAGTCCCGCCGCACCGGCTTAGCAAATTCAGTGACTACCATGTCATCATACGCATTAGTAGAGTGGATGCAGATTCAATTACTTGCTGAATTCAGCGCAGCTTGATTGTCGAACAGCACAAACCTACCGCACAACATCATCAGCGTTCGGCAGCAAGGAAAAGAAGCAACACACAACACTCCCCAACCAACACGACATCCGCTTCCAGGTCGCCGACAAAACACCACCCACGTACCGCACGACATACACACCCACCGACCAAGCCATCCATCCACCAACCAACCCACCTACCATGCTACAGCAGTAAACCAGCAAACGGATGCGTTGTTGCGCTCTCGAACTTCGCCAGAGCAGGCCGGTTATACAGCGGAGAGAACAAAGTACTGCTGTTGTACCAAGGAAAATAACAGCTCCACCTCCCACAAGCACGAAAGTACACACCCACGCACGCAACGACCGAGACCCACCCACCCAACAAACCAACAGCCAACCGACCAGCCCATCCTACCGCCAAACACTCCGACCAATAAGCGCTACAGTAGTACACAGCAGCAGTACAGCAGTACGTACCTGCTGGTACGTACACCAGCAAACAAAGGCGATTGGTTCGTACTTGATTTTTCATCTTGGAAACACAATCAGGGGTACGTTGCACCTCCAGCGGAGTACAATAACAATGACGTGTTAACCACCCATTCTCACCCATCCACCGACCTACAACCCACCCTCAAACCGGTACAGGTATCTACTGCTGCATGCTGAAGATTCACGGCATATCTGTGATTACAACGCCCACGACCAAAACAAAGCACCCTCGGTAAGGTTTACTCAAGGCGTGGTGGTCCGTTTTAGTTAAATCTTCGCCGAGACCGTTCTCTGGGGTATTGAAAAAAAATGAAAAGAACGGCAGCTAGTCCACTACGATGTAAAAACGGTGATCATTTTTACCAGCCCCGTTGAAAAGGATGCTGCTTGATCGGCAGACGTGTCTATAGTTACAATATTTATAATTACAATAACACACCCCGACACGCCCGCGCTTCCATTGACCGGCAAACGGCCTAATCAGCAGCAGCGCAGACAGGCACCACAGCAACAGCACGCCTCTCACACCAACCAGGTGCCAGCCACCTGCACTAATAACAGTACTCCAACGAGTCTGGGACGAGAGCGGCTACTTTAAAATACAATACCACCACGAAGGCAACGGTTTCCGTGGATACCATCTGCGACCTTCGCTTGGCGCAGCCCAATAAGAAAAAGGGGGGAAATGAGGCGCGCGAAGCGCGCCGATTTGTGCGCTTGTATGATATAGGGGGGGGTACCGGGACGCGGGGGGGGGGGGGGCTAAATAGTAGGAAGAGTACAGCATCTGTCAAGTAAGAAACAGACACCGCACGGCCGTTGCGTTGCGCGTTGCGTAGCGCTCAGTAGCGCAGCGCAACACGTTTCGTAAGAAAACACCCAGGCGAACGACAAAAGGTCAGCAAACTGGGCAAAAACGAAAAACAGACGACGAAGCCTCTGAAACATACAAATATCAATCAGTGATCCAATAGCACGTGGTTCAAACCTCGAAATCGCAGTCTCTTTTGGCGCAATGGTAGTGTAAAGCGGGAGGACACACCAGAAGGTAGTCCCCAGTTTTTTTCAATAGGACGTCGCCGTCTTTCACGATTCCGGTGCAGTCGATGTTGATGTCGCACGTGTGTGAGGTTGCGTCGTCTGTTTTTCATTTTCGTTCAACTTGTTAATCTTCTGTCTTACGCCTAGGTTTTGTCGAGCTTCTCTGGGTATTACGTTTACTATTGAATTTACTATTTCTGTGCGTATTGTTTCAACACACTACCATTCATGCGTCGATCTTTTCGCAGGCGTTGCTTGGTTATGTTTGTAATACTCACGTATACCATTGCGCTAAAGCCCAACATGCCTGCACAGAAAGAGGAGTGCAAGGTCCTCGGTACTTCGGCCGAAGAAGAGACCAAGCTCGACTGTGCTTCGACCCCTCCTGACCTCGGTGACAAATTCTGCAGGTAAGCGTACTGAATGCGATTCCTTGCTACCGGTTGTAATACCCTCTTTGAGCGTTCAGCTCCCTATCTTGATACATGCCAAGAGTCTACCAATGATGCAGAAATTAGACTTAAGAGCCCGCCTCCTCCGAAATTTGCGCACCGCCATATTAGCTAGCAGGCGTGCGCCCGACACTGGTCAGGTCGCTTGGCGTCGTCGCGCCCTTCGGCGCCATTTCTTGAATACCACACGCAGGGCTGCTGCTAGTGTAAACTCGCACGATTCCTATGCAGTTCGAAGCGATGTCTCTAGTTTGCGAACTCGACCACCCCGTCGACCTCTTGGCATTCACACTTTCAACGCTCCTGTATTCACACATCCCTGAAACAAGTAATTTTCGGTAGCCTGATTTGAATGACCCAAACATTTTCACTTGCAAGCATTGTGGCGCCCAGCTTTGGCGGGAAGAAAGGACGCTCAACTGTTGCAAGTCTGGCGCCGCTGCAATTCCACGTCTTCGGCCTGCCAGTGATAACATTTGGCGCCTCTGTAATACACGAGTACTTCGCACCTGCCAACGTAAATACAATGTGGCCTATTCTCTCCTTCAAAGCTCTCGGTGAAGGAGGTTGTGAAAATAGAACTTGGATTTATCCTAAACCTCCTTCCATGCTTACTTTGCATTGTAAAGCCTACCATCGTATCTTCGATTTGCAAGAATAACACCAAATCAAGAATGTTACCAATAGCTCAAGATTTTACATCTATGTACGGCTCGGAGTTTGTAGACCAGGCCCAACATCTAGGCGTCGACCCTGGTATAGCAGAAATCTTACCAAACCACGTGCGAGAAAATATGTCATGGACCCAGCAATATCGTGCAGGTGTCGAAATAATTAAAGTAACTCTATTAGTTCGGAACCTGGCTTCATACCATTTGCGGAAACTAGCAGAGTCAAACGACGGCAACGTCCTCGGACAACAAGCTTCCGCCCCCAGCGATCGCGGCAATCCTTTACACATCAGGTGAGCAAGACTAACCAACTAATTTACTTAGTCGGGCGACGCACAAGGCAGACAGTTGACAGACCTGCATAGAGAATAAAAAAGGTGTGAGAAAACAAACGTCTGACGCGTGCTACGTCAGAGGTACGAGCAATTTTCGACAGAAATGGTTTCTGAAGGACGGGGCCCCTTAACCCCTCAAGAGCCCCCAAACCCCTCCCTATACTAAATCCGAGTAATTTCGTCCCCCAAAACGGGTTTCCAGTTGTAAAAGGGGGTTAACCCAAAATCGGCGGAAGTGGGCCAATCGTTTTCTTGCATGATGATTCTCGCTGTGTACCTAGGCCATGGGATCGGTTGCATTTTTTTTTCTCTTCTCCAAATCCGTTTTTCGGAAGGAGTCTTAAAGCTCCGAAAATGAGTATTCCTCCGAAAAAAAAAGTGGCGTACGTACCTCTATCGGTAGAGGTTACCAACCATTGTTGTTGTTGTTTTTTTCCCCTGCAAGGGCTGTTTGGCTCGATAAAACAATGGTTGGCGTGCCTCACCAAACTGTGCCCCCCCTTTTCTTTTCTAAACTGGAAACGCAACTCGACCTCGAAAAAGACTCACGACCATGGAGGTATACATAAAAAAACTAAATCTGCCCAAAAAATATGGTGGAATCCCGGCGGTTTCGGGTTTAACGAGCCCCCTCAGTCAGAGGGTATTTTAACCAAAAAGAGGTACTGAACCTTTATCGCAGCGCGCGTGTAATATTATTGTCATCACCAATAAGGGCAAGCAAGTTTATGGCAACTACCATTATCTTTTGCCGTTGTTGGCGTCCACCCTGGCAAAACCCATGCTAGGGGTCATACACATTTGAAGAATACTACATCTGAAAAAGCGAACGGCCGGCATATCACGCAGCTCGCAAAGTACGAGTTTCGACCGTAAAAACTGTGGAGCTCACAGCTCACAGCTGACGTGTTTAGAATACGTTTTGTAACATCGCACACGCTGATTGGGGCCGCAGCACAGCTTCTAACCCTTTCGCCGCTGCAACACAAATCCCACACAAAAAGTGGATGATTCCCGTACCGTGGGGGCAGTGCCACCCTCCCACACATCTGACAGATAACAATCCTATTGATCTGTTGATGATCTGTGTCTGTCAAGCAAGACGGATCTCTGGTCAAGACCTCACAGCTGACGTAGTCAGTAATAAAACTACCAAATATGATCTGCATGGGCTATAGATCATACTGCCGAGTGAGAGCCGTAATGCATGATCTAGCTCGTATTTCCTGTTTTGGATGTGTGCTGCATAGATGGTATCGAATAGTGGGTAACCGGGGGAGGAGGCGCAGGGATCGAGATAAGGGAAGGATGGAGAGGGGGAGGCACCGAAGATTGAAATACGGGAAGGAGCGCGGGGGGGGTTCCGAATATCACGATCCTATCCTGTTTTTGACACACAAAACCATTATTATTGATAGAGATCAAGCCCAGCATAAATCTATATATCTTAGTTCGCTTATCACATATGCACATCCTTACGTCTGCGGATATCTCCCGCCTCTGACCGCCTTTCCGCGCGGTTTCTTCGCTGAGGCGTGCCCCCGCCTCGCCTGCAACCACCGGCTCAGCTGATCCGCCCGCTCGGCGCCGTAGCGCGCGCGCGAGGCCTCGACGTCGAGATCTACGACGAGATCTCCGAAAAATCGTGCCCCGTGAGACGTTTGGTGCGTAGTCTGCACACAGGGCTAATGTCTTCGCGTTATTTCTTCGGTACGTGTTCTCTGACCTCCGACACACGGGGGGGGGTCGATTACCTGGCCGGCGTCGCCATTGTAAAGGCCACTAAGCGAGGTTTGTGCTAGGATCTGGGGAAGAAAAGTTCGTAATCCCCGAGAACACATGCCACCCAGGCGTAGTGGAGAACTGCGAACTCTCAATATTTTTGAACCCCCGGTAGTCTACAGCAGCACGTATACATGTACATGATGTACAGCAGTAGCTGAAGCTATGATGAGCCTGCAGCATCACGAAGCTACAAATGGTATATGCACAGCAGCATCACGAAGCTACAAATGGTATATGCACAGCAGAATCACGAAGCTACAAATGGTATATGCACAGCAGCAGCTAGGCGTCGTGGAGAACTGCGAACTCTCAATATTTTTGAACCCCCGGTAGTCTACAGCAGCACGTACATGTACATGATGTACAGCAGTAGCTGAAGCTATGATGAGCCTGCAGCATGACGAAGCTACAAATGGTATATGCACAGCATCATCACGAAGCTACAAATGGTATATGCACAGCAGGTATATGCACAGCAGCAGCTGTGGCCGCGCCTTTCTGCGTAGCAACGCAGAGCGTCACCCAGCTGGGGTGAACCGCCATGCTCTCCCATAATTTCCAGGCTGCCTTCTCGCATTGTTTCGCCGCACACGGGAAATCGGGAAAAAATTGTCGGCATTTTCCCTTTCCAGTATCTCCCATATATGAATTACCAAACTTCGTCTAACTCTTGGCATTACTTCTTACCCTCTTAATATTTACTATCCTGCGCTGCGACCGGCGGCCGTCCAGGCCGCCGGCGTAGCCCCTTGTATGATATACCATAATGACAAGATACATGATGTATATGATGTATATGATGTATATGATGTATATGATCTAGATGAAGTATATGATGTATGTGATGTATATGATCTATATGGTCTATCTGATCTGTATGATCTAAATGATATACATCATCTACATTATCTACATTATCGGTACGAAATTTACATGATCTACATGATCTGCATGATCTATAAGATACATATGATCTACATGATCTATATATGATCTACATGATCTATATATGATCTGTTCGAGGAGTGTATCCACTCCCACCGATTCCAAGGTGGTTTACTGCAAAACGTGGTGCGTGTATCCTTCGACTACCGCGAAAAAAATCGCCCATTGATGCCAAGGTCGTTTACTCCAAAACGTGGGGGCACTGCTATTACCTGTACACCGGTAATCACCGCAAATTGCAATGAATGGTGGGCAACAATTAATAAGACAAAAACGAGGTGACGATATCGAGGAAAGATGAGGTTCCCAATGCGCTCGAACGATGAGGTAATGACATCGAGGTAAGATCAGGTCCCCAATGCCCCTCAACGAAAAGCTACTGGAGACGTTTCGATACCATATTTCACATACACACACTCACCTCCGTAAGGGCGCATCCGCTACATTGAGTACATTATATGCACCTGACACGTCGGGCCGACCACCGATTTCCACTTTATTATCTAGATATTTTGGGGAAGATTTGTATAACCTAGCTCATCTAGCTCATGTCACCCGGTGGGAGCCGTGTGATCTGCATGATCTAGCACCTGTTACAAGGGTGGGATCTGTACTCTCTACAGTACAGGACACCTAATAAGATACAGGAACTCTGGCTCAGGCTGGCTTTCTTCCTTGAAAAAGGGTGCGCTCTACAATACACCAAGTACAACGACTGCGATGTTTTCTCATTTTTTTGCAAAAAATATCAGCCTGGCTTTCCTATCACCCTGATTCTTATTAGGTGTTCCGTACTGTATCTACAGATCCTGTAAATCATATCACAACGGCAGATACCGGATGTACATATAGTAGATGATCTTGATCGTGATCTGCCTGAGACGTGAAACGCTTGCTTCTAGGCGTTTGAGGCAGGTTAACATTGGTTAGTAGAAAAAGTAGTGGAAACCCGGGGATGTTTCTTCACCGTCCCCGAAAGTGTGGTAAATTGCCGGCAGGTTAATGGCACAAGCTGATCTGCGGAAACTACCGCTAGTTAACTAACTGGTCGACCCATGTCGCTGTTGTTCTCACATTTACGCGCAGAATCAAGTACGTGGTCACAGGACAGGCTCCGGTCACTTGTGGAGCGGATGAAACCCAAGGGGGAGAGAAAAAAAAACAAGAACAAAAAAGTGGTACACGTATATATCGTATAGCTGAAAAGCTAACACCAATCTCCGGTTTTAACACGGTCAGTGATGACAACTCTCGTACTGCATGCTTTGAAAACTTACCACCGTCATCGAGGTGGGCCGTAGTGAAAGGCTCTCTCCTGAGGTCTCGGCTAACGACCATCTGCGCACACACCCAGAGAGGGACCTGCACCCATGTCGCGCCTACCGACCACTCCCATCTCTCGCTCAGCGCAGAGTCGGTGCGAGCTGTGAGTGAACGGCGACGCCGGCGCATTCACGGGGACGGGGGGAGGGGAGGTTGAGGCGTGTCCCCCAGGAGCGGGCGAGGTCGACACGTGTCTTTGGGGAGGGTCGGGGGGTGGGGAGGTCGAGAGGTGTCCCGGGGAGGGGGGAAGTCGAGTCGGCCACTGGCATCTCTCGCTCAGCGCATGGCAGGTACAAGTTGCGAGCGGACGACGTCGACGCTTTTCGGGGGGGGGTGTACTCATTTCATTCATAGCTGTAGCCGTAGTCTTAAGACCAAACGGGGGGGGGGAACTCCAAATGGGGGGGGGGGGGGGCGGCTTGAGGCGTGTCACAAGGCAAGGGGGGGGGGGGGGGGGGGGGTACCATCTCCCGCTCAGCATAAACGTTGGCATGAGTTACGAGTGGACACCGCCGGCGCATTCGCGGGGATGGAGGGGGCGGGGGCGGGCTTCGAGTCATGTGGGGGGGGGCTGAGTCGATCACTGGCATCGCTCGCTCAGCAAAGTTGACACGAGTTGCGAGTGGACGACGCACGCACATTCGGGTGGAGGGAAAGGAGGGAGATCGAGGTGTGCCCCAGGAGGTGGGTGGGGGGTCGAGGTGTGTTCATTCGGCGGGGGGGGGGGGGGGGGGTCCAAAGGGGGGGGGAGGGGGGGGGGCGTGTCTCGCCAGGAGGGGAGGGGGGAGGTGAGGTGTATAAAAGGGGGGACAGGGTTTGAGGCTTGTGCGCAGGAAGGGAGAAGGCGTGTCACCCAAGGGGGGGGGGGGGGGGGGGGGTCCAAAGGGGGGGGAGGGGGGTGGAGTTTACCACTGCGATCTTTCGCTCAGCGCAAAGATGGTACGAGCTGCGATTGGACGACACCACCGCATTCGCGGATAGGGGGTGGGAGCAGGGGGGGGGGGGGGGAAGGTTGAGGCACGTCTCCGGAATAAGGGGGAGGGGTGTGGGATGGTCGACATGTGTGCTCCCGGGTGTGTGTGGAAATTGTGTCCCAGGGGGGGGGGGACGGTTGAGGCTTGTCAATGGGCGTGGGAGACTCGAGGTGTGTTACCGCGGAGGGTTTACCCATATCTTGCATGGCCGTAGTGGTAAGATCATGGACCCCGAGGAGGGGGCGGGATGGGGTGTAATGATCGTATCATGCGTGACCTTAGCTCGTAGGACCATATATTTTCGCATCCCTATATGTATTGCCCAGACGGAGCCCGTCGGGTTTTCGCCGACCAGACAAACATGGCGTGCACCAAGCGCGAAGCGCCATGGAGCGTTCGGCGAGCCGCATGAAGGATGAGCTTGCATCCTGCTACGAACCCTTAGTGAGGCGGACTTGGGCAGGGGGAGTATGGGGGGGGGGTGCAATCATACAATGGATTGCCATAATCTGAAAACCATAGACCCTCTAATCCGTAGTGCAGTTTCTGGAGATTCAATCGCGTGAGATTGTGTACGGGAGGGGAGGGGGGGGCTGATGCAGCAGACTCAGGGAAACTCTCACCTAAGTTCCTCTTGACAGCTCTCGTGAAGTTCGTAGCTATATTTACCTGTTCAGATCAGGCGTTACACAAGACGCGAAGCACATGCAGGCGGGTGGCCGGGGGGGGGGAGGGGTACTCATTTAACGCATAGCCGCAGGCGTATGAAGGAACGCTCCTAAGCCTTCGGCACACATAGGAGCACCAACAACACGAGCACTATTGACTATCACTACATTATTAATATCCCACACAAATTTCAAGCACTGTAATTCTTTCCGAGAAAGGTGCCACAAGCGGTGATAAACGAGCTAGCAAAAACCCGACCATGCCGAAATAGGCATGCTGAATATGATACCTGGTGCGACACTGGTACCCATTATTAGGACCACAAAAAAACTCGAGTCGGTGGTAGTTGCCAACTCTTCGTGGCTAAGGAACTTTCAGCTGACGTTGTTAGGATAATCATGTAAAACATACAGCTCATTCGAAAACAGCCCATCATGCCTAGACAACTCTTCAGGCTAAAAGTGACGGCGCACTACCTGGTACATGTTTTGACCCGTGAAGATAGTTTTGACCTACCGCCCGCGAAGAGCTAAGGCGCTTCCAGAAGTAGCTGGCTATTGGCTAAATGTGGCAAATCTCAAAGAGTTTGGCCTGAAAAGGACCTTACACTTGTAAAGGGGTTACAGAAAAAACCTGACCATGCCGAAATAAGCGTACCAGTCTGTGCCCAAACGTAAAAGCCACGTTTACATTGACTGATAAGGTACGAAAAAGTGGACTACATTTAGACCCAGACTGGTAATGAAAACTTGTACCTGATAGGGTATATATAGGCTCAGCGACAAACACTCGTTTGGGATTGTCGGTGTTTATTTACCTCGTTACTTTCGCGGTCGGTGGCTAATCGTATTATTGCTCTAGTTTTTCAAGACCGTTGTACAACATCCAGGGCAGACACCGACCTATATCTTTCAGGAGGATCAAACACACAACACACGCGAACGACCTTCCGTAAATTTTTTGTGCAACTGCTGTATATCAGCAAAACATAGATGTACCACGCAGCTTGCAAAGTTGAGTTTCAACCATTCAATCGGTCATACTCACAGCTGACGTTTTTTTAACTTTTTAACACCCCCGGGATGTGAAGCCAACCACATCCCCCCAGGGGAGCCTTGTAAAAACCCTATTAATAGAACTATCGAAAACAAACAGGGCTCTTCACAGGTCATGGCCCGGCCCGCGGATCGGTTCAAGAGTTGACCAAATCTCGCGGACTGAGTCGGGGAGGTGTTCGAAATTACACGGGTCGAGTCGGATCGGATCGGGTCGGGTCGGTTCGGGTCGGGTCGGGTCGGGTCGGGTCGGGTCGGGTCGGGTCGGGTCGGGTCGGGTCGGGTCGGGTCGGGTCGGGTCGGGTCGGGTCGGGTCCGGTCGAGTCGGGTCGGGTCGGGTCGGGTCGAGTCGAGTCGGGTCGGGTCGGGTCGGGTAGGGTCGGGTCGGGTCGGGTCGGGTCGGGTCGGGTCGGGTCGGGTCGGGTCGGGTCGGGTCGGGTCGGGTCGGGTCGGGTCGGGTCGGGTCAGGTCGGGTCGGGTCGGGTCGGGTCGGGTCGGGTCGGGTCGGGTCGGGTCGGGTCGGGTCGGGTCGGGTCGGGTCGGGTCGGGTCGGGTCGGGTCGGGTCGGGTCACGAGATCTCAAATATCACGGATCGGGTCAGGTCAGACCCGACTCGACCGTATCTGCGATAAAATATCCGACCCGTGAAAAGCTCTGGAAATTAGCAGAAGTGGGTACCAGGTCCCCGTCCCCTAGATAGCACCGCCTCATTACACACAAGGTCAAGGTCACCAGAGGTTCCCCGGACCCCGTTCCATGCTGACCCGAGGTACCGACCCACCTTCGGTCTGTACTCATCACCACACAACCACACGAGAGAGAAACCGCTGGGGGCGCAGCCCCAGACAGGTAGAAATCCCAAGGCCCAGACAGGTAGACATCACAAATCACATTTAAAAGGCAACCATGCACACATGTATGCAGTAGCCGTCACGAGACGTTCTAGTTATTATCTAGGGAAAAGGTGTACAAACTAAGGGAACATTTTGTTACATGAGTTTCAGTAGGTTCGACCAAAGTTTCAACAGAGAAAAAAAAAAAAAAAAAAAGCGTCCGATTTTTTCCAGGACAAAGGAAGTTCTATGGGTAGGATAGGGTTGGAGCCGGGGGCGGGGTTAGGGCTAGGGTTAGTTTAAAGTAGTGTATTCGGGAGCATTTTTTGTTTTTTGTTCCTTCTCATATGTATTACTGGAAACACACGTGGGTGGGACAAACCAACTTGCCCGATGTTTCCATACTTCATCCTAGACAACGGCTCAGAATTGCGGCAAAGCGCGACTCCATGTAGGAATGCCATAAGCTTCCACCTCACTTGCTTCATGGTGCCGAAATTGATGCAGTAAGTGGCCCCCGTTCCCGCCCTGCCCCCCACCGCCGACACCACCGATGCCCCCGCAGCCCCCGTCAAGTACGCCTGCTCGATCTGGTCCCCATCTGAGAAGTCGTAATACTCCCACCTGGGTTTCCAAAAACAATCGCGGCGGTTTTCCAACGGGGACGGCCGGAAAGTCGCGGCAATTGAATGAAAATGCACATCTGGTGTTAAAGAAGATAATACATATAGCAACCATATTTGGGGGACATATTACTTGGAATTGGAGTCGCCAAACGTCCCCGCAACCCCCGTCAAAAACGCCTGCTTTGTATCTGCCTGTCCCCCTCGCGGGGTCGCAAACGCTGAAATCGTCTGCCATCGGCCGGCAATAAAGGTCCAATCGCTTGTCAGAAAGCCGGAATCAAATACTATACCGCAAACCTTTATGGCGAGTGTTACAACGAACATTAGATGGATTTCCTCTCGTGAATTCGTCAAAATGTCTTTCAGGCAGCTGTGAAACGTTCATCGTTATGCCATCCCCTAAATACAGCGCTGTATTGCACCAAAAATCGACTCTTTGTCGCAAGGTCTTTCCTCGGGACGGACGGCAAATCACAGTAGCGGCACATTCTCCTCCTGATCGCATTCTCGCCTCATTAGGATGGTCTAGTGTATCATCGGAAGGCAGAAACCGGTAGACTCGGCTCAGCCAATAGGCGCAGGTCCAGCGATTGTGTTCCGTATAAAACCTTACGTGGAGGAGGAACCACCTCTTCCCACTCGGATTATTCAGCTTCTCCCTGTCGCAAGAGCGGCTAGGAGATTTACTATCACCGCTGTATTTTTTCTCCTCATTGTCACCAAAACCGTGTGGCGGGCTTTACCGATTAGAAAAAAAAAAAGATCCCACGAAAACACGGATCACTTCTCGCCTCTCTCGAGACGTACCATAGTATACCTCATCTGTATATATATATAGATAGAAAAATAACGAAGCCATTGGTGTTGCACTAACAAATTTGTCGTCGTCATTGTCTGCGTTCGTCGGAGGTCGACGCGCGGATTTTCCCTCCGGGACAATTCGTCCCCAGATTTCGGCCCGGGCATGGTTGGCGCCGCCTCGCGCCGCGCGGGCCCGTGCTCGTCGGGTTGCTGGGGAGGCAAGAGAGGGGGCAACAACGCTGCACTTTCGTTTCCACTCTATGTTAGGGTGCTCAAGGGCCCATAGCACCACACACGGGGATCCTGGGTTCGCGTCGTGATTGTGGGCGAGCGCGTGGCCGACGCGGGCGCCGGCGAGTGCAGGCGTGTAAAGGGGCGGGAGGGAGGAGGGTGGTAGTTGGTTTCACGTCTGGCCGTCCCGAGCTGATGCAGGGGTACAGCTCACGAGGTGCAGTTCGGGAGCTCATAACGTATATATAACACATAGTACAGTGGGTTGTTGTGTCATCGGCACGTACACTCCAACTAACACGTCAACACGAGCTGTCCATACGACGCTTTCGAGGGCTACCGGTTTAAGAGGCCCTCGCAACAGGCCAGCGCGACCGCTCCTATTTCCATGCCGCTCTTATTTTAGGTCGGGCACCCTGTAGGCTATATATGGTACAGGCGTGACAACACGCGACAAGCCGTTTTAACCGCCCGTCACCACGGCGAAACACATCCAACTCATATTCCTCCCCACAATCGTGGGTCCAGTGGCTAAGGGGGTTAACCCCGTTTTATCTCATTATGGACGATTTTCACCACCTTTTGGGACTTAAGAAGCAAAAATTGCCGGAAAAAAAAAAAGCCGATTACAGCATCGACTACATGAAACAATCCTAGCTGCTGGTCTATTGACAGGGTATGTGTTTGAACTGCAACGCAGTAAGCTGTGAGGCAAGCGTGAGGCATGACGATACTCGGATTGCCTCAAGATTATCCTCGATGCTTGACGAGATCGCGCGAGTCACTGTTTGGTCTGTATCAATGGATCCCAAAAGAGCTAATCGGATACCCCGCTGTATCGGTGTCACGTCTTGTTTGCACCTGTGGAATACGGTACACCTCGGGTAGATGGGCGATCTAGAGCACATAGATCATCTGTATTCTGCCGTTGAGATAAGATGGGCAGGATCTGTGAAGTACAGCTCCAACCCAGGCAACAGGTGCTGGATGACTCAGATCGTACGGTTCCCACCCGGCAACAATATCTAGGTCGTGCAAATCATTTAGACCAGGGATCAGTCTGCTCGTAGACCTTAGGATCTAGATGCTCGTAGATGATCTAGATCGTCACCTGTCTGGGGTGTGGAAACATGTACTGCTATTTGTAGAGTCAACCTATCTCGATGCCATCTGCCCTCGGTCCTATCATGTCATACCACGGCCTGAAACCCGCCAGGTATCATTTGTCTAAAAAGCTGTGTGTTTCCAGTTCCACTGCGCGATCGCGGGACTGTCGCCAAACGCATCTTTTTTTAGTTACATTTAAACCTTACCATCAAAATTACAATCGGAGGCCTTTTCCAAACACGAAACACGCCTCTTGGCGCCACAAAGTTCCCCACGCCGACCCCCGGGAATTGCACGCTATGCGTTTTCAACCCCCCCCCCCCCCCTCAACTTGAGATCCTCCCAGGATTCCAAGCTAACCGCATCCTAAACGGGGACCTTGTAATGTAGATTACTTGGTAAGCTATATACGCTCTAGCTACGTAGCTCCAATTCATCTCGCCCCCCCCCCCCCCCCCCCCCCCCCCATCCCCCTCTCTTTTCCCCCCGCTCCCTCTTGTTCAAACGTCCCCCCTAAAATCGAAATCTGCCAGAGTAATGAACACTACCACACAGTTGATTATCTTTCTAGCCATCCATGCTGTAGTCCAAATCGTCCCCCCCCCCCCCCCCCCCCCCAACGCCCCCTCCTTCCCCACTCCTCACCAGAGCAATAAACACTACCAGGCAACTGACATCACCTCATTATCTTTCTAGCCATCCATGCCGTAGCTCCAATTCATTTCCGCCCCCCCCCGCCCCCCCCTTTCCCCCCCCCGCTCCCTCTTGTTCACATGCCCCACCTAAAAATGAAATCTGCCAAGAGTAACTGACACTACCACGCAGTTGATATCACCTCATTATCCTTCCAGCCATCCATGCCGTGGCTCCAATTCGCCCCCCCTCCCCCCCCCTCTCCCTAACGCCCCCTCCTTCCCCACCATCCGCACAATCGCCTAGACCTAGCACCACGCGTATGGCAAACCCCTACATCTATGCGACATAAAGCTGTTGGAAATCCTTCTTTCCCCCCCCCCCCCCCCTTCGAACACTCCGCCTTCTCCTCACTGGTTGTACGACTTATAGGATATACATGATAAACTGATCCATTCCTTCCACACCCGTCAGATTTGTTCCCTTAAAGGATCTATAGTTTCCGCGCACATATTAACTTGCCCCCCCCCCCCCCCCCCGCTCGCTCTTGTTCAAACCCAGGCCTCCACGCTCTTGCAAACTCCGCCCTCCCCTCACCGGTTATACGACTTACAGGATACACTTGATAAGCTGATGCATTTCCTTTCGCAGCTGTCAGATTTTGTCCCCATCAAAAACGGGTTCTACAGTTTCCGCGCACAGACAGACTAACATCACCCTGTTGACCCTGGTACATGCTGCACTGTAGTCCCAAGGGGAGTCGCCGACCTGTATCCTTTATGAGGACACACACCCAGTAGTACGCGCGATCGGAGTATCACACACAGCTTGCAAATATGAGTTTCGACAAAATCTTCGACCTCACAGCTGGAGTGTATGTTTATTATATAATATACGCTCGTCTGCGCTTGTCGGTGTCACTTGCCTGGTTGCTTGCCGGGTGGCTACAGCAGTACAGCAGTAGTAGTTTTTTCTTTTGGTTTTCAATTGTATCCCCCCCTCCCTTTTTCTACTTGCGGCTTGCGACACCCCCGAGATTATAATCTAAGCCTCCCCATGCCGTCGGGGAAGCTTTTGAAGACTAAACTACAGCAGCAGTAACTCATTTTAGCTATAAATATAAGTCGTCGGTGTTTTTTTACTTGCGCGGTGCTAACTAGCTAACTTATCGTCTTGTAACTACACAGTAGTTTTCAACAACCTTTTCACGTTACCCCTGGCTACGGGTAATAATCGGTCGCCCCGGTGGCGTATCAGGTTATCCTCGAGCCTGGTACAGGTCAGTTTCGTGAGTTCGAATCCCCCCGAGTGCATACTCGTATAAATTCGTGGGGACTCTTTCTTGCGCACGAATTGACTTGCGGAAAGCGCGAGAGCGTGAGTTAGCAGCACTCGATGAAAAATCGACGAGCAGTGGGATTGCTGAACCCTATGCGCGATAAAAATTGAAGGCAAGAACCGGGGGGAAGAAGGGGCGACACCTGTGACCACGGCTTGTCCAGAAGCTGGAAAGCAGAAGTGTGAAAAAAAAAAAAAATGTCACAGGAACGCCCCCTGTTTCCCCTTTAGAACTTGCGACACCCCCAAGATTTCAAGCCAACCACATACATCCCCACAGGGGGAACATGACATTTTTGTACCAGGTATCCATTAACGCCTTTACAACCAGAAACCCCTTTGGTGGGGGCAAATTTACTTGAATTTAGTGTAGGGAAAGATTTTGGGGCTCTAAAGGGACTATGAAGGGAGCTCAAGCGCTGTTCCGTGGAACGATCCCAGATTGTCAAAAGTTTTAGCTTGTAGCAGCGCCGTCGTCAAAGAATGTAGCGACTTGTGCATAGTACCAGCTCATGCAAGAGGAATACATCCAAGGAATTAGCATACACCTTGGGGGCAGGGGTTCGTTCGTTCGTTCGTTCGCCTCGGAGATCATTGACAACATCAGGGTGCTCACCTATTATACAATGCCACATACCCCCTCAAATATCTACCGGTGCTGCTGATTGATGTAGCGGTAATACCAGAAGAGAACCTGTGGCCATGTCTGCTGAGTCTTGTATAATATAACGAAGTCACGGCTGACGTCCTTAAAATATTTGTTATAAAATGTACCGGAACATAATACATCCCATCGTTGTCTCGCATTTCTCGATCTAGAAGAACTGCAATACCCTGGTATTAGCGAAATGTAGATGTACCACGCAGCTTGCAAAGTTGAATTTCAACCATTCAAGGGGTCGTACTCACAGCTGACGTTTTTCAATTTTTATAAAAAAAAAAACAAATAAAAAGAACTTCGTACGTAAAATTACTCCGTGTTGCTTTCTACGTGAGCGGCTCACGAAAGAAACGACAGCAAGTACTGGTTCAGGTCAGCCAAAGCGATGTACAGCTGCTGTATTACACGATATGGCACAGCCAGCACATCGTTCGTAGAGTCCTGGCGTAGCAATGGTATCCCACACAGCAGCAGCAGCAGTAGCAGCACCAACCAGTGATCCTATTTGACGGATTGTCTACAAAAGGACTATTAATAGACTAGACTAACACCAGAGGGTATAAACCACTTTGTCCGAAAAATTAAGGATCTTTTGTAGTTTTATGACGAAAATTGAGGGTATAAACCACTTTGTCCGAAAAATTAAGGATCTTTTGTAGTTTTATGACGAAAATTGATACGGTCATTATTTACGGACAACTTAGTGGACCGTAGTACGTATACTATCATTCCTCAGCTCCAGAGTGACTGGAGCCTGTCCTGTGACCACGGACTTGATTATGCGAGTTAATGTGAGAACAACAACAACAACAACTATCTGTGATATACGTGAGTCGTTGTTGTTGTTTTCTCACATTTTTGTACCAGGTACCAGGTACCAGGTACCAAACGGCGAGCGAGCGAGCGAGCAACGAATTTGCGATTGTGCGGAGAAACGAAATGGAGAAAGCTCCTCGCAAATTACGTACCTTCGCGACACACATTTATAGAAACTTGAACCTGCTGCAAATTTGAGCGAGCACAGTAAGTGTGATGCCGTGTGCTGCGGGGGTAATGGCGGAGCCGGGGACAACCCTCCCGTTCCTGGACAGAGCAGTAGGGCTATGGTCCTGTAAGGTAGTTCTTTGGGTTGTACATGGGGAAGGGAATCATGCCTTCGTTCCTATTACAGTAATAGTATCTTCAGGCAAAAACGTCCCTTTCCTCTGGTTGCTGGTGTGTTGCTTTGAGAGGGAGAGAAACTGCTGACCAATTTGAACAAGAGCCATCGCACAAGTACTGCTACAAGCTTTCAGTTGCTTACCGGTTGCCGTCGTCCATCCACAGCCACTGGATCTCCGGCTGTGCACCACCACCACCGAACGAAAACATCGCCATCGTCGTCGGCTTCCAGCAACTTTGATGAGGTTCAACGGCACCGCAGATAGAGCCGTCTGCCGTCTGCGAGGCTTTGTATCTTTTGTGTCTATTTTTGTGCGGAAAAAAAAGTTGGGGTTTCTTCATATTGGCAGGCTGTTTTAGTTAGGGCATTATTGGGGCGGCATTATTGACCTTATCATGGTACGTGGATCGCCGTGGTGGTGCTCAAGCTGTCGCATCAACCAGCAAGGAAGCAGGCTTCTAACGAGTAGAGTGAAGCCACCAGAGAAACACACCCGTGACGTACACATCGCTCCCGTGCATTGCACTATCTGTCCAGTGCAATAGACACCTCAAGGCAAGAGAGGTGGCCACACCCTTTGCCAACTCCTCGTGAGAAAAACCTATGGCGATGCTTCGAAGACTGCACGCCCTGGGTGCGAAGGACTCAACAGGACATCTCCTCCGGTCCCTCTCCTCCCGGAGCAACAGCAACGCAGCAAGCTCACACCCCCCCGCAAGCACAGACGAAATAACTCTCGGCCAAACACAAAGGAGCAGCAGCCTGGGCGTCATCGGGCCTGCGAGCGTCAGCCGGCGTTCGTTCAACAGCCCCAACCGAGGATTGAGTGGTTTAGCTGGAACGGGCGCTTGGAATGGAACTGACGCCATCAGCGCAGGATGGGGGTCAGGCGGCGTTAGGTCGCTAACGGGAGGGGCAGAACCAACAGCTAGAAGGTGATTGATGCTGTGATTATGTGATTGCAGTTGCGAGGTAGTAAGGGCGTAAGCATCGGGGGTTGTGCTGTTGTGCGGCGCGGAAGTTCTCATCATGCCATGTGTGGGGCGGTGGATTTTTGTGCATGTCGGCGATGCTGACTCGCGACTCGTGACTCGTGACCTGCAGCAAGCAGAGCTTTTAGATCTTAGGTGCTGTTGCTGGGCAGCAGCAGGTGGTTAAGTGACGAGGAGCAATATGATTGCAAGTATATCAGGGCTGAGGTTAGGGTGTCGGGATGTCGTAGACCTCCCCTCCAACCCAAACATGAATACTACTATTGCTGCTGCACGCGATGGTTATTTGAGACAGATTCGAACCTTCGAACGTAGGGTGACATGCGGACCTTCTGGAAAGAAGGTGCACGTACTCTGAAGGCATTGCGTGCTGGTACATACAAGAGGATGCGAATTACGCCACCAGTACGCAGGACGGTACGCGAGTCTGCGAATACAGCGGTGCTGCTGTGTACTCTGTGCTGTGTGCTGTGTGCTGTGTACTCTGCGCTGTGTGCTGTGTACTCTGTGCTGTGTGCTGTGTACTCTGTGCTGTGTGCTGTGTACTCTGTGCTGTGTGCTGTGTACTCTGTGCTGTGTGCTGTACACTGCTGTTGTGTGTGCTGTGTACTCTGTGCTGTGTACTCTGCTGTGTGCCGTGTGATGTGTGCTGTGTACTCTGTACTCTGTGCTGTGTACTCTGTGCTGTGTACTCTGCTGTGTACCCGGGCATGATTGATGATTGATGCCGTAGGAGTTGGTTTCGCCGCTTCCGGAGAGGAGAGCGACAAAATCTGTGGCGAAATCTGCGCCCTGTTGGTTGTACCGAATGCATCCACTGGGAGCTGGTAGATGCCCAGCGGGTAGGAGTAGGTTCACAGAAGGGCACTCGTGATGTACAAGCACAGAAAGGGGAACGTATAGATTATCGTCGCCCCGTGGGAGCTCGTACAACAAGTGCCAGATAAGGCACCACAGAACGGAAATCATCAATAAACATCATCCATGTTGTATATGTGGAAACCCCAACAAGTACGGTGACACATGTACCCGAGGTCTATCTCGTCACCGAGTACGTGAGCACCCTCAACAGGTTGATTTGCTTGATTTGCTCCTTGGACACGAAATATTTCTGGGTTGTTGTTTCCATGTTCTGGTAAGCGTCCACCACATTCGTGCATACTCCAGTATATATTTTTGATGACTCACGCGGCTAGGTTGACTTGACCCACGCTAGAGTGCAAGGAACATAGTAGGCTATGCGATAGAGCAGTAAGCGGTAGTGGCCAGAGCAAGGAACATAGTAGGCTATGCGATAGAGCAGTAAGCGGTAGTGGCCGGCGAATGAACAAGCGAAAAGCCGTATCTTACGATATTTCGGTCACTAGACGCGCTGTAGTTCACAATAAACCAACTACACAAAAATGGCGGTATTTTTCCGAGCTTTTCACCGGTCGCAACCCGACCCGCCGGTATCTCGCGGTTCGGGTTGGCTCGGGTCGGGAGGTGTTCGAAATATCACGGGCCGGGTCGGCTCGGGTTAGGAGGATTTCAAATCTCACGAATCGGCTGGGGTCACCCTACCCTGGCCAGACCAGACCCGTGAGAAGCAAAGATGTCGGTTGACGGCACTCTTGCCCTTGACGGCCAGCCGTCAAGGACAGCCGTCAAGGAAACCCACACACTAGAAATAGTATGATAACTCCAAAGACGCCTTGACGGGTCAAAGCTTGACGGTCATCCGACATGTTCGTTGTGAAGGGATACGACCCGTGAAAAGCCCTGTTACGATATTTTTCAACTTTTCAAACCTATGATAGCCCTTGTCCTAACCAAATCCCAACACCCTGACCTCAACCTTGACTCGGAAGTATTTGATACCCTGGTACAATTTTAGTAGTAAAAACTGTTGTTTTTGTTTGACTTTTGTACAATCTGTGTCAAAATGGCGGTGTTTGTGGGATCGAGGATGGCGCAGAGAGCATGCTGTCGAGCCTATTGGATGACTTGGACGCTGTTCGTACCAAGGCCGCATCCCAGTGGAATTTGTTAGAGGTAGACTACAACGACCTTTAACTTAGCCCGAGATCGGTACGCTGTTACTAGAGCTGTTGGTTTACTTTGAATCTAATCTGTTTTTTTTGTCAAAATGACTAGGATCGCGGCTATTATAGTATGCAGTCTGTCGAGCTTGTTGGGCGACTTCGACTCGCACCAAGGCCACACCGGAGTTGAGGCTAGACGACATCGGCCTATCTCTATCCCTACTAACGTCGGATAGTAGGGCGGTTAATTTGCCTTGACTTTCTCTGATATTTTGTATCAAATGGGGCGCGTTGATTTACTTGACTTTATGTTATATCTCTTATCAATTTTTCTCTGTTCTGTTTGATAGGGTAGAATCTGACGAAGAGAGCACTCTGTCGAGCCTGTTGGATGACTTGGACGCTGTTCGCGCAAATGCCGCGCTGGAGTTAGAGCTAGATGACATCGACACCGACACGAGCATCGACATTGACATGGACGAAACGATCGACGCGCCGCCAGTCGCCGCTGAGGTGAGAGCTAGAGATGAGGCGTTTGGCCGGGGGAAGGGGGGGGGTTAGAGCTAGACGAAATCGACGTTGAAGTTGACATGGACAAAACATCATGCGCCGCTAGCCGCTGCTGAGTGGGTGAGTGGTTATGGTTTTTGATGAGGCGTTTTTGGATGGGGGTGTACTCATTTGAGGGAAATCATATGGGTTGGGCGAGTGACTCGCCGCCAGCCGCTGCTATGGGGGTGAGGGGTGTACAAGTTAAAAAAGGCGGTTGGAACGGGGGGGCGGGGGGAGGGGCGGGGCGACGTGGACGAAGTGGTTGACGTGCCTGAAGAGTGTGGCAAGTCCAGAAGTTGAGACGGTGTATCAGCCATGGTATTTTTTTCGTTGACCATCCTAAAAAAGTGCAGTACTCGTTCGATAATTCAATCCAATGCCATCAGGGGCGTGCTCGACGTCGTGTGGTATGCCTGATATGCTGGAGTATATAATTTTCATGGAGTGATCGCTACAGGCTTCTGCTTCGTTGATGTTGCAGAGGTGGCACGGGCCGACAGCGGCCGATGTTCACAGCCTGGTG
This sequence comes from Undaria pinnatifida, assembly GCA_012845835.1. Lineage (NCBI taxonomy): Eukaryota > Phaeophyceae > Laminariales > Alariaceae > Undaria > Undaria pinnatifida. Next base: position 3,232,494 of record JABAKD010000003.1, read on the forward strand.
TAACAGCCAATAACGTCGACTAATTTGTTTACTAAATTTCCCTGGTTTCCCGCCCCTGTCCCCTCCTTCCCTGCCCTCCAACACGCCGCTTGTTGTAGAAACCCATGGATTTCGACGCTTACGGGTTGAACCCGAGATTGCAGCGGCAACTTCGGTCGGTAGGCGTGGACAAGTTCTTCCCTGTTCAAGCGCAGTGCTTCGAGAAGGTCAGGGAGTGACTGGAGGATGGGGAATGGGGGGGGCGTTTTGGGAGGATTGGGGGGAGGTGGTGCACTGATTGGGGAGGGGGGGGGGGGTGGGAGGGTCGCGGGGATGGGTGGAGGGATGGGAAGGGGGGCACGGGGACACGGGTGGTTGGGACGATGGAAACGGGAAGAGGAGTGAGGGACGGGCGGGGGGGGGGGTGGGGTGGAGGGTCCAGGCGATGGGGAATCAGAGCGGGGGCGAGGGTTGCGATGCTCGTTTTGGCGGTCGGTAACGTACTTAACCTGTATAGAACTGCACCTATACGTGCTTGGGGACAATTGACTTGGATTTCGTGTGAAATCACTATTTCATTTGTAGAAGGGTTAAGCAGCGTTGCTTGTTTTGCCTGCTTTGTGTGTTTGCTAATGTGTTGTGAGGCTCAAGTGTTTTTGTTGATGACATGGGCAGGTGGTTGGCGGGCAAGACTTGATGTGCAAGAGCAGGACAGGTTCGGGCAAGACCTTGGCCTTCGCGATCCCGATCATCGAGGCGCTCGACCGTCAGGTAAACATGAACATGGAACCGTTCTTTGTATCATGGAAATGCAGGAAACATGGAAACTTGAAGTGTTAGTAGGGAAGTATGGTAATATGGAAATGTTTCGCGTGTGCAATTCTTCTGTAGGCTTGCCTTGCCTCTGAAGACTATAAGCGTACAGCCCTGCCCTGTGTAGCCGTGCCTTGGCTTACCGCCACCCGCGCACCCGTTCCTTGCAATTCCTGTAGGTAGCCCTGCCTTGCTTAACGTTTGTGTATACTTGCCTTGCCTTATTGCCACGTTATGGGCTTGCCTCGCCCCCCCTACCCCTGTACTTCGTACAGCCTTGCCTTTTATAGCAAGGCCGCGCATTACCCCTACATATACGGCGTTGTCCTGCCTTACCCCGTGTAGCATCGTTTTGTCTTGCCCCTTCGCAGCCTTGGCTTGACTTGGCCCCTACCCGAATTCTGCAGTCCTGCTGGGCCTTGCTTACGTCTACAACTTGTATTGCGTTGCTTTCACCGCTATACGGCCTGCCTTGCCTTACTTCTATGTAGCCCATGTCTTGCCTTACCCCTGTAAAAGCCTTTTCTTTGCCTCGCTCTGTGTGGCCATGCCTTGCCCTAAATCTATACTTGAAAGGTATAGGCTTGCCTTGCCCTGCTCTATTGCCTAATACGCTTCCCTTTCTCTAACCCCTTCGGAGCTGCACCGTCGTGTTCGGCGACAAGCTGCGTGAAATTTATGTGGAATTTATTTTGTAGTATGAGGGGTTAACCCTGTAGGTTGTGGCCCTGTAGGTTGTGGCCTCGCCTTCCCCTATCCGATCTTACGTTTGCCTTACCTCTGAATAACCTTGCCTTGCGTTGCCCTAGTCCTTACGTGCTGCCGCGGACTGTCTAGCTCGGCCTTGCCCTGCCCCTTTACATTACCTTGCCTTGCCAACCCGGAAGTATATGCCACCTAGTATTAATTTGCGGGGCGCCCGGGCTTGCTCGCATCTTTTTCCTTGGCTGAGTCGCGGAGAGCCCGCGCATGAGCTGTCCTAGAAATGAACGACTAATGCGTATTCTGTACAACCCTTGCCTTTGTCTGCTCCTGCGGGGATCTTATTTTTGTATGGTGTTTGTGCGGCGCTCGTGCGTGCTTTGTTAATTGACCTTGCCAGAGTCAGGGGGAGGCCGTGCGCAGCCAGCGAGGGGGACGAGGGAGACTTTTTAGTAGGGGGGCGAGGGGACGTCTGCCACGCGCCATCTGCGTCGCACCTACGCGAGAGCTGGCCAAGCAGGTACGGTTGTTGCTATGGTGGTTGTTGTTGTTGTTGTTGTTGGTGGTGGTGGTGGTGGTGGTGGTGTTTGGCCGTTTTGGGCGTTGTTGCTGTGTTTTGCCGTTGCTGTTGTTTGTCGCTATCGCATTCACCCATCGCCATCATGTAGTAATATTCCCCCTTTTCGTCGTCCTGCTGCTGCTGCTACTGCTGCTACTGCTGCCGCTGCTGCTACTGCTGCTACTGCTGCCGCTGCTGCTGCTCCTGTTACCGCCCCTGCTACAACATTAACGCAAACAGGTGGAGCGTGAGTTCAACCGCATCGCGCCGGAGCTGTCTTCTCTCGCTGTTTACGGAGGGACTGCTCTTGGTCCGCAGATCGGCGAGATGCGCCGAGGAGTCGACATAATTGTCGGCACTCCCGGCCGCATCATCGACCACATAAGCCAGGGCAACCTTAACTTGGTGAGAGCAGCAAGAAACACTAGCTGAAATCATTTTCTTACTTAAGAAACTGGAATTCAAGAATTTTTGACTCTACGTTTGTACGAAACACAAGAAACCCATTGTTTTTTGTGCTGAAATTTGTGTAGGACACGCCTTGCTCCACCTAAGTTTGAGACTGGCCCAAACCAAGAGCCTGTTATATGGGTGTCCCGTACTGCTGTAGTACCTATGGTAAACCTTTGTGCGTTGGCAGGTGTAAGTCGTGGGTATGTTCTGATTGTCCTGTATTTCGCAGCTTGCAAAGATGAATGTCGACCCTAATTTGTCGAACTCACAGCTGACGTTGTTAGAATAGTTGTATAAAAAAGGGGCAATTCCTAGTTCCTTTGTTCCGGACAAATCTCTTCCAGGGTTAATTCTCAACCTGGTGCGAGTAGTAATACAGTAAGACAAGGGTTGTAACGAAGACCACTGATAGGGACAGCTTACGCTATACCTACAATGGGACTCGAAGGGTGCGCCAGCTAGCGTTGGGCTGCGAAAGCAACTGAGTTAAATCGACACACGACGCGTATGAAAATACGCGGAAGTGTGGTGAGCTAAAGCTTTATTTTTCCCCATCCGCCGGAGGATAAAAAAAAAAAAAAAAAAAAAAAGTAACCGTGTTCAACTTGCACGAATGCGCTGGCAGGTGTGCTCTGTTGGCATGCGAGAGCAGAAAGATAGTCACTGTGGTCGGCTTGTGTGAGTGTGGCAGATACAATGTGTTGGGTGTGTGATTTGGCCTATAATAAACTACTGTTAATAACCCTTGTAACGATACGTGGTAGTGTTCTGTTGTTTTCATTTTATGTGTCTGTTGGAAGCGCGCTACGATAGAGGTGCACCGTTTTTTTCTTAATAATGCTACCCCTCAATTTGGGAGCTTAGGGACCTCTCCCAAAAAATGATTTGGCGAGAAAAATAAAACCGCTACCGCATGAAAAACCCCATGGCCTGGGTACACAACGAGAATCAGGCCAAAACGTTTTTCGGCTTGTTTCCGATGATTTTGGGTTAAGGAGCCCCGTCATTTAGAAATCATTTTCAGACGAAAATTGCTCGTACCTCTATCGTAGCATTCGTCTACCGGATGAAAAATCCCATGGCCTAGGTGCACGACGAGAATCACGCGAACAAAAAAAACATGGCCTTTTTTTTTTTTTGTTTCCGACGATCGATTTTCAGACGAAAATTGCTCGTACCTCTATCGTAGCATTCGTCTACCGGATGAAAAATCCCAATGCCTAGGTGCACGACGAGAATCACGCGAACAAAAAAAACATGGCCTAATATTTACCAGGTATTTTTTTTCCGACGATCGGTTTAGCCCAAGGTTAAGGAGCCATTTCAGACGAAAATTGCTCGTACCTCAGTCGTAGCACGCGTCGTTTGTCTTTTGTTTTTCCATTGTATTTTAGAATTGGGGCTTTTCGCGTGTCATGACTCGACCCGCGGGTCGGTTCAGGATGCTTTCAAAATCTCCCTGGCCGGGTCGGGGGTCGGGTCAGGACGTGTCGGAAATGTCACGGGACGGGTCACATCGGGTCACGAGGTGTTCGAAATATTCCCAGTCCGGCCCGGCCCGCGAGCAGTGATGCGACCAGCGAGAAGCCCTGATTTTTTTGTACATTACTCTTATGTAACAACGTCAGCCGCGAGTTTGACAAATTTAGTGTCGATACTCATCCTTGCAAGCAGCGCAATACATCGGTCGCTCGTTTTAAGTAAGCCTCTCTGGAGTCAAAATGTAATCAATGATGATGATTTGTACGTATCTGGTGGTGTTTTTTTGCGTGTTTGTGCATGTTTTTTTTTTCTTCATTTGTTGCCCGTTGGTTTGACTTTTTTGGTGTGTGGTTTGTTGTTTGTCTTATTTTGCAGAGTGAGATTCAGTTCTGCGTGCTGGACGAGGCAGATCTGATGCTTCAGATGGGGTTCCAGGAGCCGGTGGAGGAAATTTTTAAGGAGATGCCGGACAACAAGCAGACTACCTTGTGGTCGGCGACGATGCCTCGTGAGTTATTGCTACAGTTTTTGTAATTTTAGCCTTTTTTCTTTTCTCTTGTTTTGTCATCACGTTTACTCTGCAGCTCAACCCGTGAGAGGTTTTATTTCCCCTCAGCGACCTGACCATGGACAGGCCGTGGTCACAAGTGTCTTCCCTTCTGCCCCTCGGTACATGCCTTCATTTTTATCGCCCACACGTGTATGTAGGGTTCAGCATTCTCACTTTTCAGCTTTTTATGCTTGTCATTTTATTTCGGTTTTTTTACCCACTCTCTCGCGCTCTCGCGCTGTCCACTCGTATTTTTTTAACGCAAGAAAAGTCCTTACGAGCATGAATGAGTATGCACTCGGTGAGACTTGGAACCCATGGCCTTGAGGTGTTTTTGGGCGAGATTCGTATGCTCATACTCCGTCGGGAACACCGATCGTGAAATATTACAAAAAAAAACACGAAGTTCTTTTATTTACGTCCCCATTCCGTCTTTTGGGTGTGCTTTTTGTCCACCTTCCGTTTTCGCAATAGATCCGGGATGACATGCCATGTACTCCGGCCCTGATTTAAAAAGAATGTATTTCCTGTTGTTGATAGAGCATATTAGTTGTTTTTCGACGTACTTTTCGACGTCGAGGACACGAAATGAAATATAATACCTGGTAATATCATACGGGTACAGATGGATATTAATGGAGTTAGTTGTAGGTATGATATCTTCAAGGAGATCCCGGACAAGAAGCAGACTATCTTGTGGTCGACCACGATGCTTCGTAAGTTATTAACTTTGGTGATGAACCATGTGCTGCTGCGCTTTTTTTCTGTCCTTTGCTGTGCTATACGAACCGCTGCGCTGTACGATGATAAACTGCTGACTGTTGTCTAAAGTCTGAAGTAGTCGTCTACATGGACTAAAATTGTACTGAACTTTGACATTTGTTGCCGCCTCTGTACCCGCCCCTTGGTCTTCCATCGCTTGTTCCATCCCCCCCCCCCCCCCCCCCCTTCCCCAGGCTGCTGTCAGTAGTCCCCCCCTCCCGTCGTGATTACCCCCCCCCCGCCCCCCTGCCTCCGTCTCGAAAGGGATGCGTGGTCAATGGTCAAATGACTAAGGCAGGTAACAAATGAGTACTCCCCCCCTTCCGCTGCTGTTAATACCCTCCCTCCATTCCTGTTAACACACGTTTCTATCTTTTTTTCCGAGACCAGGTTGGGTGCAGCAGCTGTCGCACAAGTACCTCAAATCTCCGGCGTTCATCGACCTAGTGGGAGAGGACGACGTGAAGATTCCCTCAACCATCGAGCACTGGAGCTACGCCACGCAAAGGGAAACCCGCGCGGACATCCTGGGACTTGTGGCCTCGGTCCACGGTTCCAAAAAGCGCTCCATCGTTTTCACGCAGGCAAGTTTTTTTACAAAGAACATATCTATATATATATTGTTAATAGGATTGTTTGTGTTTTGTTTTCGGTTGTCTCTTCTTTTTGTCTTTTGTTGGTGTCATTGCACGTGTCTGTTTCCTGTTTCCGTTTGTCCTGTTTTCTGTTTTTTGCTCATTTTCACCCCTTTCTTGAAACAAAGAAAAAAACCTTGGGGACTTGCTTCACGGTTCTAGAAATCGCTTCATCGTTTTCCCTCAGGTAGTTTGTTTATTTTGTTTTGTTTTTCTTTCCATGTACCTGGTATGATATTGTACAACACTAGACTTTGCTTCGTTTTGCGTTTTTCTCTCTTTTGCTGATCGCCAACACTACTCTGGAGGTCGCAGATACCATAGCGTCAACATTCAATTCTCTAGTCGTTGGTCCTCCGCACCCCCTTCGAAAAACGACGCCTCCCTCACATTACCAGGTACGGATTATTATATTAGTTCCTTCTTTTATTTTTGACGTTTTTTTTTCTTCTATTGTACAGACCAAGGCCGAGGTGGACGAGCTGTGCACCCACCCTGCCCTGGGCCGACTCGGCGCGGAGCCCTTGCACGGCGGCTTGACTCAGGCGGCACGCGAGGCATGCCTGGGCCGATTCCGAAGCGGCAGGACGAAGGTGTGGTGGGTTCGTTGTGGATTCGGGTTTGTCCTATATACGGTGGGTATCCCGGTTTAAGAGCTCACCGTGAGAAGCCCATACAAGCGCTCTTATCTTAACCCCTTTAGAACCCCAACATATCTTCCTATTCTTATTTCAAGTAATTTTCCCAAAAAAACGGGTTTGCAGTTGTACAGGCGTTAACTACACGTCGCTCTTATCTTTGGTGGGAAGTATGTAGCTTTTAGTATAGGCGGGACATGCCGAATTGACCGCCCTGAACTCCCCAATGCTCTTTTCCTGGGCACTCTTAAATCGGGTTTCCTGTGACAAATTCGTCCTAAGATAGGGATAGCATATACAGTATATTATTATTTTTATTTTTCTTGTCAAATGCATTTTCGCTGACAGTTGGATTAGATGTGTGTTTTACGATTTTTCCCACTATGATTCTCGAGTAGTTTTGCCACGCAGGGCATGCCTGGGCCGCTTCCGATTCGGCAGGACGAAGGTGCGTCGGTCCGGGTGTGGGCTTGGCGGGTTTCCTATCATACGGAAAGTTTTTTCAAGTAAAATACTGTTTTGTGTCGCCGGACTAGAGAAAGTGCCGACGCCCCTCCCCTGCTCCGGCGCCGACTTTGATCAGCGCTCTTCCCCATCGCGCGTTCGCACCCTTCTGTGTGTGCGGTTACGTCCCCGGCCTGATGGCCAAGGTATACACCTGACCATCGGGCCGGTGACGAGACCGGGTGTGTAAATGTCGCGTTGAAGACGGCCCGGAAAATGTGTGATGGCAGATGCGCCCGAAAAATCGATCGCCGTTGAACAGGGGATACGACCGGCCGTCGAAATTGATCGATTACGTTTTTGTTTTTGTTGGGTTGAGATGGGATGGGATGGGATGGGATGGGATGGGATGGGATGGGATGGGATGGGATGGCACGTCCCGAAAAGGATGTTTAGGTGTGTGACGCTGAATATCAATTTGTGTAGTATCGTGTTTGCGAGATGTAAACTTTGGTCGGGTGGGAGTTGGGTAGGAAATTGTATTAAGAATAGTATTGTAGCCATCAAACGTCACGATCCAAGGCCAACCCCATCGACGAAAAATCAGCGAAAAAAAAATGTCAGTAATTTTTTTTTCTAATTGTCAGACCTACTAGAAGTGTTTTCGTGGGTTGGTTGGCCGTGGGCTATTCTGACAATCGTCGGTTTCAATACTGTTTTTACCTGTGTGTTTTCAACCTAACAGAGGTTGGAAAACGCGAACGCCCTAATGTTGCGTGCCGTTTCGTTTTGTTATGTTACGTTTCGTCTCGATCCGTTTTGATGGGTTTGGTTTCGTTTCATCGTGTTTTCAACCTAACAGAGGTTGGGAATCGCGAACGCCCTAATGTTGCGTGCCGTGCCGTTTCGTTTTGTTGTGCTACGTTTCGTCTCGTTCCGTTTTGATGTGTTTGGTCTCGTTCCATCGTGTAACGTTTCTCGTTTCGTTACGCCGTGTAACATTCGGCTTCGTTTCGTTGTTCAATGTTTTGTTTTTGTGTGCTGTTTCGTTTTATTTCGCCATGTTTTGCTACTATGTTTCAGATGATCGTCGCGACGGATGTTGCCGCTCGCGGCCTGGACATACCCGGAGTGGACATGGTCTTTCACTACCGCCTGCCCAAGGATAAGGTGCAGCAGTCCGGAAATTAAAAATACACAGAAAAGCGCCTCGTTGGCGACCAAACCCATGTAGAACTTCACCGATGTTTTTAGGCGTAATCATGTCCATTATAATGCTGCGTAAGTATTTCGGCATTTTCGGACTTTTTTTTGAGATAGCATGAATTGGCGTGAGGGGAGTTTTTCTGCGTAAAAAAAAAGTCTAAATTATTGTACTGCCATGCCCGGCGGCAGGGACAGTTTTTTAGCTGCCATCGCCTAGGACACCATAAGGCACGACAGCCTGCCTGCGCTGGATTGATTGCGAATGCAATTGAATTAAATTGACACACGGCATGTATTCATGAGTATGAAACTGGGTGTAAGTGTGGTACAGCTTAAGCTTTATTTTATCTCCACCCATCTGCTGGAGGACCCCAAAAAAAAAATGGATTTACAATCTTGATTTTCTGTAGTGTTGAATCTGGTCCGCCGACCGTCACAAGCCTAGCTTGCCAACTCCTCTCGGACCAAGGCTTGGGAACCCTTTTTTTTTCTTGCGAGGTTTGGCCACGGGCGCGTGTTGGCCGGCATCTCACTCAAGAACATATTTTCGCTGGAGGTTGTAGTTGGCACAGCATTATCATACCAGTGCTTTTTTTGGTGGTGTTCATCGCGAAGTCTAAACGCGTGGAGACAGCCGTTCGCACGAGTGATCCCGAGCCATTTCGGTGGTGCTTGTCGCGAAGTCCGAACGCGTGGAGACAGCCACTCGCACGAGTTATCCCGAGCCGCTGAACAAAGGAGCCCTAAAACTGACCCGCCTGCCGTACGGATCTTGGAAGGGTGCAGCTCGCCCTTCATGCGACCCGTCGAACACCTCACGGCACTTCGCGCTTGGTGCACACGATGCCTGCCTGGTCGGTGGAAACCCGACATGCTCCGTCCCGGCATTGTGGGGATGCGAGGGTCTAGTAGCTATGGTCCTGAGACTATCGCTATGCATGAAATTGGTACACTCCCCCGACCCTACCGTGGTGTTGTTGTTGTTGTTGTTGTTGTTGTCGGTGTTGTTGTTGTTGTTGTTGTTCATTTTCGTCCGTGTGTTTATCTCTGCTGTCGTCACTGCTGTATGTTCTGATGAGCAGGAGAGCTTCGTGCACAGGTCTGGGCGTACGGGTCGCGCGGGGAATTCGGGGGTGAACATCGTCTTGTGCAGCAACGTCGAGGACCGGCAGGTTAGCGTTTTTGATGTTGGTGTTGCTGTCGACGTCGTCGTTGTTGTTGTTCTCGTTCTTGGTATTATCTTTTGCTCTTGTGGTTCTTGTTCTCATTGTAGTGCTTGTTCTTATTCTTATTATATTGACATGGAATATTTGGCGGCCCTGGAGAAGAACCACTCGTTCAAGAGCCCTCGGCGCTACCTTCGCATCGTTTTTGTATTCGTATTCTCATCTTTGCTCTTGCTTTGCCTCTGGCTCTGGCTCGTACTCTTGATCATTCCCTAATCAATTATTGTCATCACTATTGTTTTTGGTTTAATTTTTATTTTCGCGTAGTTGGCGGCGCTGGAGAAGGATTATTCGTTCAAGAGCCTTCGGCGCAACCCTCCCAGCGGAGCCAGCAACGTAAAGGAGGCTGCTAACGAGATGAAGGACAGGATCCTGTCTGTCAGTTCATCGGTGAGGGCAGGGGAGCACTATAATAGCAAACACATTTCTACCCACGCTTTCTTTTTAGGGAGCCAGACAAAAAAAGGGGGGGTTACCAAAACCAAGTACAAAAAAAGTCGGTACAAAAAACGTCATTTTCTCGATTCGCGCAGAAATCACGCTCCGTTTTTTTCTTTCGTTTTGACCTGCCTATTAATAGGAGTTTGTGGCTCCGTTCTCTTTCTTGTGTGTTCCCCTAATAGGTATATTAACCCCGGTATATATTATTATCCTTTTTATTATTATTATTGCTACTGAGTTGTTTGGACCGAATAGGTGGTCAATGCTCAGCTCTGGAAGCTGACGCGGGATGCGATAGGAGAAACACGTTTTTTTTTTTTTTTTTTCTGAGGCTTCTCGCTTGAAAGCTTTCAACCGAAAACGCCCAACACTGACTCTTGGGAAACCTGAAAATGTAACCCGATGCACAATTCCATGGCCAAGGTATGTAATACGCTGGGTACCTCCATTTCAAAGCGCCTCGATTTCAGAGCGCCTCGTGACAAGCCCAAACGAGCGCTCTTGACCCTTTTTCGTTGACATAATTACTTGGATTCCGTAGGGGGTTAACCAGACATCGCTTTTGTTTGTAGTGTGAAACATACAGCTTTTAGTATAGGCGGGACATACCGATCTGACCGCGCTTAAGTCCCGAATGCTCTTATCCTGGGCGCTCTTCAATCGGTAATTTTGACCGGTGTTACCGTAATACCTATGTTTTGAATATTTTTTGTTTTGTTTTTTATTGTTGTGTAGTTTTCATCTGTCGTCTCGCATTGTTGTGTAGTTTTTATCTGTTGTGCCCCCTCCTTCCCCTGCCCCCCCCTCCCCGCCTCCCTCTCTCAGCCGGTGCGCATGCACGAACCCGAGGCGCATACGTTGACGACATTTACAATCATCCTGCGCGTGTTCCTACCGACGGCTGTACTATCTCCGCTTTTTTTTTTGGTTGAAACCCTCCTTGCTCCCCCCTCCCCCCCCCTCCCCCCCCCTCCCTCCTTCCCTCCTTCCCTCCTTCGTCCCTTCCTCCCTCCTCCATCTCTCACTCTCTCCCTCCTTCTCTGTTCTCTCCCCCATCCCCGCCCTACCACCGCCTTGTAGTCGGTGCGGATGTACGAGCCCGAAGCGGCGGAGCTCTTGACGAGGTTGGGGCTTTCCGTAACCGCCGTGGAAGCGTCGGCCGAGGAGGGGACAGGCAGATTCGTCCCTTGGGAAGGGGTGCAGGCCCTGGGCGCTGCCATGTCTTTGCTGGGCGGCGGCGCCGGCGTATCGGGGGAGGTGCGTTGTGAATTATCATCAGAGCTTTCACGGGTCACAATGCGGCCCGTAGGCCAGGTCTCGACGGTTTCAAAATGTCGCGGGTCGGGTCGGGTCGGATCATCCTGACCTGGCCCGACCCGCGAGGGTTGACCCGACCGATGAAAAGCTGTGGTTATTGCGCCCAGTTTTCGTCTTTGGACGTGCCACCGCCCCCCCCCCCAACCCCACCCCCACCCCGGTCATCCCTCCGTTCCTCTCTGTGATTTTGTATGAATCCTAAAGGCAGCTCAGTTGTAAGATAGACGATTTTTCGGTGATAACTCGTCTTTTCGAGCTGCGTGTCACCCCATCCCCCACCCACCCGCCCGCCACCCGACTCCCTCTCTTCCCCGCTGTAGTTTGTGTTTCTTGCGTTGTCGATGCCCTTGTTGGGTTTTATGATCCAGAAAAAAAAAGCGACAAAAAGGAAGAACTAAGGTCTGTTCCTTTACCCTTGTCGCTGTTTCCCTTGCCTCACCCTCCCTCTCCCGCTGTGCTCGATGTGCGCCTGTTTTTTTTTTTTGCGCCAGTCTTGACCCGATAATCGAATTTTTCCAACCGAATTTTTCCAACTGACTGTTTTTTTTTTTTTTTCGTCAGTCTTGGCCCGATAATCGAATTTTTCCAACCGACCACGTACCAGGTGTCATCGAAGGTTGTCACCCCTCCCCTCCGAACACTGTTTCCCTTTCCCTCGCCCTCTACCTTGCACGCTTACCTCCCCTTATCCTTAGCGTCTTTCCTGCGCCTGACATGCCCTTGTTTTTCTTTGTTCATGCTTTTTGGTTTGCGGCAGTCTTACTCCATGATTGACGGCAGCCGCGGCATGCAGACACTTTTGGTGAAAGCTTCGGCCATCACTGACACGAGGTCTGCCAACAATGTCCTTCACTTCATCAACGACTCTGAGTTCAGGTGCGAGAAGCAAGGGGGGTGGGATGGGGGCCGTGTAGCGCTGTTGTGAATGATCCGGTCCTCTTGGTGGAGGTTTTGGTGTATGACTGGAAGTTTACGGTTAACTGGACATCCGTTTTTGTGGAAAAATTCCTTGGAATTAGTGCAGGAAGGGGGTTGGGGCTCTAAAGGGGTTGAATCTGAACTTGTGGTTGAAGTTTTTTATTTTCTTCACCTTGTCTAGCCCTTTACACGTGCCATTCCTCGCCCTCACCCTCACCCTTACCCACCCCTCTACCCCCAACCCATGACCTCTCTCTCACCCCTACCCTTACCCACCCCCTTCCCATTACCGATACCCATACCCTTACCCTTTCCCTTCCCGTTTCCCTTCCCGTTTCCCCTACCCACACCTTACCTTCACCCCTACCCTTCCCTTTACGCTTACCCATTCCCCTACGCTAACCCTTGCCCGTACCCTTACCCTCACCCTTACCCTTGCCCATACCCTTACCCCTACCGTTACCCTAACTCTCGCCCTTACTCTTACGCTTACCCTTACCCTTCCCATTCCCCTCGCCTTTACCCGTTCTCCTACCCCCTACCTTCGCTTTCACCCATACTCTCATCCTTGCCCTTACCCACCCCCCTACCCTTCCCTTTTCCCTCACCTTCACCCCTACCCTTCCCCCTACCATACCCTTCTCATTACCCTACCCTTCTCATTACCTTACCCATACCCCTACCCTTGCTATTACCCTTCCCCATTTCCTTGCCCTTCCCGTTACCCTTGCCTTTGCCCATTCCTCTACCCCTATCCTACCCTTCCATTACTCTCACCCTTACCCTTACCCACCCGTCCCCTTTCCCATCCCCCCACCCTCCCAATTACCCTTAACCATTCCCCGACCCTTCCCATTGTCCTTACCCTTACCCAATCCACCGCCCTTCCCATGAAGGAACCAAGGCTGAGGCCAAACTACATTTATTACTGTATTACACTATTCATAGGGCGGTACTCTGCGACACGACTGCAATATACCGCAGTACGCAAGATATGTCGTACATCACACTCCAAAACAAACGAAGTTTCGTACGCACCCATTACCCTTACCCGTTCCCCTACCCTACCCTACCCTACCCTACCCTACCCTACCCTACCCTACCCAAACTCTTACCCTTACCCTTACCCTTACCCGTGCCTTGGCCTTTTACCCTTAGCCGTACCCATACCGTACCCTTCTGATCACCCTTGCCCTGGATGTTGCTGGCAGGCCCGCTGTGTCTCGGTACCGCGTGTGTTCGGAAGGGTTGCTGATCGACGTACCTGCTGCGTTGGTGGACGAGCGGATGGAGGACTTGACGAGGAGGAATGTGAGGAAGTGGAGCAGCTGGGTTTAGTCTTATTCGCGCTGATGGTGGTGGTGGCGCGAGTAGTGGTGGTGGTTGGTGGTGGCTAGTCTTGGGGGCGAGTGGGTTTGTTCGATGTGGCAGCGGTGGTGGTGATGGGGGGGGGTGGCGTTGGCTTGGGTTGGTTGCAGCTACAAGTAGTTTTAGAGAGTTTGTACTATGTTAGTACCGCAGGTCTTGTGTGGGATGATGTTGGTCAGCAAAGTCAGACGAGTTTTCCTTTTTTGTTGGTAATGTTTAGTTTCAGTTTTGATGTCCAATATTTCAGGACTTGTACCGTATTGTTTTGCCTGCCGGTTGGTGCTGGTGCCCGCTGCCTTGGTGATGGAGAGGATCGAGAAATTGACAAGGCGGGATGCAAACAAGGGGAGAAAATGGGTTTGTTCATTGTGGTGGCGGTAGTTGGGGAGGGGGGAGAGCGGGCTTGACGCAGCGGAATGTGAGGAAATGGAGTCTAGTGACTTTGTTCGCTGCATTGGTGTTCGTGATCTTATTGTTTGCCCTAGTTTTTTTCACCTGCTCATGAGTGTTGACGCGTGTGCCGTTTGAAGCTAACTCTCGCCTCCCTCCCTCCCTCCCTCCCTCCCTTCCTCCCTCCCTCCCTCCCTCCCTCCCTCCCCCCCTGCCCCCCTTCAACGTTAACCTGTTCCTTCAACGTTCACCCGTTGTCACGGTTGTGATGGTTATGGTGCAACAGGATGCGTTGAGCTCGGGTTCAATGCCACACAGGGCCTTCGATGGGATGGAGGCGAGTTAAATGCGGGCACCTCTCTTTCACCCTCTTAGCGCTGCACTCCCGACGCCACGAAAAAACACTTAGAATGAGAATAGGATAGTTGATGAAGTTTGGAAAAGTTGGTACTGAATGCACTGCCGATGTGAGGACAAAACGCTTGGAATTGGAGTAGGGTCATTGATGAAGTTGGAAAAGTTGGGAGGGATTGAACGCCGGGTATGAGGACGAAACACTTGAAAATAGACTAAGATATTTGATGGGAGTTTGAAAAGTCTGTACTGCTCTCCCTATCTAGGTACTACATAGGTACAAAACACTTGGAAGTAGGCTGTAGTCTTTTTGGCACTGCTTTCTCGTTAGACGGGGACAAAGCACCTGGATTTAGTCTGGGATCGTCGGTGGAGTTGGAGAAGCTACACGGTAGTACTGCGCTCCCGATATAGGTGCAAAACGCTTGGAGTTTGGCTTACGGTAGTGAGTCGGAGCCGAATCGGAGCCGATTCACGCAGTTAGTAGGGGCAATTTGAATCGGAATCGGAATCGGCAAATCGGGATTTTTTTGAACCGATCTTTTGCCAGTCACATCGGTTGTTGCTGCCCTAGAAAATACTCAATTTTGCTCGGATTACGATGAGAATTTAAGCCAAATGGCCAGAAATTCGCTCCTGTTGTAGTATGGACATTCCGTATCGACACGAGATGTATCGTCCCCCAACCGAGCGATTGCAATCGTCGGTTTTTCCCAATCGGAAATGCCGAAATGACTGTTTTCAGCCGTCTTTTAGCCTTGACCGTAAACTCAACCAACCGAACGAGAGCACGAATGAATCTAGGGTCAACCCTACCACTGAAGGTGTCTGATGGCCTCCTGTAAGAGTATGGACATCGAATGTTGTTGTTGTTGTTGTTGTTGTTGTTGTTGTTGTTGTTGTTGTCGTTGTTGTTCTCGCATTAACTCGCATAATCAAGTCCGTGGTCACAGGACAGGCTCCAGTCACTCTGAAGCTGAGGAATACCCCAGGGAAAAAACACAAACAAACCAAAGGTGGTACACGCAAATATCACAGCTGACGCAATTCATGCCTCCACCAGAAACATATAAAAGTGAAGTCGGGAGTCAGCCTACGATGTGCCAGGCCCATACTGGTGCATACGTCTCACTACTCTCGCCTGGAAAAACCGACTATACCGCTTGCCACCCAAAAAAGACTACCACGTGTATATTGCACGTAGTACCCAACACTACGCATACGCACGACAGACGCGAGTCAATTGGAAAAAAGAAACAAAGAAAAGAAAAGAAGATAATCTAAAGGAAATGTATCGTCCCCCAACCGAGCCATTGTAATCGTCGTTGTATTTTTTCGTCAGTTTTTTCCCAATCTGAACTGCCAAAATGTGTTTTTTTTTTTCAGCGCTCTCTCTCATGGCCTTTACCTGTAAGAAAAATTGAACACCAGCCAATCAAACGGATGAAATAACCCAACCCTGCCACTAAAGGGGTCTGATACCCCTCTGATACCCCCCTTCAGTACACATTATGGACGCCGAATGTATCGTCCAACACCCGAGCGATTGAAGAGCCGTCATTTTTTTTTGGTGGTCAGTTTTTTTTTTTCCCCAATCTTACAGCGCGCCAAGATTGCGTTTTTTTTTCAACCCTGTTTTTTTTCCCAATCTGAAGTGCCCAGAAGATGTTTTTCAACCCTCGTACGAAGTATATAGCCCTTGATACCACGAAATCAACCAACCAGCTAACCGAGCGGACAGACGGACGAAACGAACGAACCTTACCCTGGTAACCCTACTACCGAGCGGACGGACGGACGGACGAAACGAAAGAACCTTACCCTGCTCATCCTACTGCCGAGCGGACAGACGGACGAACGAACGAACAAATCTTACCCTGCTAATCGTACTGTTGTTGCAGGTGTCCATTCCCGATGAAGTCACGGGAGCGCTCGACACACGAGGGGGGTCTTACGACTCCTTCACCACAGGAAGAGGAGGAGGCGGTGGCCGCGGAGGTGGCAGGGGTGGGGGTCGCGGAGGCCGGTATGGGGGAGGGGGGTACCAGGGGAGAGGCGGAGGTGGGGGAAGAGGATACGGAGGTGGGGGGTATGGAGGCGGAGGTGGGGGATATGGAGGCGGAGGTGGGGGATATGGAGGCGGAGGTGGGGGGTATGGGGGCGGGGGCGGCCAAGGTGGTGAGAGGTGAGGCACGGGGTACGATGATATATAGGGGTATTAATAGCATTTTTTTGCCCAATAATAGCTATTAGTTTTGTTTGGCCTCCGACAATATAGCGCGCAGTAGATGTCGTTCAGGTGTATATCGAATATCGAATATCGAACGTCCTTCTGTAAGGCGGTAGTGTCTCTCCTATGAATTGAGCCTCTGCCAAGTGATAGTTGTGGTTGACGGGGTTTTTCCCCTGTTGAACCTCTCGAACTGAGGAATTACCAACCAAACAGCGTTGGAATGCTGTTGCTTGCTTTTTTTTTTACGTGATTTTTTTAAAACACCTAGAGGACACGGGGTCGTTCGTGCGTTTAGTTGCACTTTTTTTTTTTTCCCAAAACGCCTCTTTTGAAACATGCCTTCTTTTTCCCCATTCCCCTCGCCATTGGACAGGGATCTCCCCCCTCCCTCCCTTTTTCCTATTTTTTTTTTTCTGAAGCCAACACCCTTCACGTCGCCTTTTTCCTTCCATCGCTGTTTGACAGGAACGTCTTCCTCCTCCCCCCCCCCCCCCGAAGGTCTATGGTCATGCGACTACGGCCATTCATGAATATCGAGTACACCCCTTCCCGAAATCAGCACCCCTCAGCAAGTTGCCAACCTGTGCCCCTGCACCACCACACACACCCCCTAAAACCCCAATCCTTTGTTTTTCTGTGTCCCATCGCCGTTATACAGTGGTCTCCTGCTCCCCCCCCCCCCCCCCCCCCCCCGTCTCTCTTCGCGAAATCGAGCTTGAAAACGAAGGCCCTTTGCCGTTCATCCATATGCCTTTTAATGAAAGCCAACTTGTTTGTTCGGCCTTCCCCTCCCCGTTTATACAGGCGTCTCTTCTCCTCCCCCCCCCCCCCCCCCCCCCCCCCCCCCCCCCCTTCTCTCTAAATTATCATTTCTTTTCCTGAAAGCAAAAGCCTTTCCCCTAAACTAGAACGAAGATTCTTTCTTTTTTACCGTTTGCCTTCCTCTAATCTTTTGACAGGGGTCTCCTCCTCCTCTACCCGCCCCCCCCCCCCCCCCCCCCCCCCCGCTGCCCATCTCCTCTCCTCCTCCTCCACACCCACACCCATACCCACACACAGCCCATCTCCCCGGCACCCCTTTTTCTGAAAGCAAAACCCTTTTCCCCATGAACCACAAAGCCTGTTCCCGAAAGCAAATACCCTTTCCCCTGACTAATATCGCCTTTTCCTGATACCACCCCCCACCCCCCCCCTATTGTCTCTCCGTTGTACAGGGGTGGCGGTCGAGGGAACAGCTACGGAGGCGGAGGCGGCGGCGGCCGCAACTACTAATCACAGATCTAAACGAATATGAGCTTGTCTCATCGGGAGGAAGGATGCTTCAGGGCGGGTGGGGGAAGAGGGGGGAAGCGTTCTGATTTATTGCTTGCCATGGTAATTATATACGCCCTCCACTCCCTCTGGAGCAACTTTCCTCTAAAGGGGGGTCAGGGGTGGGAAGGGCGTGGGATGAAAAAGCTGCGTCCGTTTTACCTCGTTTTTTGTTCGTTGCTGTACCGAGGACGTGATCAATTGTGAAGGGTTGTGATTTATTTTGTTTACCCTGAAGAATCCTGGTATTGTGGTTTTCTTTTATTTTTCGTTCGCTTGACGTGCTTTTTTTTTTCCCACGCCGTTGGTTTCGTGACCATTTCGTTTTTTCGGTCGTTTTCCTGGGATTAGCGGGATTTTTTGCCGTTTCGAACGCCGGTGGTAATATTTCGGCGGATTACGTGCCGTTTGCACACGCCGGTGGTAGGTTGCGGCGGAATATGTGCCGTTTTGGACATTGCGGTAGGGTAGCGGCGTGATAGGTGCCGTTTCGAACGCCGACGGTAAGGTGGCGGCGGGATAGGCGCCGAATATCAATAACGGCAACGCTGCGGCGGAATATATGCCGTTTCGAACGCCGACGGTAGGGATATGTGTTGAACCAGATGACCACCCGTCTCATGGTCTTCAAGAAGCGAGGGACAATTTTGGGAGAGGGCCTTAATGTCGCACGTATTCGCGTTTTGTTGGCATGTTTGTTTTCTGTTCGCCTTCCTCGGACAGACAGATTATTTTCGTGATGTTGCTTGTCTCTTTTGTTTTCTTTGTATTGTGCATTAGTTGGTGCTTTGTTGGCAAGCGAGATTGGGAAGAGGTGAGGGGGGAGATGGTCGTTTTTGACCGTTTTCCGTTTGAAGTCAGCTTCCTGTTAGTCGTGGAGGTTACGACTAATAACATTTTGTTTCCATGAGAGCTTCCGGTTCCGTCAGTCTGTGTGTACGGTTCCCATTTCGCTTGCTCTTTCGCTTGTTTCCCTAATGCTGTAGATTGACGTTCTTATGCTCTCTTTTTTATTGGGGCTGGGTGCTGGGTACCTGCTTGAAAGTTTTTGCTGCAACACGTATCGTAGCACTGCTATTAATGTTTCATTCCGTGGGTCATGTTGTTGTCCCCTTTGTTGGTTGAAGCGTTTTTTTCCGGGTTTTTTACAGCGTTTGCCGTGGACAACGGTGTTGGCTGTGTGTTCCACAACGGCCACCTTTCATTTATCTCCCGTACGTTGTGACCTGGCTAATTCAGGAGACGGGCAAGCGTCAAATGGTCAGTCGGTGTAGGTGGTCCGTGAAGGCGTTTCCATCCGTCTAGACGGTTTGTCCCCCACCCCGCTGGCAGAAAACAATTCAATTATATTTTACATAGTTTTTCTATAGCATGGGTAGGCGTTTTTCCGATAACGGGGATTTATTGTTGTGATATGCGGAAACCCCTTGTTCTCCACGTATGATGCATATGTTTTCGATAATATGGTTAGGCGTTTCCCGCAAACGGCGACTTATTTCCGTGTCCCCGACTTTGTTGTGTCAATAAGACCTATGTGCCTTGACAGCGTCTGTCAAGGGTGAAAAAATGCCGTCATCTGACATGTTCGATTTTGACGGCACCCCCGTTTTTTTCTAACACTGAGTTTGAAATGGCAAAAAACAAGCCACTTCTTATGTGGTATGAACTAGTGCGGACTCTTGCAACACGGTAAAGGTCCCCCATTTGTTTTTGTCGAGCTCTTATATGTTTATCCCAAATGAGTGATCATGATGATAACAGGAGAAAATACAAGTTGAGTACACGTCCAAGTCTTATGTTAATAGGTATAAAACGCCCCCACACCCAAAAAAACTAGAAAAAAAAGGATCTTTATCCAGCGATACTGTATTGAGTCATCATGCTGCTAATAGTGTGGTAGAGAGGTGTGTTGTGTTCTTTTTTTTCTGAACCTCCTAAAACATGCTGAGGAGAGTTTTTTAGCCTTTTCTTTTCCGAGCCAACAAAACTGAGTTCGTAGTTGAAGAATGAAGAGTACAACCCGATCAACAATCCCATGGCCTACGTAGGCCTTCAAATAACGTGATGTTGCGAAAAAAAATGGGCGAAGTTTCGACGATTTCGGGTTGAGGTTGCGAAAAAAGTAGTAAAAGTTCTGACGATTTTGGCTCAAGGTTGCGGAAAAAGAGTGAAGTTCTGACGATTTTGGCTTGAGGTTGCGAAAAAAGAGTGAAATTCCACGACGATTTGGGGTTTAAGGAGGTTTAGGTTGCGAATAAAGAATGAAATTCCACGACCATTTATTTGGGGTTTGAGGAGGTTTAGGTTGCGAAAAAAGTGTGAAATTCCTCGACGATTTCTTCGGTTAAGGAACACCGCTCAAGAAAAAACTAGCCAAAAAACGGTACCCCACCAGAGCTGTCATATAACGTGTCGGTACATCATTCCTTCTTTCTGAGGCTACTCACTTGAGCTCTATGTTTGGCCTATGCCTCCACCCCAAGAAATTGATCTTGATTACATTGAAAGTGCAACTCAAGTTAATTAAGTATGTGAATAAGGCAGTATCATTACACTTGGTTTTTTGTAATACCTAGATTAATGTCATCAATGACATCAATAAAGGATACTTTATTAATTATTCAATGTAGAATGACATCAATAAAGGATACTTCATTAATTATTCAATGTAGTACGTCATTTGATTTTTATGTTGTTACTATATTTCTAACACGTTAATGTCTTCATTATGTTGAGGAATTAGTGGGGTATTAGTCCGTTTGACGACTTGCACAAGGTTAACCAATAGCTCACCCAAACCAAGCCTTAAAACACCACGACGCCATTTGTCAAGTTAGGAATTAGTGGGGTATTAGCTCGTGTGACCGCTCGCACAAGGAACCATCCCACGATAGGGGTGCAGCAGAAAGTCCCTGAGCTCCTCACATGAGGAACTCAAAATCTCACCTTGAAAATGACTTCGAAGGCATTCGTTCACACCACCCGACTAAGCTTCAATGCCTTAGTCCAAAAATATAATGTAATCGTGAAATTACTTTATTGACCGGCAGTTCCTCACATGAGGAACTCAATCGCCCAGGGACGTTTTGGCGCAAAAACTGCAACCCCTACCGTGGGATGACTGCAAGGGTAACCAATGCTTACCCACACTAAGCCTTAGAACAGTTAGGGTTCGCTGCAAGATTAATATCCACTATTATTGAGTCGTTCTGCGGTAGCCTCCCCAATTTTTCTTGACGAAATCGCCGGTTTCAAAACCAGCTCCCGGTCGCATCTCCTGAAACACGGTGTCTCTCGACACTCCGATGTCATCGATCGATAGGCCTTTGCACACAAGAAAATATATGGATACCTTATTTTCAATTTCATGCTTCCTTGTTTGTGTCGTCGAGCAGCCATGAAACGTTCGTTAAAAAAAATCACCGGTTTTGGATGGGGATATCGTAGAATCAGTCTATTGTTACTATTGATAATTGTGACTAGGTTTTGCCTCATGAAAAAACATAAACTCTTGCTGAAAAAACGAGCGACCGGGCGTGTAATGCGCGCCGGTCGCGCCGGTGGCGTATCAAGTTATTCTCGAGCCTGGTACAGGTCAGTTTCGTGACTTCGAATCCCCCCGAGTGCATATTCGTGTAAATTCGTGGGGACTTTTTCTTGCGCACAAATTGACTACCGGAAAGCGCGACAGCGTGAGTTAGCAACACTCGGTGAAAAATCGACGAGCAGTGGGATTGCTTAACCCTATGCGCGATAAAAATTGAAGGCAAGAACCGGGGGGAAGAGACGACACCTGTGACCACGGCTTGTCCAGAAGCTGGAAAGTAGAAGTGTGAAAAAAAAAAAAAAATGCGCAGCATGCCAACTCTTTAAGACGAGAGTCGACTCTTAAAGTTGTCGACCTCACAGCTGACGTTGTTAAACTAATTATTATGTAGATATATATATAAACACGAAATATTTTAAAAATAGTTATGTACACATATAAAAAACACGAAATCTTGTTAAAATAATTATAATGTACATAAAACTAGATCTTGTTGAAACAGTTATATATATAAAAAAAAACACGAAATCTTCGATCTCACAGCTGGAGAGTATTGTAGATTTATAATATAAAAAAACATGGCGTCTATTAATAGGTATACAAACCGTCCATATTCAGATTGCACCAAAAAAGAATATCGAAATCCCGACGATTTTGACTGATTCTTACCACGATAGCCCCCCCCAAAACCAACGACTTTCTTTAACGAACGTTTCGTGGCTGCTCGACAAAAGGAAGGATGCCATGAAAGTATGTCTTCACACATATATATTCTTGTTCGCGAAGGACTATCCACCGATTACGTCGGGGTGGCGAAGGGCACCGCATTTCAGGAGATACGGCCGTGGCTGGTTTCAAAACCGGCGATTTCGTCAAAGAAAAGTTGGGGGGGGGCTATTACCGTAGAACGACCATTTTTACTTTTATTGTATGTAACCGAGGTTAAGGAGTTTAACCCTTTTGAAGCCCCAACACCCCTCCCTATACTAATTTCAAGCAATTTTCCCCCCATAGGGGGTTTCCAGTTGTTAGCACAGGCGTTAATGAAGCCGAAAAGTGGTACTCCTCTCGTACCACGCGTCTATGCCTCGTTAAACCCGTTCCCAACTCCCGAAGAACTATTCCCTACTTTAATTCCAAGTGTTTTGTCCCCGTACCGGGAGTACCGTGCTAAAACGGTTATCGTGTGTCCGCTTTTCGGCTTTCGTTCACCGGTATCGTCGAACTCTCAAGTGGGTGTGAGTTGTCTTCCCACTAACCCTTTTTTTCTTCCCAGCGACGTCGGTACACGCAGCGTCCGTGCTCTGATTCTTCATCCTAGAGAGATACAAATTTCTCCGTGGTCACACACACAGACTGCGAGACAAGTGAAAACAGAACAACAACCGCAACTAATCAAGGTAAAGAACGGGTGCAATGTTCTAGCGCACTAGGTACGAAAAACATACCAAAGCATAGCCAGACTTCTACATAAAAAGCAAGAGAAAGAGTTGAAAAAACAAAACAAAAAACAGACGCGTGCTTCGATATCGTAGGGATGCACCGCTCTTTTTTTTCAAAGGTTTCCTCAATTCGGGAGCTTTAAGACATGTCTTGACCCTAAAAAAAACTTATTTGGAGAAAAATAAAACTGACTACTTCGCGTATCATACCACACCAGATGAAAAATCCCATGGTCTATATAAGTACACACAACGAAAATCATGCAAGAAGAAAGACGGCCCATTATTTATTTTTTTTCCGACGATTTCGCCCAGGTTAAGGAGCCCCTTCATTTCAGGAAAAAAAATAGCCAAAAAAAGGTATACCTCTATCATAGCGTGCGTCCTGAGTAGCCTCACCAAAAACATAGATACACCTCCCTATTGTTCATAGCACCTCTTTTGGGGGAGTTCAGAGGAATTGAGTGAGGCGTTATGAGGCTTATATAGTTTGGGAAAGCTAATTGCCAGTGGGACCAAACGGACTAATAACCTACCCCACTAATACCTTACCCTTTTACAATTGGAAACCCGTTTTTGGGGACAACGTTACTTGGATTTAGTATAGGGAGGGGTTCGGGGGCTCTGAAGAGGTTAAAAGAGGCATAGCAATACACTTGGCGATAAATTACGGCATCTCTCGGCCATTTTGCTCTTGTTTTTTCATCGTCCCTCTAGTTCATGTTATTTTTTTTCTCCGTCCCTCCCTCTTCCGATGTTGTATCTCAGATCCGGGGAGAACCTCCCCCCCCCGGCCTATACCTAGTCGGTGATAGCCCAACGCCCGTGCTCCGCCCCCGGCGCTTGGAGCAAGCCATGCCTGCCTGCCTGGTCGGTGATAGCCCGATTTGCCCGGTCAGTGATAGCCAGACGCCCGCATGCTCCGTCCTGGGATTGTTGGGATGCGGGGGTCTGTAGCCCTAAGGGCTGTTGTGGTCTCGCACCGCATGACCCCCCCCCAACAAAAACTTCGGCGAACGCCTCCACGTGCATAATGATAAGGGTTTATTTTTTGTAATTATATGAGGGATCTATAGCGCGAAAAACAACAACAACAACGCGGGCTGCATTGCTATCTACTCTGAAGGCATGTGGGACGACCCAGCCAGTTTCAGAACGGCGTTGATTTGACACGCTTCGAGCTGTCTTGCGGCAAACGCAATATAATAATTAGTTAAACTTTGAGGCGTTGCATTTTTGCGGCTGGAAATTATTGAAATTATTGAATGTCTTGAAATTCAAACAGTTTTCACGTCTCGAAATAATACACACCAAATATAAATTAACTAAATTTATCTGCTCGAGTCGACGAAGGAAGAAGATATGCTGAACTATCCTCGCGATAAAAATGAAGGCGTTATTATACCGTAGTGGGGAGGGAGGAGGAGGGCCCGCTATGTGACCCCGGATCTGAGTTACTACTGGGAGGGAGCGCGAGAGTAGTGCGAGGATAATAAATGGGACGAAAAAAAACAAAACCAAAACAAACAAACAAACAAACAAACAAACACTCAAAAGACTGCCCCTCCCAAGCAACATCATTGTCAGATAGCAGCCAACATAACAACAACGATACTCGAGGGGGGTATCCGGTACGATAACTGCACGCGCACTTTTGCGGGAAAACAATCTGGTGGGAAAAATAGTATGTAGGCGGATTGACGCTGGCCAAGATGAGGGGGTAACGCTTTTTGTGTCGCTTCGTTTTTTTTTTTTTTGCTTCTTCCGAATGATGGAAGTTATTCACCCAAAACAGCTCACCCAAAACAGCTTTCGTTTTATACCTTGCCCAAGGGGGGGGGGTGGAGGGGGGATTGCTTACTCATGGAGTTGCACTTATTTTTTTTCTCAAAATCCATTTTTGGGCGAGGTGGTGTAGAGCAGCTTAAGACGCCTTTACAAACCTGGAAACCCTTTTGGGGGAAAAGTTACTTGGAGTTAGTACAGGGAAGGGTTCTGGGGCTCTAAAGGGGTCAAGTGAGGAGAGAGCCCCGAAAAATAATTTCGCCGCGCTCCTCTAGCGTGGCATGCGTTTGTTAAAATAGATATGCCGCACGCACCCGAGCGTACATACACACCACGGAGTAGATGTTGCTCGCGCTTCCGGTGTAATGCCCCGAACCAATCGCGGATTGACTTGATGGCCGAGCACCCTGCGTAGAACAAGCACGCACTATAAAGCCACATGGAAATACTTGCGATGTTTTCGATGTTGTCCTCGTTTCCGGGTTGTTTGCGCTGATAGCCATATACTCACACGCGCCTCAATCAAGCGCGCGCACTGAATGCTACGTGGAGACACTTGATGAGGCGCGTAAGTTGCGATGTTGTTGCGATGCCGTCGCGACGTCGAAGTCTGTCCGTCCTTTTGGGGCCGACAGCGGAGCAACCTCGTTCGTTGTTCCGCCCTGAAGAGGACTGCAGGTAGGTAGTAAGTGCTGTACAGCGGGGGGGGGGGGCTGGCAATAAGGCCTGCATGTACCGGCCCGATATACCGGCACGACACAGGGCGGCAGGGTATAGGGCACATGCTACGTACTGGTGCGGTATAGGTGATTTTTTTTTTTTTTTTCTGAGACGCCACACCTTTGGAGCTCGATATCGATTGCCGATCGCCAACACACTGATTTTGCGTAAACTGATAATGCATCCCGATAAAAAAACCATGGCCTTCGTAGGTATATACACCGATCATTCATCACTCCGCAAAAACAGGAATGAAGAAATCCCGACGGTTTGGGGTCCCGTCATTTTCAAAAAATATTTCAAGTAAACCCCCCTCCCCCCGCCTCTATCGTAGCGCGCGTCATAGAGACTAAGCTATAATACTCATTTCGGCTGTGGTTGGTGTCGCTTGCGCGGTCGGTGGCTAATTGCTTTTTCTTGAGATTTTTACAAGGTTTGTTGTTCCCGTTTTCAGCTTGGGACACCCCCGCCGGGATGTCACACCCTCGAGATGTAAGGCCAACCACATCCCGCAGGAAAACCTTGTAGTTATAGCCTAGGCTTAAGAGGGTGTGTAAGAGAGTTCCAGCCGTACCAAGCGATTCCACCGGCACTGTACCGGCAGCAGGCACTATTCAACCGGCGTTGTATTGGGAGACCTCCCACCGTGCTGTAATTAGGCGGCTGACGGGGCCATCAAACTTTATGCACCCGATTGATTCTACGATAGCCCCCCCCAAAACCAGCTATATTCTTTATCGAACGTTTCGTGGCTGCTCAATACGAGGAAGGATGCTATGAAATTTACATCTTCACATATGTTCTTGTTCGCGAAGGACTATTGATCGATGACGTCCGGGCGGCAAGGGGCACCGTATTTCAGGAGTTACGGCCGGGAGCTGGTTTCAAACCCGGCGATTTCGTTCAAGAAAAGTTGGGGGGGGGGGGCTACCGCAGAACGACTCAACCACGCATGAGCTTAAGCAAGCTGCTGGAAGTATTCCGCAGTCTCCCCTCGACCCGGCCGTTCGTATTTGGTGCGAGTCATGTCTACTTGGTCGGTGGAAACTACGAGGTACTTCGCCCCTCCATTGTAGGGATGCGAGGCTCTTACGGCTATGTATTGTACGAGTTCAGCCCCCGCCCCCCCCCCCCGCCAACCATAGCAGCGAGAAAACGAACGTTATCCTAGGAGATAGCTGGTGGACACAGACGGCCAAACAGGGAGGGGATTTTACGTAAGCATTAGGTTTTTAGGTAATACATGGAAGAAAACTATGCGAGCGTCCATTTGTTGCAAGTTTCTCTGTTGGGAGTAGGAACGGTGCTTCGTCTGGAAAGGGATAATGCGTGGTCAATTGGCCAAGCGACTAAGGAGGTAAGCAACACATCAGCACCCGCCCCCGCCGCCCCCCCTCGATCCCCTACCACTTATTCGGTTGTTAGCAGACGGAATCGTACTAGAATCGCGTGACATCCGTCAGAAATACTTACACCCACTCGTGCTAACAAAACGAACCCCAAGAGAGGCATTGGCTAAGAAAACAGACTCACAGGAGGCGTTACTCCGATTTAAGCGTAGCACATTTCTGATCCATACATAATAAGTACAATTTTTCCCCTCGCGGTGTGGTTGCCTTGACATTCTGGGCTCTCTCGCAAGCGAAAAGGGGAACACAGGTGTTCCGATGAGCCTCGTACACCAGGCATAACTTAAAAAACAAAGGCTTGTCGCAAACTAACGAAAAAGTAACTAGCCACCGCGCAAGTAACCAGGCGAGTAACACCGACCAGCACAAGCGAGTTTATAGTTCAGTGCACATATTTCACACCGTGTAGTATTAATAGGTGTCATTTACTGTGAGTTATCCCATGCTAGCAAGGGTGTAGCAAATTCTAAGAAATTTCTGAGCTCCTAACATGAGGAGCTAGCTCAACATCATCATCCATCATCACCCAAAACACGACTTCGAAGGCATTCGTTCGCGCAACCCGTCCAAAATGTCTACCACGTACGCGCTAGTCCTACGAATAGTCTTATGAATAGTCCTAAAACAAATGTACCAGATGGTCGTAAAATTTGCCGTACTAACCGACAGCTCCACACTTGAGGAGGTCAACCGCACTATAGAGGTCGGAAACGCTTGACCCAGAAAGTGCAACTCCTACCGTGGGAGGGCTCTACTGTATTTTCTGTTTGACTGTATCGACTGTACCGGGTAGCATGAATATATGTAGTCACGGTATACCCGGTACAAGTTATGATATCTTACCTGGTACCGCTCTTCTACATCGGCCGCGCGCCAATTTAGCCTGCCGCCGACGCCACTCTCACTCCGGTTTTCGCGGTTGCCTCCGGGGCTACCTCTCAAGACTTACCCCCGAGGACCCCTACGCCCCCATCGGAGGCTTCAGTGGCACTGCCGCCTACGGGCCGCATCTCCACTCGGACGCGCCGAAGAACAGCCGCTGCGGCCGGCGCCGCGCAGCCTGCCGTTGACTATGGTTTCGGACCCGGCAGGGTTCCGCGGACGGCTTCCACTCGGGTCGACCCTCCGCCGCGCGTTTCGCGCCCTCGGCTGCCTTTGGCTGCCGCCCCGAGCACATCTCGAGCCCCAACGCCTGTCCCGACGGTACCAATCCCGTCTGAACGCGACCGAGCGGAGCCTTTGGGTGTCCCGCTTTTAGGGCTCTCGACCCCTTCGGAGTCCCCCTCCGCCCCTGCGACCGATTTGGACGCCCTCGGCGCTGCTGCCGAACTAAACTTCGGTGGTTCCGCTGCGCGTTATTCTCGAGCCGACTGGGAGAGAGAGCAACGTGCGGAGCCTACGTGCAGTGCCGCCATACAATACATTCTTCTCGACCGGCCATTGGCCTTGCCCACCGAAGTCTAAGCGCGTTTCCCCTCACATCAGCGCCCCCCCTTTCTCGGAGATCCAAGAGCTCGCTGGCAAAGGCCGCCTCCATACTACCAACGAGGATATTGTCCTGCGCGTCCGTAATCCAACCCCGGCCCACTACTCCTTACGGCCTGCGGGGCGCGCGGCTTGCCTTCTGGGCAACGAACCAATCTGTATTTACGTGTCGGTACTCATGCGCCCTTGGATCATGAAAGCCTGCCATTCGATTGCTTTCTGCCATCTAGGCACGGCACGCACACTTCGCGTGCTCGAGCGTTTCTATTGGTGGATAGGAATGAGCATATGCACCCGCTGGTGGTTGCGCCATTGCTTGAAGTGCCAAGCGCGGAAGACACCGCGACTGACGGTTCGATGGTCCATCATTTCGATTCCCCTCCCTTCGGGGCCGGGCATTGCGGTAAAGCGTGGACTATGTTGGGCCATTGCCGGTCTCGCCCCGGGGTAGCAGCTATAATTTTCTCTTCACCGACCGCTTTAGCCGTCGTGCAGACATGTTTGCCGTCAACGCCGCTGAATTTATAGCTGAAGGCACGGCCAACATTCTTATCAACCGGTACATTCTCCTTTGGGGGTGCCCACGTAGCATCCTCTCGGACAACGGCCTCCAGTTCTGCTCCAAGCTTTCACACGTCGTATACGAGCTTCTTGGTGTACAAAAAATTGCCACCAGCTCCTACCATCCAAGCGGCAACGGCGGTGTGGAGCGCGTTAACCACAAAATGGCCCAAACGCCGGCTATGGTCGTCAACGAACGCCAAGACGATTGGGATGCGCAGTTGCCGCACGTGGAGTTCGCCTACAACAATTCGGTCAGTGCCGCCACTGACCTGGCCCCCAACGAGGTTCACATGGGCAGGCTCCCGCGCCTCCCTCTCACTATTGTCGACCTATCCGGGGTCACCGGCCATTAAAGCCTGGCCGGTGACCACCTCGCATACTGCGTCCTGGCGTCAGAACGCCGACAGCGCACCAACGATATTGTTCGCGAGATACATGCCTTAACAGGTTCCCGCGTAGAACGGCAAAACTACACCCTCTTGGACGCTTTGCGCCAGGTACCCAACTTCGTTGTGGGTAATTGGGTTTGGCTGTATAATACGGCCTCCACTATTCGCCAAGGCGCGAAAGCCGGCACGGATGCAAAGGTGTTCAAGGCCAAATTCGCGCTAAATTGGACGGGCCCCTGCAAGATCCTTGCCGTCGGCCCCTGCCCCTCTAGCGACACACCTGACGGTTCCCCTCTCGACGACAAGCTCCTCCATTTGGACCTCCCCACAGACATGCCCGGCGCGGATGCGCACCGCCGCGTCTTCGTCGAGCGCTGCAAGCCCTGCACCAACACCCACGACCGCGTCGACATGCCCAAGTGCGTTCCGGATGGGTTGACGCAGTACGTGCTCAACAATTTTACGAAAAAATCCCCCACGTGACCCAAGACGACGTGTCGGCGCCCCTCTAGCGGCTAGAGATGGAAAGGATCACCGGCCATCAATCGCTCCGTGGTGGGGGTGGGGTCATCGCGGTGATGTACGAAACGCATTGGACTGGGCTCTCCCGCCCATCGCGGGAACGGGAGATGGACCTCCAGCTCTCACGCCAGCAGATCTTGCTCTACTGGGCTGGCACTCCGAACCAACACCGCCAAACAAACCGCCTGTATCGACAGATGCGCATTGGAGCTGCACAGCAGGAGCTTTCCCGTGCTAACGGCGAACGTTTCTTGGCATTTGGCTACGGCTGCGTGCCGCGCGCTGACTGGTTACGCCACTACAGCACCACGGTGCTCCCCATTGGGGCCCATTTTTGGTACAAAGTCGATGACGGCTTGTGGTGGCGTGGGAAAATCAGCGCTCGCACATCCATCGACGGGGAACATTTGATACGTTTTCTAGATGAACCGGGACCGATGATCAAGCTTTCACTCTCTCCGGCTCACTACACTTCAGCTCACTACTCTCTGGCTCACTACACGACTTCGACAGGAGGTGTTCAAGGTTCCTGGTGCCTTCAACTCCGTCGGGGTAGATCAGTTGCACGCGGGATTCAAAGTAACGTAGATGAATCTTGAGGCGCGGGCATGGTTAGTTGACGTTCAGGCCACCACTGCTCTCGAGTATTTTGATTCGGTTTTTCCTGGTTTTTGAATTTTACTTCTTTGAGGGACATTCGCTTTTGTTCTGGGTTTTTTATTCAGTTTTCCTGGGGGGATTTCTCTGGCAATTCTCCGCCCGGTTTTGACGTCGCCCCCGCAGGGTGGGGCACGGTGTTCATTCCGCGCGCGAGAGTTGCATTTCGTACATAGCGCGTTCTGATACATTTTCGCGACCGCTTAGGGTTTTGCTCGCGATTTTTTTTACTCTTCCGCCTTCGACCCCAGCGCTTTCGCATTTTGTTATTTTTTCTTTTTTTCTGCATAGTTCCCGTTTTCCCTTTTCTCTGCCCCCGTTTCCCTCGCTAATCTGTGGAAGTGATAGTTCTCGCGCCTGTCAATCCTGCCATTCGCTGGAGTGTTCTGTGCCCTTTTTCCCGTTTTCCGTTCTTCGTTTGAGGTTTTCTGCTGTAGTATTTTCCGTGAGTCTTCGTAGCCTCGCAGGGTAGAGGTGTGGGAGTAGGTTGTGAAGAGCCGCATCTTCGAGTCTAGATCGGTGCTCCCCCGAATCTTCCATATTTTTGCATACACGGCTCATCAGGGTGGGCTAGTGTTACGGTATTCACCTTGGAGCCTAAAAAGGCGTAAGATATGGGATATGGCTGGATATAAAAGGTCTCACATGCATTGAAGGCATGTGCGTATAGGAAGAAGGGGATTATGCTTTTGCTTCGCGGAATTAAACGCTACTCAGTTCGTCCGTGGCGTGCGTGGAGCTGATACAAGAGCCTATCTAGTATAACTGAGTGACCAACGTGGAACCTGCCTAGTAGAGAAACCTGCAAAGGGTGGCCTGTGTCTGTAACAGCCCCTTAATATTACTATATGTGCCTGAGCTTATGTAGTAGAAGGGTCTGTTAAAAAATATCGCCGATTCTCGCTTTCCAAGCGAGAAAAGCGCTTCGTACTGGGCGACAGATGGACGCAGAAATCCTACCAGTGTCCCAGGTATTGTTTAGTGTATTGAGTACCCCACGGCCTCACTCTAAAATGAACCATGTAAACCGCTATACGGAAACGAGGCTCATAACCTATTGTTCGCATTCACGCGAGTATTATATAATATTGCGCACAGTATCCACCCTACCTAAGGCCTCCAAGGTTTTGAAGCCGCCCAAAGGCGTGTTCGGTATACATATTGCGGAGTCTGGCCTCCACATCGTGTCAAATCAATACGGCCAAGAAGAACGAAGCATAGCCACTTATTGCCATAAACCATCACTGCTTGCTGGGCTTGTGCATCGCTCGAGATCACACGCATATTGAATCCTATCGCGTTGTGCACTCGAACACTCGATTTGCCCTTGCGTGGACCTTGGAATCGCCACACGTTCCGAGGAGCGGACATTCTACCCTCTCGATACATTTCCAAGAGTATTTTTGTATGAAGTAGACAGCAAGAATAACCAAGATGCGTGTTGCAAATTCGACAAATATCCATGCTTGATATATGGTACCTGGTATTTCTATACAAAATACAGGATACGAATACCGAGTATCAGAGGACAAGCAGGTGCAGGCAGATCTACAACGAACTCGGACTGGATCCAAGGTGAGGGATGAGAAATCTAACCCTGAGATCGTCCACAATATGGTGAATCCGGGGAGATGCAAACCCTTACTGTTCAGAACAACAAGGATAGTACGCAAACCTTACATAAACACCCTCGAGATGGTAGGAAAAAGATATGCAAATCATACGTAAGAATCGTAGTATACGATAGGAAAACAATGAGGCGATGGCTAGCCGGACAACGACACAAAGGGGATAGCTAAACCTAACAAAATAAAGGTAAATCCATGTCGATACGATGTACCAGTTACGTGGTAACAAGCGTCGATGGATGGCCGTTTGTCTGGTTAAGGATGGCCAGACGGTTGGTTTGTATGCCTGTCTCACTATCTCCTCTGTCATGCCTACCGTGATGGTCAGCGGCTTTCTGAGCCCATCCTCAGGTTTACCGTGTTCGGCCATACAGTAGGCCTAGGGGTCCCCCGGTAAGGCGGTCTGAGTAAGGCTGTATCCTGATATAAGTCGGTCGAAATCGCTTGGCGCGACTTGAGAACTGCACTCAAAACCTGAAAAGAATGAGGAGGCTTCCCTCAATAGGGCTGCTATCTTGCTCTGGCACACCACCGCTTTACTGAGGTCCGACTCCTCCTGTATCGCGGAGCACAACATATACGCATCCGTATACACTGTAGCCGATCGCCCTTGACTGCTGCTAATGTTGGTCATGGGCCAAGAGGAAAGGAAGAAGGAAGTAATCAACTGCTGAGAGTGCCTAGCAGCGTGGGTAGACGACACTCGACGCCAGTGTAGGAAGAAAGAAAGGGCTGAAGTCTTCTCGCGATTAACAGTGAAGGCACGTTGCGCAGTGGGGAGGGGGGGGAAGAGCCTGCTGCATTACCTCGGGTCTGAGTTACGTCTAGCGAAGGAGACGGAGAAAGAAAAGGGCAAATATTATGTTTTGGATGAGAAAAAACAAATATAATGTCAAAAGATACTAAGAACAACAACTACTGCACAACAGCTTCCATTTTCTCGACGACTGCTGCCTTGCTGCTGCCCGTACGTACTGGAGGTTGGTTTTGGAAATAAAAGTAACAACGCTGCTGCCTTGTTCAAAGTGCCTGGTACAAACTGTCAAGATATTTGTGGTGCAAGAACGACTCAATAGGAAGTTTACTTTTACTCGTGTTCTCCGTGATTACGTTAACCCCTTTTGGTGGTTCAGAGGGGAACATATCGGGACACGAACAAATGACAATCACCTGTCAGCAAAACATATTTTTCTGAACGTCAACCCAAAAATCATCGGGATGTTATTGTTGTCTCGCAATGCGATTTTTGTGCACTTTTAAGGCCGTGGGCTGGTTTGTTCATCGGGTTGCACCTTCAGTTTATCCAAAACCAGTTTGATTGCGGATGGGGTACAGAGCTCCTCAAGTGAGGACCCTCAGGAACAAAAATCGGTGCACCTCTATTGTAGCATATCATACATCTTGCACGACACGTGTTGCGCAGCATGGCGATACTCTTACCTCTACAAGCTCTTAAGCTCTTTCAAGACGCACGTGGTACCCCCGTACTTTCGTCGGTCGTATGGTCGCTAAGCATCTAAACACGGCTCCGAAAATCCAGACATGGGTACCGAAAGGGTTATAACCAAGGTCTTTCACGGGTCATGACCCAGCCCACGGGTCGGGTCAGGATGTCTTCAAAACCTCGCGGGTCGAGTCGGGTCGGATCAGGAGGTGTTCGAAATCTTACGGGTCGGGTCGTGTTGGGTCAGGATGTTTTCGAATGTCATGGGCCGGGCCGGGGTCACCCTGTGACCCGGTTCGAGCTGCGCGAAGTGATCCGACCTGTGAAAAGCGTGGATATAATGAAGTACAGCACTAGACTAATCGTTGCGAGAAAACGGCCAGTCGAACTACTTTGAATCCCCGGGGGTATTCCCAGCCTCGATCTAAATCACCACCCTTT
This sequence comes from Undaria pinnatifida, assembly GCA_012845835.1. NCBI lineage: Eukaryota > Phaeophyceae > Laminariales > Alariaceae > Undaria > Undaria pinnatifida. Next base: position 3,266,308 of record JABAKD010000003.1, read on the forward strand.
TTTGCCCTCCTGGGCAGTGGCGGCTGGCACGAGCGCCTTGTTGTCGATCGGAACGCTTTGCTCGCACCGTTCAGCGTGGTTTAGAGCGTTTTCAACCGACGGTGGCAGCGACAGCATAGAGACCGACTTGCCATGGTAGTGGTATAACTTAGAGACACACATGAGCAGTTAGTTGATTGAAACAGCATGACAAGTGGAAGAGCGTTGATAAATGAGTGCCACTTTTCGTCCTCCTTGGTATTTTTCTTTTCTTTGTTCTTTGCAAGAGGTCTAGTGTGCTCGCTTGCAAATACGAATGTGTCCAACCTTCGTATTCATTGAGGTTGACATTGCATGGCCTAATCACCTTGCTGTATTTGTAATGCATATCTCTGTCTCGCAGTAGTTTGTGACCACAGAGCTCGTCTCTCTAGGAGCATATCGGCACGGACACTGGCTGTACTGGGTGTAGATGGGTGGAAATATCAGTTTAATGTCACTAACACAAACACCGAGAGCCCAGAACCCATATGATAGATATATTCGCTTTTGATCAAAACCAGGCCCCCACGTCCTTCAAAACTCCGCCCCACCCCCCTCGCCGGTTATTCGACTTACAAGATTCACTTGATAAAAGGATACATTTCCCTTCACAGCTGTCAGATTTTGTCCCCCTCAGAAACGGGTTTTATAGCTTCCGCGCACAGACTGACTAAAATCATCCTGTTGACCCTGATAGCTACACTGTTGTAGTTGTAAGGGGAGTCGCCGACCTACATCCTTAATGAGGACACACAACTCGTAATGCGCGCGATCGGAGTATCACACACAGCTTGCAAAGATGAGTTTCGACGAAATCTTCGATCTCACAGCTGGAGTGTATTTTCATTTTTTATAATATATTCATGGTCTATAGGGTAGGCGCTGCTGTTGGAAAAGCGATTTAGAAACCGTTGTCTCGACCTTGAACATTGTGCCGGGATTGACGTTCAATCTCGAGATAAAGCAACTCAACGCTAACCTGCATAGCTCCGGACAAGGCCACATGACTTTATCAATAGATGAGAGCGTCGAAGATGTTAGGATGACCCACGCTCACGGGGGTGAGAAGCTGCCCAAGTTGTGATTGGGTCTTTCCCGTCGAAAAGCCTTGCTCGTCCTGCTGTGTGGTGGTAGCTATATCCTCGTTGAAAAACCCAAAACACATTTTCTTCTCGGCTTTAACTTAACGATTGACCTTCGATCTAGAACACAAACACACCAGGGACGACTGGCGCTGCTCCGGATAAAGCCACACGAATGTGGATGGTGCCGTCGAGGGTTTTAACTTGATCAATGTTCTGAACGGCGAGAGCTTGTTAGAGTTGCTGTTGCGGTTCTCTCGAGATGCGCTGCTGGTGCGAGGCTCTCAAATGTTCATTTTTCGCTGCTTCCTCGTCATGATATATTGATGGTGTTAGCGGAAGGATTTGATTTGACACCTACATTGAAATGTTGGCATTTATTTCCGTGTTTATTTCACTGGGGTTATTTGATAATAACCAAGTAGCTGTTGATTAATCTAGTTGCGTAATCGCGTAAATCACTCAACCCTGACCTCGTTGATTTTACAAACAATTGCACAATATAATAAGCTTGTTATATGTGCGTCGATTGCAATTCTAGATAGTTTCCTTTGTGTTGATTACTTTCGACTCGGTCAAGCGGTCAGTGTACTGGTTCGATCAGTGTACATTTGACGTGAGATCAGACAACAGCTACCAGTACATACTGGATTACATCACCGTACTGGGCGCCAGTATCTTGAATACGCGATATGTTTTCGGGGATTGCTCGCCGAGCTCAGCGAGCAGGACCGCGAAACTTCCCAGTTGGCGGCGCGTGACACGTGTGGAGGCACAGCTGCGAGCGCGTGGCCGTCGGGACCCTGAGGCGGAAGCTATCGGCCACGGTCAAAACACCGTTTTAAAAAACTACTTGCAAGAAAATTTGGCCGTTTGAGGAATAGCCAAATCAGACAGTAAACCCTAAGCGCGTGTAAAATTTCGATCAAGACAGCCAGACAGACAGACAGCTCGGAGAATAATAGCGTCAAACGTCTGATATTGTGATCGACTCTTGGGCTGAAGAACGTTAACCGTCATATATTAGTACATATGTTGCAGGTGGGTCGTGGCATATACCTTTCCTGCCTGGTACCCTACTTTGCATTACTATCCTTCAACTGTCCGCAAGACATAGACGCCTTTTATCTGGACAAGAGCTTATTAAGAAAAATGATCTACTCGTACCCTTACCCCATCATTCTTGGCTTTACCGCATATTTTATATGTTAATAATCAAGAGGTTACAATCGACTTGAAGGGAGGATCAGAAAAAGACAGCAGCAGTACCCCGGGACACTGGCTCTTTTTCAGCTCGAACGGGCATCCAGGGAGACTGGACCTCTTCAAGTTCGACCACGAGGGGACGACTTAACACCCCCCCCCTAATTCGCACGACACCAACAACTTACGACCTGACTGGATATGGCCACCGAGCATCAATAGAAAGACACGAGAAAAACGGACACAGAACGCAAATCATACAACCTACTTACTCGTAGCTCTACCTACGCAAAAACACACCGGATGCAAGACAAAAACGTCGAAAACCTTTTTCGAACTGCAAAAAGCCGGAAGCAAAGCTTGTACTTCCCTACAAAACGGCGTCACAGCAACACTCCCAGGGGGCTATACTCCTCAGAAAAAGGGTGACCGGCGCAAGGCACAGCAACACTCCCTTCGGGCTTTACCACTCCGCCTTCCTCCCTCCCGCTCCTCCTTCCCTTTACCCCCAAGCGGTACATTACTGCCGCTTCCATCGAGGGGTCCTCATACTCTCAACCCCCCAGAATAGAAGCAGACAGTACACAGCAGTGGTACAAGAACACAAGAAAAAGAAGAAAAGAAAAGAAAGAAAACCTCCAAGGAGAGACGAGTAGAACGCCAAAATACACAAAAACGTACATAATAGAGGTAATGTAAGAGCCAAAGCTCTGGTGCAAGCCCCCCCCCCCCGGCTCGATCGAGCCCGCCCCCGCCCCGATCGAGCGCCACTGCTACCTTAAGGGAGACAGTGACGGCGGCAAAAGATGCTCAGCTCGAGGTCCTTTTTTCAAGTAGTAAGCAGATTTAACCAACGAGTAATAGTAGTTGTAGACAAGGAAGAAAAAAAGGAGAAATACAAAAAAAAATCAACGGGTAGCCTTAGTTAGACTCAACGCACCGCGCACGGCTCATAGACGACAGCGCCACATTCTTGAGCACATGCGAACGCCCCCCCCCCCTCCCCACAAAACGCCTTCCTTTACCCCCCCCCCCCCTCCGCCCCGCCCCCCGCGCGCCTGCTTCAAGAGTTTGCTTTGCGGACCCTACCTACTTTACGAAACTCAAGCAGGATACCGAAAATCAAACCGTGGGTAACCCAAAAAGTCGAACATTCTTTTCAGGAGTCGGATCATGGTGACTCGTTCACAAGTCGGGTCATTTCTCGCGGGTCGGTTCGGCCCAACCCGTTATGTTTCGCGGGTCGGGTCAGGTCACGGTGACCCACTCGATCCGATCCGTGTGATTGAAATTGTCCTGGGCCAGTTCAAGTCCCGATCCGGGGAAAGCCCTGAAAATTTCAATGTTCTCCCTCCCGGCGAGGAAACTATAAAATAACCACCCGCCAAGCGCGAAACATATGGGATTCCCGTAAGGCTGCGTCGGCGTTATCACGTTGGGTAAATCAGTTGTAGGTGCCTCTATCATCGGCCTCTTCTTTTGCCCGACTGACCCCCCACCCACCAACCCATAGCGTTAGAAAAAAAACGAAAAACGGATAAAAATCAGTGTATGTACACGCATTCCGGGAGGACCACACTGATATGGTGCATTTAAATCTCGTACAGCCGGACCCAAACGTCGCATTGAGGAGCTAGATCCCCATCTCGCGACACCTGAATCACCCTCCCCCCTTCCCCCCTTCCGAATGCATTTTTGGGCACAACCTTCCACCCGCTAACAGAAACGCCTGCTTACGTAGTACTATTCTCATTAAGGCTACCGCCCCCCACCTGGTGGCAAGGGGGGGGGGTCCCTCTGTAAGGGGGAGGGGGGGCTCCTTCGTTGTAGGGGGGGAAAGGTCGAATGACTGTCCATCTCCAAAAAAATAGTCCCGGTAACGTGCGTACGTGCCTTCCCGGCTGGCACAAACCGCCGATAATTTTCGAGACCACTCCTTGATTCCGAATTTTGCCGTCCGCTCGCCATACCCCTACAACAACTGCCATTCGACAGATTTAGGCAGTATCGGGGTTGGCGGCTGTTGCTCTCGCGCAATGAAAAACTGCGCTCTGTCTCACTAACAAGAAGCGATATAAGCGTAGGAATTCTCCGCGCGGTTCGTCGCAAGCACAAGAGCAAGGGTTAGACGCGTGACCGGTCATTTACCAAGTATCAAAAACAAGTTTGACACGATGGTCGGCAGTCTGCTAGATAGAGCGAAAGGATGACGGATGGAACTCCGAGACGGGTGGACTTCCGAGAGCTACTGAGTTCCGGATAAAGCTGCTCGGAGACAGCAGGCGACACAACAAAAATGTCGCCCCTCCCTCCTTACTAGTTTGTACGGTACCCTCCTCGGCTCGAACTGGACCCCCATACCTCGAACGAGAACACCCAGCTCGCACGGGACCCCCCCCCCCCCCCCTACAACGGTAAGAAAAAACAAACTAAAAAGAAAAAAACGGGTGCGCTACTGTGCTGTGGTGGACCACTCGAAGGGGGTGTAGGATGGAACCGTTACAGGAGGCGAACTTAAGCCGCAAATCGTAAACGACCGACGGCGGGAGAGGGGGGGGAGGTGGGCTCCTCCTTCCCCCCCCCCCCCCCCCCCTCCGTACAACATGCCGGTCGTTCACGCTATTCCACCGGGGGTAGCGCAGGAAGCTACCAGCCACAAATATATAAATGTAAGTGTGTGTGTGCGAAGCCATGGCGACGATATGTGGCCCCGTCGTTTTTTTTTCAAGACGGCAACATACTGCGCAATGGTTTTTCGGTGAAAAAACCAAACCATTGGCGGGAGAGAGGTCGCGTCGTCGTCGTGGTCTCTCCTTGCTGCCCGCCAATTACAACCAACCATTTAACCAATAAAATCAGAACAATAAAATCAAACATTACAATCAACCAAATAAAATAAAATCCGTCGGCTCACTTCGCTCCCCGTTGAAGCTTTAACATGAAAAGCAAGTATACATAGGAAAATCCGTACAATTCAAAAAAATCGAACCGCCAAACAAACAAAAGCCAACCATCCAATCTACTGCCATCAACCAAACAACCAATCAACCACCAAATCAACCAACCAACCAACCAACCAACCAACCAACCAACCAACCAACCAGTCAAAATCCACCCAGCCTTGACCAATCGATATATCTCGGTGGTTCGGGCGCTTTTTTTTTAACCAACCAAAGCCGGTCGAATCCCATGGACTGAAACCATATGGAACCGTCAAGAAGACCAATTAAAACAATCCAAACAATCACGGGACTCGTTGCAAGACCTCGCTCAAATCAACACACCGGACCTCCACTCAAACTCAACGCATCCATTTAGTAGCACACCACATCCTTGTATACTGGCGACAAACTACTTGAAACTAGTATGTTTTTTTTCCAGTAGTTAAAAACTCCAACCCCACTTCACTGCGCCCTCGCATTTGGCGACAAACAACTTGAAATTAGTGTAGAATTTTTTCCAGCAGTTAAAAACTCAAAACTCCACTCCACTGCACCCTTGTATTTGCCACAAAACTACTTGGAATATCGGTGTGGGTTTTTTTTTCCCAGTAGCTTTAAAAATTCAACTCATTTTATAACCCCTTCAGCACCGCATCCTCGATATTCTGCCACAAACTACTTGGAATTGGTGTGGGATTATTTTTTTTTAGTAGTTAAACTCAACCCTTTAACACTTCACCCTCGTGTTTGCGACACATGACTTGGAATTGGTGTTGGGTTTTTTCCAACACTTCTCCAACACCGCCCCCTTGCTCTTGTTGCCCCAAAATACTGGCGATGTGGTACAGGATTTTTGTGCCAGTTAGCATACAGGGGCAGCGTCGATACCCTCCGATTCAACATTCGAGTCCCCCTCGAAGCAAGTGTTTCCCTCGACCTTCACCTCGTAGTCCTTCGGCAGCTCATTTCCACTCCACATCACGCTCGTAGAGTTACGGAATCGCACAAAGTCGCCCGCAAACACGTTCTCCTGAGAAAAACGAAAAAATAGTTCCAAATATTTAGGGAATGTAGGCGGGCGGGGGGGGGGGGGGGAGAGGGCGTCAACACTCTACTGTTCTGTCTGCGTTGGACATTATTCTCTTTTGGGATTTCCAAAAACATGGCTTTGCGCCAGATTAAGGGGGGGGAGTTGGGCCGAAGCAAGTCCTTCGGCTAGGTCTACGATAGCACTCAACAATATTGGGAGTTAACAACTTTCCAATGTATGCCTCGACTTTTAATACGAAACCCGAGACGTTGCGTTATTTTTTATACTGAAAAAACTAGAATAGGATGTTGAACACACAACAGATGAATGTGTGCTTCTTTTCTAGAGAATTTCTCGCTGGTAAGTACGCCACGAGTATGTTGTTAATGACTAAACCCATAGTGCCGCTGTTCTTTAAAACAAAAAAAATGTTGTCACGTTAACTCGCCAGCTCAACCCGTGAGAGGGTTTTTACCCTAGCGACCTTCTGGACATGTCTTTGCCACAGGTGTCTTCCTTTCTCCCCCCTGTGGTGCCGCTGTTTAAACACAGGCCTGAAATTTTTGTTCCATTAGTATTTCGATTATCTGAGTAACATGAATACATTCCTAATATTGCCGCTGTTCATACACAGGCCTGAACACGTTGTTCCATTCGAATTGTAATTTCCTGAGTCACATGACACGACTTTATTTTATTGCCGCTGTTCCTACACAGGCCTGAATATGTTGTTCTAGTCGCACTCTAATTATATGAGCAATAGAGTACCAGGGTCCTCTCTTTCCTTCTCCCGTTGCCTTTCTCTCTTTTATTACCTCATTTGGCCAATTCGGCGTCTTTCAAACAAGAGCAATTTTTCTTCTTCACCACACGCGTTATCCACAGACAGTCAGTGTCACCTCTGCATCCTCTAGCAGAGGCAGTGCCCCAACAAGCGTAATTATTCAACAGGAAACACACCCTCTCCCTGCCCCGCATAAGGAATCGAGCCTTGCCAAAAAATGCATTACACGGTAGGAGAGCCCCTCGCTTGAGGAGCTAGCTCTACGCCTAACCCTGAACCTGACGTTTGACAAAATGAAAGCGCGCCCGTAGCAACGATCCTATGGCCTAGGCGTATAAAGAACATCTCGCAGCGGAACTATATAATATAAGCTTTATAAAACATAGCAAATTATTGTGAAGCGTGCAATATTGGGCGGTTTGTCAGTGGAGGAGCTCCGTTTCTTTTCAGAAAAAAGGCCAAAAGGTGCTATTGCCCCTATCGAAGCACGCGTTCAAAACAAGAGTTTTACTACATAAAACTTGTGCATAATGATGCTCCTCTAGTGGCCAGCAGTTCGATATCTGGTCAAGACAAGGGTTGATTGAATCATCGATGGGTGACAGTTGGATGATGGCTCGATCCCGTCCGCCACGAAAGAGACTGGGACGGCATTCGGCCCTGGCCGCGCCCATGATCGGCGCACCCGGCCTCCCCTAGTAACCCTTTGGAGGGAAAAAGCCGGAAAAAAAAAACGATTCTACGAAGCAGCCAGGTCCCCTGGGGTACGGTTGTGTATCCGAACTGCATTGGGACGCGTGCTACGATAGAGGCGCAATACTTTTTTGTGAGGTTCCTCAATTTACCTCTCCCAGAAACCAATTAGGAGAAACACGAACATTGCTACCGGATGAACATTTCGATGGCCCACGTACACAACAAGAATCATGCAAAAAACAAAATGGCCTATTTCAGACGATTTTGGGTTAAGGAGCCCCGTCATTCAGAAAACAGTTCGGGAGAAACGTGCCACCTCCATCGTAGCACGTCTTGGAAGGAGCCGTGTGACACGCGTGTATCATAGCAGGGGGATTCCCGTATTACTGCACGCTCCTCCCACTCTACTCTTTTGATAAAAATTGCAGTCGTCATTTTTTTTTGTTTCTGTTTTCTGTCTCCCAAAAGGTGAGGCGGTGTTTTGCCTTTAATTTTCCTCGAATGTGCTGTTCCAGGTGTGTGTTCTTCGCATGAAACCGACATTTCCACCCATCTACATCCAGCACAACCTGCCTCCGTGACGATACGTCCTAGAGAGACGAGCTTTGTGGTCAAAGACAACAAGGCAGCGATACACATTCCAAATACAGCAAGGTGATTCGGCCATGCAATGCCGACCACAACACGAGTGAAAAAATGTCAAGCGGTGCCGCCTTCTTGTTTACACCTCGGACGTGCTGTCCCTGGTGTCAATAACTTTTCATCGTTTTCGGCTTGCTGTTGTCTGATATTAGTTAAAGCAGGACATACCCTGCATCACATAAGGAGATTGAGAATTACACACAATAATAAACGAAGATTTTCTTCATAGAACCTGAGTATCTAAGCGCTGTCGCGTTCTTACGTATACGTCGAATGCGCCGTCCCTGGTGTCGATGATCTTTCATCGCCTTCGGCTTGCTACGAACTGATGCTAGAGTAGGCAAACACTACTTCACATAGGAAGTTGAGCATGGCACAAAACAAGAAACTACGATTTTCTTAATATGAAAGCGTCTCTTAAGCGGTGCCGGGTTCTTATTTATACCTCGAATGTGCTGTTCCTGGTGTCGATGATCTTCATCGTCTCCGTCTTGCCGAGGATGTTGTTCCCAGAGAAACGGTTGTACCCAGGCTTCCCATCCGATCCAGGGACCTCTGGAATATCTGATCCTTGGTCTGTTGCGGCGGCGTTAAGTGGGGATTGGGGTGGGTTTGAGTGGTGGCTGGGTTCTGTAATTTGCCAGTTTTCGCATCACATGTACGGTGGGGTGGGACTGGGGTGGGATTTGTCCTGAGCTTTTGCCTGGGGTGGGATTGGAAGGGGTCGGATAGGATGGAATGGGATGGAATGGGACGGGATGGGGCGGGCTGGGGTGGGTAGAGCATGACAGATGAGTTTTGTTAGTAACGTCTATTGCCTCACAAATTGCATACCGGTGTGCAGCACGCGAGCAAGTGCCTGCTTGATCACTCACACATGAAAACTGCGTAGGTTGCGGTGCTGTTTGTGTCGGTGGGAGCGGTCGCCTCGGTGGTGTCGAAGATGTTGTCGTAGATGTCATTGTTGCTCGACCCCAAGCTTAGCCGGATTCCAACTGCGCGGGGGGGGGGGTGAAGGGTGGGAGAAGGTAAACAATGTCAGACGAGAGAGATAGTACAGCAAGTAGTGACGTGGCGGTTGGTTTAGCTGCACGGCAATACTAGTAGTAGCAGAAGCAACTTTGACTGTCTTTAGTCACGGGAAGTTGAACAAGGGTCGGCAGTGAGCAGCAGTAGCAGCAGCAGCGCTTCTGACTATAGTACTGGCAGTTAAATCGAAGTAGCAGTGACAGCATAGTCCACAGCAACAGCAGCAGTAGCAATAGTACATCATTACTTGTTTCCAACTCCGCACTCTCATAGTATTTTGAGCGAACTAGCAGCGGCAGTGGCAAGTCAAAAGTTGCGGTAAGGATAGCAAACTATCATACGCACGCTACGGTAGAGGTACACCCTTGTTTTCTGGGATGCCTTGCTTAACGCCTGAACAGCTGGAAACCTTTTTTGGAGGAAAATACTTGGAATTAGTATAGGGAGGGGTTTTGGGCCTCTGAAGGGGTTAACGCTTTGAGCACCGCACTCCCTAAATGGGAGAGAACGCTTGGAATTAGACTAGGACTCTTTTTTGGAACTGGGAAAGGGTTAAGGAGCTCTATATACCTCACCCAAATAAAAAAATGGCGAAAAACGAAAATTGTAACCCGATGCGCAATCCCATGGATGGCCTATTAATATACCAGGTAGGTATTTTAATAGGTATTCAACGAAGAACAGTGCGAAAAACAAGAATTAAATTCCGACGACAGTGGGTGATGGAGCCCCGTCGTTCAGAAACCTTTTTACTTAGCCAAAAAGTGGTATACCTTTAAACGTCTATCGCAGCACGTGTTGTTGTTGTAGTTGTTGTAGTTGTTGTAGTTGTAGTTGCTGTTGTGGTAGTTGTTGTAGTTGTTGTAGTTGTTGTAGTTGTTGTAGTTGTTGTAGTTGTTGTTGTTGTTGTTGTTGTTGTCGTCGTCGTTGCTGTTGCTGTTGTTGTCACGTCAACTAGCATAATCGTCACAGAACAGGCTCTAGTCACTCTGGAGTGGAAGAATACCCCAGGGTGAAACAAACAAACAAACCAAGAGTGGTGACACTTACGTTTTCTACAGCTGAGGCAAGTCATACATCCGCCAAAACACAATTGCGTTGCCGGCCAAAGTTAAGCCTTTTTCACAATAATAACTATAAATAGTAGTCATCCCCTTACATCGGTTGTCGTGGAAGTTGTTGCCGAATATCTTGGTGTTGGAAGTCTCGAAGATAGCCGCCCCCGCATCCCCGTTTAGGTAGGCTTCGTTGTTGGCGATGGTGGAGTCATCGCAGCTCCGGTGGAGCATGATTCCGTTCCTTCCGTTGTCGTGGACTAGGTTCCCCGAGATCGTCAAGTTATTGCACCGCTTAGAAGCAACTAAGTTGTTTTCGTAGCGATAATGGGAGAACGTGGGGGCGGGAGTTGGGGTATGTCAATGAACGCGCATGCAAAGGTTGAGGGGGGGGTACTCATTTGATGCGGGGTGTACTCATTTCATGCTTGACCGTAGTCGTATGACCTCGTGTTTATTGCGTTCGGCACTACATGGCCGAATCACCTTGCTGCGATTAGGAAGCGCATCTCCGTGTTGTGGTTTGTGACCACAGAGTGAGCTCGTCTATATAGGAGGAGATATAGGCACAGAACTGCTTGCGCTGGACGGAGATGAGCGGAATTTCTGGGATTTCTAACACCTCCCGACCCGATTCGATTCGACTCGACCCGCAATTTTTTTAAAAGACTTTCTGTGACCCGATCCGCGAGTCGGGTCATGCCGTGAAAAATCCTTTTTTTTTCACGGATGCCAGTCTCTCACGACTACTGAGGCGGCCGGGTGGGGGAGGGGGAGGGGGGCGGACACAGACACACACGCACACGCAAACAAAAACTAAACAATAATGGAAAAATCGCACGGAACGAAACAGCGTACAAAGCAGCAAAAAAATAGTGGAAGGACCGAAAGAAATAACTCACTTATGCCGTGCCACCCGTTGTCGTGCACGTGGTTGTTCGCGATCGTGGCGTGGTCGCTGTCATCGTGGGGGTCGAAGCCGTAGCCGACGTTGTCGTGCACGTGGTTACCGCTCCAGTTTCCACCCTTGTGGCCGAACGAGTAGTGCCCGAAGAACTGGTTGTGGATCTCCGAGTCCGTGATGTCTCCATATACGGCCACCTTGTCCAGAAGAGCATGGTAATACGAGGTACGTGCAACGGGGTATATATGGGAATAGGGTAGGCAAAGTACTACGAGATTTTCCAAGTTCTCTATATTGCTGAATCCATTTATACCCGGTATTCTTTGGGGCATGCCCGTTATACGCCGTCGGCGTTTTGTAACCATCACACTCGAATCGCACGCTGGCCGTATGTAACAAGACTTCGCGTTTTGAACCATGCTCTATCCTAACGTTATTACACACATGCTTCACCACACGCTTAGCCATTTGGAAGATTTCGCGTCCATTCCTATTCATTTTTTTACACCCCGCGCTGCTCACATTGTCCATGATGTCCATGTTTTCGTGGTTGCTGCAAAGTCCCCGGACCTTGTAAGAAATTCCGTAGCTTTCCGCGTTGTAGTAACCCAAATCTACGCTCCGAGTTTTCATGTGACCGGAAGGGGGGGTATAGCGGGGCAAGGGGGAAATCATTGTGACTTAAAACATATGGAGGAAACCCGGACGAGGTTTACCAACAGCACCACCACCAGCAGCAATGAGCAGCAAGACTATCGTCACCAACACCAACACCAACACCAACGTTACCACCGCCACCCACCACCCACTACCACCACCAACATGCCCCGCCACCACTTGCGAGGGTCAAGGGTCTTGAAACTACGGCAATGCATGAAATGAGCACACCCCACCTCCAGCAGCAGCAAGAACACCAACGCCACCTCCACCAATCACCAGTTACACTAGCACCAACACCCCCCGCACCACGCATTAACAACAACATTGAACGAAACGTTGAACGACTTACAACAACTCCGTTGACGAAAATTCTCACGGGCGAAATCGCTGTCATGGATGCCCAGTCTCGCCTCCCCCTTCGTGTTGTGCGCCCTGCCCCTCGCCCCCTTCCCCACCACCACCAGCGGCAACAACACACAACAACCATCAACATCAACATCAACATCAACAACGACATCAACACTCCAGTGATGAGAACTAGAACAAGAACAAACACATCGAATGATGAACGTTCTCACAGGCGAAAGTGCTGTCGTGGATGTCCAGTCTCGCCTCTCCCTTGGTGTTCTGCGCCCGACCATCGCACAAAGAGTCGGGGTCTAGCACCACCTCGCTGATCGCGGTCACGAAACTGTACACGGAACAAGAACACAAACAAGAACAGCAACAACAACACGAAAGAGAACAAAGAACAGCATCTAAGAACAGGAGCGAACACGAGAAAACTAACAAAAATATGAAACAAGAAGGTAAACATGTCGGGATCTATCACCACCTCGCTTATCGTAGCGACGACACTGGTGTACACTTAATAGGGTTCCCCCAACAAGGCGGTCATACTTTGCCCTGGCACACCACCGCCCTACTGTGCACGAAGCAGAGAACAACATCAAGAACAAGAAGACGAGAATGTCGACGGTCTAGCGCCTCCGTGCTGGTGATCAATCCGTCCACGGAACGAACGAACACAAACAGCATCCAAATAATAAAACAACAACAACAAAATAAGTGAGAAGATGGACAAGACCAGCACGAAAATGTATGACGAAGCCCTCTCATCGGTGCAACACAACTTTCGTGCTACGACAGCGGTGCAACACATCTCTCTTCTTTGCTGATTCTGTTTTCGCTGAACGATGGGGCTCCTAGACCCACGAAATCGTCGGAATGCCATTGATATAGCAAAACTAATTTTGATAACGCTGAACACCGACAGTAACGCTGAAACACGATTATCGATAGTAACGCTGAACACAATTAACTACAATAACCAGAAAGTTAATATCCCCAACCCTAACCCTAAGAAGGAGAAAACGACCGACAATAACCAGACCAAGTTCAACAAGAGTACAAAAAGAAAGCGAACAAGAGCAAGAAACCCGAACGGCAAGGCGACAACGACGACCGACAACAACAACCACAACAAAATTCGCTATTACCTCCGTCCATCTGAAATGATTGTGTCAGGCCCTCCACGGCCCTGGTTCTCTGTGCGGTCGAGCGACTGCACCGTTACTCCCTTGAACCTCAGACGCCCTCCGTGCGCCCTGATCGTGATGAACTTGTCCTTATCGCTCCTCTGCGAATACGTTAAATGCGGTCCAATTAAGCAATTTCATTAACTCGACTAAATAATATTAAAGCACGTGAAATCAGACCAACTCCAATTGCATCCAATTACGCGCAATTATGTGTCAGGTTTCAGGCTTTGTTGGCATCTGCGGGTGGGAGTTGATCGCGATGAACTTGTCGTTATCGTTCCTCTGCAATTAAGTGCGAACAAATTAAATGGGAATAAGGTGAGTTCGAACAAAAATATGTTAAAAGCGTTTTAGGTTTAAGGCTTCGTAGGCATAGAGGGGTGCAGAGTGGTGATAGGGTGTTGTGTTGTGTTGTGTTGTGTTGTGTTGTGTTGGGTTGTATTGTGTTGTGTTGTGTTGTGTTGTGTTGTGTTGTGTTGTGTTGTGTTGCGTTGTGGTGTGGTGTGTCGTGTCGTGTCGTGTTGTGCCATGTTGTGTTGTGTTGTGTTGTGCTTGGCTGTGTTGTGTTGTGTTGTGTTGTGTTGTGTTGTGCTTGGCTGTGTTGTGTCGTGTTGTGTTGTGATGGGTGGAGTTGTGGTGGGTTGTGGTGGAGGTGAGGGCGGGGGAGGGGGGAAGGGAGGAGAGTGGGCTGTGTGGACAAAAATAGTTGGGAGCCGGTGCGGGACAGTTGTGCAGCTCAAGAGTGAAACTAAAATGCTACTATTAATAGCTGTTAATGTCCAACAATTTTTCAAAATATACGGCACTATGGTAGCAGTATTGATAGTTGCACGTGCCACTGCCATCTACGGTTTTTTAGCCACACACGTATTTTTGTGGCATACCAAAGAGGCCGGGTGTAATCATCGTAACGCATGGCCGTAACCCGAGGGGGGGGGGGGGGGGGGGGGGGTCATAGCAGCACATACAACGGCGGTGGTATTGACAAAAGCACATGCCCCTGCCGCCGTATACTTGAACTAAAACCGTATCGGCGGGTCCCTTACAATGTGAGAAGTGGAGTAGTGACGGCAGTACTCGAAAAAGGCGCATGCATGCCACCACTGAGCAAAACACATACACACATTAGGAAGGTGGCGGTGGTGTTGAAAATCGCACATTTTCACGTGCTACTTGCACAACTCTACCAACCCTGTTTACTACAGTACAGCAGGGGTCCCTCAACAGGGCTGCCTGATTAGGGCATTAACCCGATACAAGGCGGTCAAGTTCACTTGGCGCTACCGGCGAATCTCACTCACAACATGGAATGAATAAAGCGGCTTCCCCCTATAGAGCGTCTCGCACACCACCGCTTTATTTGGGGACGCCTACTACTGTACCGCGAAAACCATCCCACACTAAATGCAAGTTGTTTTTCACGAAAAAAAAACGTGGATGCAGCAAACAAAACTAAACAAGAAACAGAATGGGAGAGGAAACGGGGTCTCATACAAGGTACGGCGGCATTTTTCTGACGATCTTCCTCACCACGTAGCAGTACATAAACAGAGGGAAAGGGGGGGGGGTATTTCATAGGAGGTAACGATGGACCCGAAGGGTGCACCAGCTAGCGTTGGGCTGCGAAAGCAACTGAGTTAAATCGACACACGACGCGTATGAAAATACGTGGAAGTGTGGTGGGCTAAAGCTTTATTTTTCCCCATCCGCCGGAGGATAGAAGAAAAAAAAAAGATGGATAATGGTGACACGCCTCCTTACCACATAGAGGTTGTTCACGTCGCCCCCGTAGTCCGGCCCGAAAACATCGAGTCGCACGTTGTCCTGGATGTCTGTTGGCGGGGACGAAATGCAATAATCGCCGGGTCAGTCGGTAGCGAGACCTTTCAGTAAGACTGAGAAAGAATTGGTGGCAGAATTCACGTCTGGAGAACAAGTGGGTGGAACGAGTGAATGAACACTATGAATGGCTGCTGAGTTATCTTGTACAATACGCTGGAGACGTGGGGATTTTTGCGGCTGGCAAATAAGTGGGTGGAAAGACGAAAAGCAAAGTATGAGTAGCTGCTGACTTGTCTTGTGCAATGGGCCGGGGGCGTTGGCATAGAGTGGCGCGGCAAAGCTCGATCGATCAGCTCTCAAAACGTTTCCCTATTGAATACTCAGTCCAATTCCCGCCCTCCTTTCTTTTGATTCTTGCCGAATATTTGCTTGTTGTATTTTGACATATTTGAGGCTCCTGGAACCCCAACGTTTGAGCGCCAAAAGAAAAGAAAAGAAACGCATTCAGCAACGCCGGCTCACGCCTTGCAAAACTGCGAAAAGACGGGCAACCATGGGTGGTTAGGGCGTCGTCCTCCTGTTCGCGGAGTTGCAGTGAACCCAATAGACCACCCGCGAGGTGGTCGTGAGGGGGGAAGCCTCAGGTGAACATTCATCCGCCTCTCCATGGGGAAAACCAACAAAAAGGCCCGTCTCCGTACTCACACAGGCTGGAGTTGAGGAAGTAGTCGCCGGTCCAGTAGTCAGTGATGGTGTTGTTGTTGCTGTTGTAGTGATATATCGGCCCTGTTACACGTCGCGACGGAACACACAAAAAATGGTGGAGGATCCGGGTGGGGTGGGGGATGGGGGTTGGAGGGAGTGGGGGGTGGGGGGTGGGGGGATGGAGGGTTGGGGTGAGGGTGGGGATGGGGGTTGGGGTAGGGGTGGGTGGGGTTTGGGTTTGGGGTAAGGGTGGCAGTGGCGGTGGGGGTTAGGGTGGGTGGGGTTTGGGATTAAGGTGAGGGTTGACGTGGGAGTGGGGGTTGGGATGGTGGTGGGGCGTGCATGTAACGGTTTGGAGGCGTGTTTTTGTTCGTCAACCAAAAAAAAAAACACATTTCGCCAACACAAAACACGTTTCAAGGGCACCCGCTCGCATCATACGCACGAAAAAATGCCGGACAAAACACGCATGCCGCGGCGGTAGAGGTGGACTATTTTTTTTGTGACACTTTTGACTTGAGGAGCTCTGCACTTCTGCCCAAAAATCGATTTTAGGGGGGGAGGGGGGGGTAAGTGCCTTCATACCGGGTGAGCAATCTCATGGTTTATAGGCCTAAGACGAAAACACAAACATGGAAAAATCAACGAAAATTCCGACGATTTTTTTTTTTTTTCTTTACACACATCTGCTTTCCAGCCTCTGGACAACAAGCCGTGGTCACAGGTGTCGTCCCTTCTCTCCCCCCGGTTCTTGCCTTCAATTTTTATCGAGCATAGGGTTCAGCAATTCCAACGCTGCTCGTCGATTTCTTCATCGAGTGTTGCTATACAAAAATAAAAAAATAAATCAACGAAAATTCTGACCATTTTGGGTCGAGGAGCCCCGCCCACCAGAAAATGTTTGAGCCACAAAAGTACTACCTGGTACCTATGTTGTGGCGTGCGTGAAAACGTCTGTACTCGTATGATGTTTTTTTTTATCCGACAATATGCATGCGGCATATAAGTACGCGCGATCGCATCATCACACGCAGCTAAGCTTGAGTTTTGATTACACCCTTTTTGGTCGATCTCACACACACAGCTCAAGTGTGTTTTTTCACTATTTAAATATAGTCTACAGGTTTCAGCGTCGTTCGCTCATAAACCTCCCACATCAAGAATAAAAACAGAAAAAGAAAGGAGATATTGATGCCCTTGACATTGTGGTTGAAGGTACCATGGAGAAGGTGTTTTGCGCTTTCCAACCTCTGTCGGGTTGGAAAAAAACATGTCAAAATAGTATTGAAACCGACGAACGAAGGTCACAACAACCCAGGTAGAACCAACTCACGGAAAAATCATGTGTAATACAAAATACTGAAGTATAAAAAAGGGTACACCTGGTATAATACTACCTTCTTGACCAACATTTTCGCTGTTTTCGCGTGGATTGGATCGGATTGGATCGGTCTTGAACTGCTGTGACATTCGACGGTTTTAGTACTATTATACGACCGGTACATTGTACCTGGTATGTTTTTCTACCCAACCCAAAAATTGGTCAAAATCGCAAACACTTGTATTGTTCTACCGTACGTGGGTAAAAAAATAGCACCAGTAAAATAGGTAAATCTCAGCGGTAAAACTCTTCGACCTTCGTGACCTGCAAAATTGTCACCCCCCCCCCCCCCACGATGATGCAGACATAATCTACAACGTATATCCATATATAGTATACACAGTACAATATAATATTGCATAAAAAGGTTATCGCATCTGTAAAAAATATTGATTGATTGATACCCTGGTACACATGTACTATACACTTCGTGTATCGGGCCTTTTCATTCAGTCTGTGCCACGGTCATTTTCACTCAAACTCATCAAATTCTGACAACACAAAAGTAGTATACCACAGGGCATATCACGTCAGGTATAGACTAATAAAGGCTGATTCATGCGCTAGAAACCCCAAACTCATTCCCCGGCGAATGTCCACACGCTGTTTTTTTCGGTTCAGACCGTGAAATTTTGCACACGTTTTACACGTGTCATTGCGAAGACCTCACGTGTCGGGGTTTTTCTTTTCTTTTTTTGTCCGTCTGATTTTTCGTCAATTAAGATTTTTGAAAAATGTGGCCCACCATAGACCACAATTTTTCGGCGAAACCCCCCCCCAAAAAAACCCAGGAGGTCAGGCCTCGGGCTGGTCATGTAGAACACGCGTGCAAAATTTCAGGATCCATCTCTAAAAACGGCGTGGACACTTGGCCTTTTGTGCGTCAAAATGAGTACGATGCGTTATTTCCTTTAAATTACTTGGTTTCAGTGAAGGATTCAGTTTTCTCACTAGGTTCTGCTTAGTGTTGAACACAGGAAGGCCATTTCTCCGTTTTTTTGCGCGAAAATTCTACAGACATGCCTTGGAGTTTTACCTCCAACCGGTTCGTGCAAAATGCGGCTCAATTTTTTCGTCGCCTCCGCTTGGAAAAAGCCTGAATACTATTGAAGAATATGAAGGCCTGTCATTGGTCGACAATAGTTTGCTCCTATTACAGCCAGCCGTAAAAAAAATTGGCCATGTCACTCTCTTCCCGTAAAAAGAAACACTTTTATCTCCCCGGCGAATGCCGCTCGCAATATCCAGTCAAAGGGTGAATATTCGGTATCATACCGACCCCCATGACCAACCAGCCTGTATGCATTACACACACAGCAACATGTACTGATGTTTTGGAAGATATTGGATAATTCGTAATCCCTCCCATGACCAATTGTGCTAATGGGAACAACGTATGATATCCCGAAATCTCCTTTTTCGCTTCTTGTTACGTTTGTCATCCGCAATGTGCCGCAAGAGCTTCAGTGGCGATCACTCATGGACACTCCCAGAAAATAGATAAATAAATAAATGACCATTGTATTGCAGGCCAAAGGGCAACGACGACGACGACAACAACAACAACACCAACAACAGCAGCAACAATTGTACATTAGTACGGCATACATTAACTGCACCGCGGTTCGTAGGTACACCGAGGGCAAAATCCGACGCCACATACTACCTGCAAGTACAGACGGCGCTCGTTGAGGTAATGAACATTTGAGGCTCAAAATCGATCGCAAGAATTACCGATCCGGCAATAAATATCGGTATACTACCGTTATATCACACCATACGCTCGACACAAAATTGAGGCCATGCGGTACTGCTACACCGTAAACCCCAGACTCGTTGGTAGTCGTACATATCTCCATGCCGACATATCAAAGGATTGAAATACCCAATGGTTGAACCGGGGATGTTCATTTATCATCCCCTCCCTTGTATCTCGGCGCTTTGTGCATTTTTCTAGCATTGCTTGTATCGAGAGCGTATTTGTTGTCGGATAGGTAAGACATTTGGCGGAAGAAACTGTGCTCAGGGTTGGTCTCAAACTTAATCCCAAGACAATAATTCCAACGCTTCAAACAAACGGTGCCCAGGGTCGACGGCATAACGCCCTCGTAAACGCCGCACCTTAGCACGTAC
The DNA here is from genome assembly GCA_012845835.1 of Undaria pinnatifida. Classification (NCBI taxonomy): domain Eukaryota; class Phaeophyceae; order Laminariales; family Alariaceae; genus Undaria; species Undaria pinnatifida. The sequence continues at coordinate 3,285,898 of JABAKD010000003.1, forward strand.
CAGGTGAAAGAACGCCTAAGCAATTGCCACAGCTCAACAAGTAAATCATTTGAGGTCCTTGCCGTTTCTTATCATGATAGCACCAGGTATCCAAGCAAGCAACTAGCACAACTCAGTACGTAGACGTGACGTCCTCGATATGATGAAATCACCTGAGCTGTCTTAAGCTTCCACCCTCAATACCGTTGCCAGGAGTTGTTATTTATATTCATTCGAGGGAGGTTTCGACTCTGGAGCATTTGGAACCTGTCCTGTGGCCACGGAGTAGATGGTGACCACGATTCCACGTCAGAACAACGGCAATGACAACAACAGCAATTTTTTTTTCTTTCTTTCTCTTGCTAATAGTCTTGGCGTGCTGGCTTGCAAATTTTTGCCCTCGCGTTCGTTGCTGCTGGCATTGCATAAATCACCTACTGTCGCTGTATTTCCAATGTACATCTCTGTCTCGCAGTTTGTCACCACAGAGCTCGTCTCTCCAGGAGGTATCGGCTCGGACGCTGGTTACGCTGGATGTAAATGGGTGAAAATACCAGTTTAATGTCGAGGACACACACACACCACAAGGCGTCGAAACATCAAGGATCAAGCATCAAAGAAGATCCGTAGTTCCTATACATCAACGCATCAACACCCACCTTTCACACGCTGTGGTTGTCTACACGCACACCAGCACCCTAGCATCAAGCATCAACAACAATAATCAAGCCTCTCGCGCGGGGACTCGGATCACGGATCATCTCCCGACCTCCGACGCACATACAATCTCTAAAAACATAGCCCGTACCACAGAGAATGCGACACCAGTTAATACCCTCTTCATTTTGGGCAGGCTGGAATCCTCATGTAACGCATGGTGTGTCCCACACTATTTTCGGTACAAAAAGCCCAAGCTCTTATTTTCGTCCTCGAATCGAGCTCGGAATTCGCAACTGGTGCGGTCTTAAGTGACGTCACCTACTGTATCAACGGAAACACCGGCTGCAACGCCGACACCAACCCAACACCAGCAACCACCCGAAACAAACACCAACGACAGCACCAACAACCACACCAACACCATCAACGTAGACCTCTCCATACACCACACATTACGATTTGCAGTCAATCCCCACCAAGCCGTTTCCCCCCGCTCTACATCCAAATAATTGAGGTCAATGTCCAAGCATTTTGTTTTTGTCCTAACAAGGTCAAAAAGTCCAAGCAGTTGTAACTGTAGAAGGCTCTAAAGTAGTCGTCGATTTCGTTATAATACCACATTAACGCGTCGCCATGGGTACTAGTCCGTGGGCCACGAAATAGGCCAGCTCTTAATATAGAGCATCATTCTGGAGGCACAAGAATCAAGCAATCAACGAAAAAGCGAATACCTTAGAACATAATATCGGGCGCACAATAATCAAGCAAGTACAAGGAAAAAGCAAACACCTTTAGCATAATTCCGCAGGCACTTGTCAATGATCAAGCCACCAATAAAAATGCCAACACCTTGGAGCTCAATTCCTGCACAATAACCAAGCAATTCACGAAAAAGCAACCGCTTCAGAGCATAATTTCAGAGGTAAAAAAAATTAAGCAATTACAAGGAAAAAGCAAATGCCTTGATAATAAGAGCATAATTCTGGAGGCACAAATCATCAACCAATTGAGAGGAAAGCATAAAGCCTACGTACCATACCACCGTTTTATGTATGATCCTTGGTAACAAAAGCAGAGACTCATCACAAAACTAGTTTTGGAGGTGAAAGAGCAATCCAAAGACCGAAGCAACGGGAGGGGGGGTATCCCCGTTTCCACTCACAGGTTTGAGCCACTCGCTCGAGTGGCTCTGACCGTACGTCACGGACCAGAACACATCACAGGCGATTCGTTTGGCGTAGCGGATTCGTGTGGCCAAACCAAAACAGCGCGAAACCTCAAGACCACAGAGGATCAGGGGGGTCATTCGCGCGAGCAATCCCGAGCCACTGCAAAACTGGGCTCCTAAACTGACTCCCGTACCGTAGCTTTGATTCCCAACCAGGATACAAGGAAACCCGGTACACTGTGTACGACAGTTCAGGTCACCTCACAGGACACAAGGACACAGAAACCCTGACCCACGGTGGGTTTCTTTTTTAGGGCTCCCGAGGGGTGTGTTCTTCTACACTACCTTCACGCCCCCGCCCTGATAACGCCTCCCAGATTTCTTACTCTTCCTGAAAATATCCCACAGCTCGGACAGATCATGATAGATGTGGATCATCTACTGTACATCCTGTGTCTGCGGTGATGGTATATCATGCTGGATCTATCTGTATCTATCGAGTACAGATCCAACAGATTGGTAGGAAACACACGCTAGATCATACCGTTCGTACGGCTCCCACCGGGTAACATGAGCTATGCACCACGCAGATCTTCCCTGAAATATGTAAATCATCAAGTGAGGATAGATCATAGAGTTAATCTATCCGAGGTGTTCAATAATGGCTTTCTCAACATCTAGAAATACATTTTTGGGGACGAACGACTTGGAATTAGTATAGGAAGGGGTTTTCAGGGGTCAATAGTCTTGTTTCTTACTAATGAGTAGTCATTTCCGAGCGCACACTGATGACAGACTACACATCTTCGCATCACCCTATCTTGTTGACCTTGGTACTAGCGGTGCTAGGAGGAGTCGCCGAGCTACTTCCTTCATGAGCACGTTCACACCCCGTAACACGCGCGATCGTTTAATCGCTCACAGCTTGCAAATATGAGTTTCGACGCAATCCTCGATCTCGAAGCTGTCGTGCATTGTTGATTTTGGATAGAAAATTTGTTATACTTCACAGGACAAGGCCTAATCCCCAGCAAGAACAAGCAAACAAACAACCTGAGACAATCCACTCACCCAAGTTCCCGGTTGTTCGGTATGTCCGCGCGTTGACGATAGCCGATATGTTCGTGCAGCCCCCCCCCTGGGGTGCTTGTAATGCTCCACCCAAGGCAATCGCGTTAGGGTTGTACGACGACTCCAAGTACAACCTGCATGCAGTTAAAGGCCAAGGAGAGGTTTATATAAGAGGCAAGAGTTTAGGACATTGCAATGCTGAGTTAAACGAAATAATATGTTTGGTTTAAGGACAGCTTCTACAGCTCCCTCCGCCCAAGGCGATCGCGTTAGGGTTGTACGACGACTTCAAGTACAACCTGCATGCAGTTTAAGGACAACAAGAGGTTTATTAGAGTTCTAAGGGCATTGCAATGCTAAGTTTAACGAAATAACATGTTTTGCTCAAGGGCAGCTTTTACAGCCCCGCCTATGGCGACCGCGTTAAGGTTGTACGACGACTAAAAAGTGCCACCTGAATGTAGTTCAAGGACAAGAAGGGGTTTACAATAGGTAGGGTTTACGGACATTGGAGTTATACGTTGAATAAAATTGACATATTTGGTTTAATGACAATTTCTACAAATCCGCCTGAGGCGATCACGTTAACGAGTGTACGACGGCTCAAAGTACTACCTGAATGCAGTTGAAGGAATAGTAAAGGGTGTTTAGTTTAAAGCTTTCTTCACGGCTAAGTTTAAGGACATACTAAGCGTAGTTCAAGGACATAACGTGTTTAGTTTCAGGAGCTAAAAGGTTCAGTGTAAGGACATACACGAGGTAGATGAAGGACAGCTTTCAACCCTCCATCTACGGTGATCGCGATAGGGTTGCACGACGATTCCAAGTTCAGGCTGTTTAAAGGAAGCGCAAGGGAAGATCGCGGTGAACATGTTTCGGTTCAGGATAAAAGGTTTAGTTTACAAGTGTACGTTCAGTTTAAGGGCAGAAGAGGTCTTGTTTTGTTTGAAGCACAGAAAAAAGTAGCGATATGATATGATATGATATGATATATGATATGGTTTTGTATTGTATGGTATGGTATGGCATGGCATGGCATGGCATGGCATGGTATGATATGATATGATATGATATGATATGATATGATATGCCATGATATGATATGATATAGTATGGTATGGTATGGTATGGTATGATATGGTATGGTATGGTATGATATGATATGATATGATATGATATGGTATAGTATGGTATGGTATGGTATGATATGATATGATATGGTATGGTACGGTATGGGTATGGTACGGTATGGGGTGGGATTGTACGGCAGGGTAAGACATGGTATGGGGTGGAACTGGATCGGACGTGATGGAATTAGATGGGCTTGTACGGGATGATATAAGATGGCTTGTACGGGACCATAGATGAGACGAGAGGATATTATACTCGATGGGATAGCACGAGAGCTGAAATGAGATGATATGAGGCGAGAGGACAGCATATATTAACTTAAAGAGGATAAGACGACATGAAATGATTCCATATGAGATTACGTGAAGTGCCATCGCATGAAATGGGATGACATGAGGAGGCATGATATGAGATGGGATAAGACGAGATTATAATAGATTATACGAACGAGACGAATTGAGATGAGCTAATACGAGACGCTATGGAATGAGCAATTGATAGCACCAAGTGAGAGGAGCTGAGACGAGGTGGGATGGAATGGGGCCAAATGAGACGCCAGACGAAATTAGATGGGATGATATGGAATGGGACTAGGAGAAGACAAGACGGCAAGATCACATATAACAAAACAGTGTTAAGAAACGTGACAAGACGCGACCAGAAACATGGAATTATATTCGAGCTGTACATTGCCGGAAATGAAGGGTGTATCATCCACAAGGCTATATCAAGAGACGGGACAAAAGACAAACCAAGTCTGAGCCGAGTCGAGGCAAAAACACCTGCCACTATCGACCGACAGGTCATAACAAACACACGTCTCAACATCCCAAGGAGAAGCTCCAATGTCCGTAACTAATGCTTGATGCATGATCCACGAACACACAAATAACTTCGACGCCTAAACCCCTTCATTGCACGGACGATTCTTCGATACGCAAGCGGGGCATGATTCCCGTCCCAACAGCATCGATTCGGGCGCGTAGTTCGGTCAAGACATGCCGCCACCCCCGCCCCTGCAGCGGCGGTTCTTAGCTCGTGCCTTACGCATACATACCAGAGCGCTAGAACCTCAGCCATCTTTAGCGGGACACATCTTATTTACATATAATCATTAACAAACAATTTTATCGGAGGATCTCTAAGTTCGACCAGAATGACGAAAGTATATTTTTTGTACACGTTTTTTACCATTTACATCTACTCCACTTGCATTTACAGACGCGAGCTACGTACGGTAGAGCTGCACCACTATTTTTCTGAAGTTCCTCAATTTGGGAACTAAAGACCCCGCTCAAAAACTGGGTTGGAGAAAAGAAAACTCTCCTATATACCGGACGGACGAAGAATCCTCCCCATGGCCTAGGAGATCATGAACAAAAACAATATGGCCTACAGGTATTATTCATTTTTTTCCCGACCAGTTTTGGTCAAGGAACCTCGTAATTCACAAACCATTTATTTCAGAAGAAAAGTGCTGCCTCGAGCGTAGCACGCGTCTCCATTAGAAATTTGTGCGGCATGTATTATCGGTGGCAAAAAACAGTTAATAAGCTACTATGTTGGGCCAGCGGCTCCATTTCTTATTTGAGGACGGCGTGGCCCCTGCACGCTTGTTTCTTAAAACAACGTATTTTCTTTTCACTCGAATGCGACAATCACCCAAAATATTTCTACTATGAGGTTCGGCGGAGGTTCGAAGAATGTTCGAGTTCTTAGTTGGAGCGAGGCGTGACCTACACTAAACTTAGTACTAGGAAAAAAACAACTTTTTTTTCCATGATTCGAGCACGACATCACCGAAACATACTCCTATGTCCTACGTTGGGCGAAGGCTCCAATTCTACGTCATGCAGAGCATGTCCCCAGATTATAAGAGTTTAGAAAAAACAAAAACAAAAACAAAAACGATATTGTCCTATGATTCGAACGCGGCATCCCCCAAGAAGCCTCTATTTTGGGCGAGACTGGAACTATTAAGTCAATCATGGGTCATCTTAACGCTGGCTTTGGTGCTGAAAACCGTTTCTTATGACCGCACAAATAAAATGGAGCCAAAGCTTCTCCACGAATGTATTAACCCATCTGCAACTCCTAAAAGACTCCTCCTCTAGCTCCCAATGCTTTGCCCCTACGTTGGACTGCGGTGCTACACGGGCTAAGTGGGTACGGCTGGTAGGGCGCCGGGGGGCGGCGAATTGCCGCATTGGGGGGGTGTCGATCCCTGTGCAGGCAAGACAATTACCAAGCAGCCGCAGCACAAGCAGCCGCATTACATGCAACAGTAGCGGCAGCAGCAGCAGCAGCAGTCGGCACCGCCGGCGCCGCTGCCACCGCACCGAACAATCAGAGCTACATCGTGCCGTGTACAGTGGCAGAGGAGGGAAATGTGTGGGGGGCAGCAGCCGTAAACACTGCAACTTAGTGCAGCTCCCTTTCGCTTCCTTTTCCACCATTATTAGTGGCATGCTATTGATATCAACACTTGGCACTGATAATCCACTATGTTAGTTTTTCAGTCACAAGACATACCCGCCTTATTATTTGGCTGGTACAACCTTTTCACTCTTTTTATGTTTTAGGGTTTAAGACCGGTGCAAATGGAAAGCCGGTGTCTATTGAAAAAGTTTATTTTCCCAACATTCAGCCAAAAATTGCCTAAACGGGCGTCTATGGGCCCAATTTCGAATATTTGTTTTTTGGAACTTTCCAATTATCTGGGAAAATGGAGTATCTGGCGGCGATCTTGGCCAACATCCGCCTTAGGAAATTATCAAGCAGATCTCGGATTGGACGCGGCCTAATTTCGTGTGCTCCACACACTTCGTTCGACGAAACCAACGACAGCGTGGTGAAATCTGAACGTGGCGAGCTCGCTAGAGGTTTCGACTCAACCTTGGGTGTACAACGCTCACACCACGGTCGGTGACGTGTAGCGGGCGCCGACCAGGCTTGTGATAAAAACGCGTTTGGCGGCTAGTGTGTGCAAAACAGAGACAAAAACAGTCGATCGTTCCCCAACGACAAAACAATAAAGACTTGAGCGGATTTGATGGAAGACCACAGGACCACACAAGCAACCTCTCACTCCCTAGGGCGTGGATCAAGATTAGCACTTCAGCGCTGTCACCTACTATCATTGCAGCCTTGTTCGGATCGAGGAGGATTGCTCGTGGGTGGGCTGTCTCTTATCTCGAGATCGAAGGTTAATCGTGCCTGTTGGACAATGTTGATGAGGCTTGGCGGATATTTGATCAAATAGGCCGTTTGACTAAAAGTAGAAGAGCCAGAACAGTATTTATCAATATGTTTGCCCTCATGGCGAATATTTCAGCAACAAATTCCACCAAAAACTTTGGAAAATATTTGGTCAAACTTTCGGCTTTCCATTGGCACTGGTCAAATAATAAGGTGGAAGAGCCTTCTGACTGAAAAAATAAACAAAGAAAGTTTGCCCGTTCTCGTTATCGAGCAGTGACACAACAAACGAAAACAGAAACAAACTGGCACCAGCACCAGCACCAGCCGTACATCGCGTATGCGCGTATTTTACGTAAAAGCCTTTATAGACTTTTTTCCCTTTCGTCCCATTTTTTATCCCGATACTACTCTCGTGCTCCCTCTCAGTAGTAGCTTAAACGCTAGCGGGCTCTCCTATCCCCTCCCCACTACGGCACGTGACATCATTTTTATCGCGAGAGGAAATCAGCTTTTTCTTCCATCGTCGACTCGCGTCGAAGTGAGACAGTATCGGACACAAATTCCAAGTATTATATTACAAATATCGCCGGTAGCACTAAAAAAAAAAAGAGGGTCCTGAGAGTACAACTTTTAAAGTGACTTTACTTCGTCTAAAAAACTCAACGCTAAATATCGCGTGTGGATAAAAATCGTTCACATGGCTTTCAAATTAAAATCGATTATACATTATTTCGGGTGGGGGGGGGGGAGGCGGGGGGGCAAGAAATTTCCCAGAAAATTCTCGCGCCTAGTGCAAAATGGTATTCGCGACAAGTCACGATATAGGGGAAGAGACAAAAAAAGGGGGATACATGACATAAACAAGCCCAGGTACAAGCTACACTGTAGTTCTAACGGGAGTCGCTGACCAACATCCTTATCGACGATACACACCCAGTAATACACGCGATCGGAGTATACCACACAAAGCGTGCGACGATGAGTTTCGACGAAATATCCGATCTCACAGCTGGAGTGACACAAAGCTTGCGACGATGAGTTTCGACGAAACCTTCGGTCTCACAGCTGGAGGAGTGTATTTTCATTTTCATAATAAACAAGTCCAAGAGGGCGGTATATCCCAGGCATAGGGGAGAGGAAAGGGTGGGCTGTTTCAACTAAGAAGCGTACCTCGCGACATGAAAACCCTTGGCCAACCGCTCCACTGACGCACATGGTATCGTATTCTACGATAAAAAAGCGTGCTACGATAGAGTTGACACTTTTTTTGGTCGAAAATACGAAAATACATCGTCTGAACGACGGATCTTCTTGACTTTTAGCACTGCACTCCCGATATGAGGACAAAACACTTGGACTTGGAATACGATATTTAGTTTCGGAGTTGGAAATGGACTTGGACTTACACTACAGTTCGATTTTTTTTTCCGAGTTGGAAATGTGTTAACATTGCACGTGGCGCAGATGGTGGCAGCGTCGGCGGGAACTAGCCAAACTGCAACACCATTTTGCGACTGACTGGATCTCTATGGAAAAGATGGTAGATTATAGACTATATCCCGATCTTCATGTTTTTGTGTGTGTCGTCGCCCGCCTCCCCCAACCGCTCTCGAGGCTCAATATTTGACGCCGGGGTGAGAGAATAGCCAAACCGCAACACTACTCGGCAACAGTGTTCCTGCAACACCATTGTCTCAATTGACGGAAAGTCTACAATACGGGGGGGCTAAAGTCTGATATGGTAGATTGGACATTCCGAAGACCGAATGTCCTCGTCTCCGGCACCGGCCGTTGAGGCTCAACGTTGAACGTGGCGCGGGAGCTGGGTTAGAGATACGCCCCAACCACTTACGTTACCCAGCAGCGAACGCCGACAGCCATAATAGCTCAGTGGTTCAGGCTGCACTCCAAACAAAAGCACAATCTGTAGAGCAGTGAGTCGGCACGACTTTAAGTCGCCCAGGTAATTATCAGTCGAAAAAATAGTTAGCCTTTTCCGGGTCGGAAGTACCGATTATCCGACTTATTGCGTGTCCATACTTGTAGCAAGGATCGGTGAATGCGGGATGCATATATATTGTTTCAGGCGGGGCTCCCTCGCCCCCGGGGGGGGGGGGGGGCAATTTGGCTCGATTCGTTCGCCGGACCGAAGTCGGCAAGTCGGCTGGCCATCCGCTGGCTTCGTCAGGTCTCTTACCGACTAATGTCAGGTAGTTGGCCGACGGCGCCTGCCGACTATTGTTTAATCGTGAAATCCTGCCGACCCGAAGCTCTGGATCCAAGCTAGCAGCCAGCTTAGTAAGTGTGAGCAGTCAACGCCGGTAGTTATCATACTGTCGCCATAGCTCAGTGGTTCAGGTTGTGATTCCAACAAAACGCACAACCTAGGGTCCAAGTCGACAGTCAGCGCTGACCGCTAGCGCAGTGGTCACGGTGTAGGACTCTAGAGCACGTGAGGTCCATCTGGCTGTGAAGAGTTACCGCAATGGTTGAACCCCTCTCGTCGGCGCTGGCTGCTAGCTCAGCGGTTGACGCCCCGAAGCTCATAAAACGTTTTTGCCATAAGGTGCTGCCTCTTTCGCGTGACGCACGTTACGATAGAGGTGTGCATAGCCTTTCTTGGATGAAACGTTTTTCTGAACGACAGGACTCCTTAACGCCTCTACAACTGGAAACACCTTTTCGGGGACAACAATTTACTTCTAGTTAGTATAGAGTTTTTTTGGGGGGGGCTCCAAAGGGGGTTTAGTTTCATCTAACCCAGAATCGTCGAAAAATCTCCTCACTCAACTTTTTGCAAATATTTTTCCTTGTACACGTACACGCGTGCTACGATAAGAGGTATAGACCTTATTTTTTCGTGAAACGTTTTCTGATCGACGGGGTTCCTTAGCTCAGAATCGTCGGAACTCTTGACATTTTTTTGCAAATATTATTCGTTGTACACCCATACGCCGTTACAATAAGGCAACACCGTGCTACGGCTAGAGGTACAGCCCTTTTTTGACTGAAAAGTTTTGTAATCGACAGGGCTCCTTAGCACAGAATCGTCGGAAATAGGCCATTTTTTTTGCAAACATTTTTCGTTGTTCATCTAGGCCATGGAACCGGTTGTTTCATCGGGCAGCGCTTTTGAGCTTCTCCAAAATCATATGCAGGATCTCCCTCCACCTCCAAAAGCCCAGCCAGCTCAAAATTCTACCGAACATCGACATTTAACCAAGTCCAATTGTCGGCCACGTGCCATGGTTGGGGTATGGTATTACAGCACCTTCATGTTCTAGTTCAAGGAGGCTCCATACACTCTCGTACAGCTCTACACCTCACTCAAAAGAGCTCATTTTGAGAAAAACGAAAGACTGATTCGATGACACAGCCCTTCCCCCAACCAGCGATTTTCTTTAATGAACACGCTGCATGGCTGTGGAACGAATAAGGCGGGTTCCCCAGGTAAGGCGGTCATGTTGCTATCGCACACCACCGCCTTATTGAGGAGCCCTTGCTGTACTGTAGTACTTAGGCAAGGCGCTCGGCAGGCCACAAATACTTTGGCCGAAGAGCGCTATAACCGTATCATAGCACACCGCCCTTCAACAAAAGTCGAACATTTCATTTCAGCATTCAACAATTCGATGCGCGGATGGCGACCGTGCCGGCACAACGTCGGACATTGTGCAGTGTTGTTCAACCAGTTCGACCCGCGGATGGCGTGCATGCCCGTCGGCGCCCAAGCCGTGATCTCGTACCGCAAGGACTGGTGGACTGGATACATCATGCATGATGCGGTACAACATTTGGAAACACGCCGCGAGGGAAAACTGCTACCAGGTAGACCTCTTAGTTGCCTGAACTTGAAGACTAGGTTAACCACAAAACCCCTCACCTCTCTATAAGTGCGGTAGCGATTGCAGTTTTTGGGTTGACCATATGATGTTTCTGACCTTCTGTCTTCCATAGTGCGGTTGCGCTCCTCAAGCGAAAAAACTACCGGTTAGTCTGATACTTTTCGAGCATAGCCGTGATAGGACTATCAATATAGCATATATTCGTTGGTCGGGTTGTGCGAACGAATGCCTTCGAAGCCATGATTCGGGTGATGATGGATGATGTTGAAATCGAGCTAGCTCCTCATGTTAGGATCTTAGAAAATTCTTAGAGTATGCTGCACCCCGCTACACCCCTACCGTGGGATGACTCCGGGACTTGACGGCTATTTTGACCCCCCAAAACCCCGACCTACACTAGAAACCCCTCCCGATATTACGGTAGTATCAAGCACCCCCCGCCCGAAAACGGGTTTCCAGCTGTGCAAGCACGTCGCAACTTTCTAGCAATGACGGTGCCCACCAAACAAATAGGAGTCCCTTTCCACGAGGAATTTCTTTGGTTCAGGACCGTACATTTTTGCGACCTAAAAATGTGGGAAATACCCCCCCCCCCCCCCCCCTTCCCTCCCCTCCCATGTGTTAATCCTTTTTTCGCTGAAAGTCTATGCCGTGTGCTGGTTCATCAGGTTGCACTCTATGCTGTAGTTGAGTGGATACCCGCGGCCATGTGAGTTCAGTTTGCGCATTTGACCTTTTCCCTTGTGCGCCTTCTTCCGTGTCATGCGTTTTTAGGCGGGAAAGCGTAGTTTTTCCCTGACGAATTTTGATTTCACTTGGTTTTTCGGATCTTCCTAAGGCTCCAGCACCTTTGTGTGAACACGGACTCCAAGTTTTTCTGACAAGAGTTAATGTGAGAAAACAACAACAACAACCACTTTAACGATATCTCCAAAATCGGTATACGTACACTTCTGTTGAAGTAGTGGCAGTACTCATTCAAGAGAACTGCCGGTTGCCGCTACCTATACAGTGCCGGTGTTTTTCCGGCCGGCGGACAACTTTGGATTGCACATCTACCGAAGCATTTGTCCGTATAGCGCAGGCACTATTGAACCCTTGCTGTAGTGTACCGGTAGCAATTAGGTAAGGCGCCCGGCAGGGCACCAATATTTTCGCCGAAGGGCGCCATAACCATACCGTAGCACACCGCCCTTCAACAACAGTCGAACATTTCATTCCAGCATTCAACAATTTGATACGCGCATGGCGCGCGTGCCGGCACAGCGTCGGACATTTGGCCGTTTTTCAACCAATTCGATACGGACGGCGTGCATGCCGGTCGGCGCCCAAGCCTCTCCATAGTCGCTTGGTACAGATGGCAACACCCAGTAGCGTTTGGCAGTGCCCTGAGTAGTGCCTGTGCCGTTATAGTGCTGGTTTCCGCTATAGTGCCGGTTGCCGCTATAGTGTTGTTTCCGCGATGGTACCGGTTGCCGCTATGGTGCTGGTTTCCGCTATGGTGCCGCTTTCCGATGTAGCGCAGGTTGCCGCTATCATACCGATTCCCGCTATAGTGCCGGTTGCTGCTACAGTGCCATTGTCCGCTATGGTGCCGGTTGCCGCTATGGCGCGGGTTGCCGCTAGAGTGCCGTTTGCCGCTATAGTGTCGGTTTCCGCAATAGTGTCCGGATTTTCCGGCCGGCACACACCAGCACGTACTATAGACGGCCTACCACTATTATACCGTACAAATACCATGTGCATGTACTGCTGTGTAATACCATGTCTCGTAGTGGGATAGTATCTTTAGACGATCTTCTTGCGTCACATTCTCCAGAACACCTGTCGTTTTTTTCTCTTTTTTTCCCCTTTTTTTTCCCCTTTTTTTTCTCCATTTTTTTTCATTGTCTGGCTTGTTTCGTTGTGTTCTCGTACCCGGTACGCTAGTACTTCACTTGCTTTACCTCGGATGAAATGCAACTATATGGTTTACTCTGTTTCACAGTGTGACCACAGGATTTGCATCTCTCTAGGATGAAGAATCAGCAAGGACACTGACTGACTGGGCGTGCTGACGTCGTTGGGTAGAAAGAACGGTTTAATGCGAAGACAGCACACACAGACATGCAGTCTGTAGCAGTTATGAGTGGTCGACGATGCTGCCATAATTTTCTCCGTATGTATCACGACACATGAGAGGCCTAGAGGCGTACCGGAAGGCCCTCATCCGAACTGTAGTCCTCATATCGATCATGCTACCGCCAGTGGGTGCCCCAATTCAAGAGCGCCCCGCGATAAGCCGAAACATGCGGCCTAAACTACAAAGCGCTCTTATCTTTATTGGGAAAGGTATAGCTCCTAGTGTGGCGGGACATGCCGAGTTGGCCCCTCTCAACTCCCGAATGCTTTCTACCCGAGTGCTCTTAAATCGAGGTACCACTGCTGCTGTATGATACAGACGAACAGCTCGTACCGGTACTCACGTATAGCTCTAGTATCAGGTGTAGCCGGATGATATCTGTAGACATGGCTGTAGCCGTTCACGAAGAAAGTGATCGACGATGCTGCAACACTTAAACCCGTATCACGACACACCATCGGATATCGGAACGCGATACGGGTATACACAAGCATGACAGAGGGGCAAGCATGACAGAGTGGTACTCGAACGGTAGAGTAGATCACCATTGTGTAGCACGAGATATCACGCACGAGACGCAAGAGAGGCCCGATAGTGTCCGAAAGGCATTCCGCCTAACTAAGCGTGTGGTCTCCCCATAGCGATCATATCTACCGAGAGCTCGTACCGGCATTCAGGTATCTACAAACAGTACCAGGTATACCAGTACGTACTTCAGTACTACCAGACACCCAATGCGGGACCAGGCAGAAACACTGGCAGGTCCCTTGGAGATCATACCATGACACATGATATAGACAGCTCGTACCGGCGTTTAGGTATCTATCCAACGGAATGCCGGTACGTGCTGTATGTACGAGTAGTAGTTTCAGATATCTATTAATAATACCGGAACAGGTAGCAACACTAACAGGTTCCAAGAGGGAGACAATTAAATGCTATGATATACGTGGACAGATCTCGTACCGGCGTTTAGGTATCTATCAACAGCGTACACCCCGGTATGTACTGCAGTAGTACCAGATATCCAATACACGTGACAGGCTCACCAGGAAGCAACACCGGCAGATCTCTTGGAGAGTCTGGAAATCACGAAGTCATAAGCACCCATAAGATTCTACCAACAACTACTACAACAATATTTGATTTTTTGCTATTTTTTGGGGGGGTACTTGGGGTACTGAGCCCCTCCCCATGAGGAGCCGTAACCCTGTTAGCACCGCAGTCCCGACTAGGGTACAAAACACTTGGAATTAGACTACCGAAACATTTTAGGAATTTGAAATGGGCTAAAAAACGTAGAGAAGGCGCACCCCTGACCGTCATGTGGTACAACAAAACATACCCCAGCTTACACCATCAAAGGATGGATATAAGGCACCCCACACCAGGCATGGTCCTCTTTTACGGTATTGTCCTGGGAGCCTAACAAAAGGCGTAAGATACGGGATACGGATGGATAATCGTGTATGAAGTATAGGAAAAAAAAGGGGATGGTGCCTTTGCTTCGAGGTATTGCACGCGCTCCGCTGAGCAAAGAGGCTCCAGCCCATGCCGGAGGTGTAATAACACCGCACGCATATTCCACCTGGCGGATCGTGTCATACATGCATACGTACAAACTCCCCTACGAACTCGCATGGTATGACGACGGCCCAGCATACCTCGCAAAGTTGTATACCCTACAGCATGCGATACCAGTTAAAAATATCTGATTTCTGGGCTGGCTGGAACTCTTATACAAGGCAGGGCGTGTCTTACACTATTTTCAGTACAAAAAAATAAATAAGTCGTGTGCTTACATTTCCTCTATAACTCGAACCTATATTCTCAACAGCCAAAATCTTCAAAGAGCGCTGTCGCGTACTTTAGGCGGAGTGTACAACGCAGATTGTACGCATAACGTAGTGTACAACGCAGATTATACGCATAACGTAGCACGTACTTAAGAGATGGGGTCGCAAAAAACTGGACCGTAAGAAATAGAGGCTCGCTTCCTGACGACAAGAAATACAATCGCTTCTTGGCGAGAAATAAGAAAAATAACAAACTGATAAGGATAGCTTACGCTATACCTACAATGGGACCCGAAGAGTGCGCCAGCTAGCGTTGGGCTGCGAAAGCAACTGAGTTAAATCGACACACGACGCGTATGAAAATACGTGGAAGTGTGGTGAGCTAAAGCTTTAGTTTTCCCCATCCGCCGGAGGATAAAATAAATAAATAAATAAATAACAAACTAACGGTGCTCTCAGGATCGGATACCCCATGATTACCCCAGTACCATTCAACGCGGGCAAATAGCATTGCCTGTGCTCCGTGGGGTGCGGCGTCTTCGTGCTTTGTTTTATCAAAAGGCCGGGGGAAAAGGTGAACGGAAAAAAATGCGAGGTGGCAGATATTTTATATTAAAAGCATGCAATAGTCGACTTGATGATGATTAAATGAATCATGTGGTCGATCCAGTTTTTTTTTCCAGTAGCCTCTTGTTCTTTTTCTTCTTTTTTTTTCACACTTCTACCTCAAAGTCAAGCTTCTGGACAAGCCGTGGTCACAGGTGTCATCCGTTCTCCCCCACGGTTCTTGCCTTCAATTTTTTTCGTGCGTAGGGTTCAGCAGCCCCACTCTGCTCGTCGTTTTTTCATCGAGTGTTGCTAACTCACGCTCTCGCGTTTCCTGCAAGACAATTTGTGCACAAGAAAAAGTCCCCACGAATTTATACGGGTATGCACTTGGGGGGATTCGAACTTACGAAACTGACCAAGTGATATAATTATATAGTCTAGTCCAGTACATGTGATATTACAAAGGAAAAAACGCCTACATGTAAATGACCTTCGTACAACCATATTCGTGACCGCGACGATAACAAAAAGCGAGCCGCGGGAGAAATATATCATACTCTGGTAATAAATGAGAGCCAATTCGATGACGGTGATACGTGGTCCCCGTAACACTCGACCAAAGCTACGGGGGGGGGTAGGTGTACTCAGGTTGCGCATGGCCGTGGTCGTAAGACCATGGACCCTCGCATCCCTACTATGCCGGGACGGAGCACATCGGGTGGGGAGGGGGGGGGGGGGGGGGGGGGGCTCAGTTTGTGCATGGCCGTGGTCGTATGATCATAGACCCTCGCATCCCTACTATGCCGGGACGGAGCACATCGGGTGGGAGGGGGGGCAGGAGGTACGCCCAGTTTGTGCATAGCCGTGGTCGTATGACCATAAACCCTCACATTCCTACTATGCCGGGACGGAGCACATCGGGGGGAGGTTCTCAGTTTGTGCATTTCCATAGTCGCATGACTAAAGACCCTCGCACCCCTGCTATACCGGGACGGAGAACGTTGGGTTTTCACCAACCAGGCAGACGCCACGGCGTGGGGGGGGGGCACGTTTAGCGTAGGGGGTCTCATGTTTATGGCACGGGGTCAGCACGCTTATGGCAGAGGGGTCGCGTTTAGGGCAGAGGGGTCACGTTAATCTAGGGGTTTGTGCTATTAACCGTGGTGGCTACCCGAATCGTTTGCAATCTAAAGCTTTTCTGCCTCGCGGTTGTCGTCTTCGCAGCGCCAATATTAGAGTTTCTGGTTCGTGTTTTGAGCCAGGTACAGAGCCAATCGCGCGAGTGGCCCATACCTGGCACTCGGTGGTAGACAGGAGAACAGAAAAATATCAACAAGAATATTATTATTATTATTAATACTACAGTATAAAATACTACTGTCTGTTTCTAATACTACAGACTAACAAGCGTAGCCTTAGTGACCGCTGCTGCCGCTCAGCGTGTTTCGTGTTCCGAGGTGATGGAGTTGGTAACGCACTACTGTTTCTCTGTACGGCGTCATAGACGACTGCTTGAAGTTGAAACGACCTGCGGGAAGCATCATCAGCAGCAACCACGACCACCTCTGTATTACGACACACCAGAATAGAGCGCAGTTGAAAACGGGGACAAGACTAACGTAAAAACGAAAGAAAAAGCAATTAGCCACCGCGCAAGCAACACCGACCCCGGTCCAAATGAGCGGGAAAGTAACACCGGCCACTTCAAACGAGCTCATGGGTTAGTCGACAACCACCCCCTTCGGGATATTTTTTTTTTTCGGTTTCAAGTGTCCCTCCCTGGGGTGTCCCAAGTTAAAACTGGACACAAATTCTTGCAAAAAAACAAAAACAAAACGACTTGAGCCACCGCGCAAGCAAGACCGACCAGCCCAAGCGAGTTGATGGTTTAGTTTGAGTGGGACATTCCAAATGTCTACGTACCGAGAGGCCAGGAACGGTTTTGTGCTACAGTACACACATAACGTTATTTTCATACGATAGCAGCTCGGTACGTTATCTGCAAAATGCTTCCTTCCTCCGCGTTCTTCCCCCGTCGTTTTTCAAGGGAAAAAACTGCTGTTCCACTGAAACGTTCTCTTATCGATTGTTTCTTTCCTTTTCAGCGAAATCCTCCCTTCTCTTACCGATTGTTTTTTTTCGTTTGCTGCGAAATTCTTCTTTGCCCCGGCGCCCTCTATATTCCCGCACTGATTTTTCCGTTTTTCGTTTTTCGGCGTCGTCAGAGTGCTTCCTTCTTCCGCCCTCTTCCCGTTTTTTTCGTACGTTGTTTTGCGAAATGCGAAATGATGTTCCAGAAACGAAACCTCTCACCTACATATAAACGACGAATATCAGCGGCGAGGGGTCTTATCACGGCGTGAGCTTGCAGACCACAGTAGTAGCGCGTGCGTGCGTGCATGCGTGGCCCCAATAAGGCCGTCTGAGCAAGGTGGTTTCCCAATACAGGCCGGTCGAGATAAAAACGCTTTGGCGCGACTGGAGAACTACAGTAATAACTTGGAAAGTGAAGGCGGTTTCGAAATGAAGGCAAGGTGGCCTCTCCCCCAATAAAGCGGTCGACGCACACTGCGGTAGAGTAGAGGTAACCCTTTCTCCTGTTTTTTTTTGGGGGGGGGTTTCTGAAAAACGACGCGACACCTTAAACCCAAAATCGTTTGAAAAATGATAATTGTAGCCCATTTTTTTTTCCCGGTATCATTGCTCTCGATGTGCACCTAGGCCATGCATGGGCTGTTATCATCCGGTATGGTGGTAGTTTTACTTTTTAATCTAAATCAGCTTTTCCTAAGCAGCTGAGGAACCTCAGAAAAAAATAATAATGGTTATTTCACCTCTATCGTCGAACGCGTTTTGTTTTTTTGCTCCCACGACAAGGCCGGCATATTGCTCTGACACTGGGGGTGACCTATTTATAGTATATTGCTGTAGTACCACCGGCTACGGGTGCGACTTACGAGTATACGAGCTATGCCTATGCCCTATGCCAGGCCAAGTTACCGCGGCGACGAAAACAAGAAGGGTTCATTTCCAGCGTCGCGTGCCCGACTCTCCGTGCTCCGTCGGAAGGCCGGGGATTTTCCATAAAGAACAGACCGAGGAACGCTCGCGTCGTTTTATTCGACAACCCTTTCCACGTTTTCCCGTCAACAAACGCGCACAGAAGCTGACGACCGCTCCAGGCATCCACCAGCGCCGGTTAATGCGTAGCAAGAAAAGCTACATCAATACCGTACATGAAAAAACTGAAAAATCTTACTGTGGAGTGTGCTATATTTTGAAATAAAAGCACCGCACTATGGTCGTAATGTTGCTCTGCTGCTTTTCACTCCCGTGTGCGGCTGCTGCTGCTGCTGCTGCTGTTGGGTGGCCATGGATTCGCGAAGTATCTGCACGCTATTATTGCTGGCCATCTATTTCTACGGAGTAACTTCGTACGCTCTTTTCCCTTTACTTTCCGATTATTTCTTTCTTTCTTGCCTTTCGTTCTTGGCCCCCTCCCCTTTTTTTTCTTCTTCTGATTAGTCTCTCCTGTGCACCGCCGTGCACTGCTATCGGCCATACGCAAGGTATTGTTGGCCATCAATTTCAGCGATTACGGGGTACCAGGGTACTGCTGTAGCTTCGTACTGAATTTCCGTTCTTTTTTTCCGACTCTTTCTATTTCTTTTCGCCCTCTTTTTATTTTCTGCCTGGGGAGTTTATCTGGTGGTCTCGCAACTTGTCCGGCGTGCCTTGCCCAGAGAAGACTTCTTTATCAGACAGCGCGCTCCGCGCACGTTCTTTATCCCTCTTGTTTCTCTTTTTTGCTTTTGTGCCTGGGCACTTTATCTGGTTTTCTCAGAACATGACCGGCGTGCCTGATCCAGAAGACTTCAACTAGACACCACTTTCGACATGTGCTCTCGGGAGTTAATTTGTGACTACAAAGCTCATTATTATGTCTCTCTCGCTACCCGTTCTACTACAGTAGTCGTGGTGCCACTATAGTGCGGTACCTTTTAGTGCGGTGACCCAGTTTAGTGCGGTGACATCTGCTTGTCACGATCTTGCTAGTCCTATAGAGTACTCTGCTGTAGTGCAGCTTCCCGATTAGTGCGGGGTTCCACATTAGTGCGGGTATCGTCGTCTGGCAATGCCCCCCCAGGTAGTTCTACGTCGATTGCCGGCACAAACGTGGGCGCAGATATCAAGGGGGTCGTTTTTTTTCCTCCCCAGCTCAACTCGTACGAGCATTACCGAGACGAAACAGGTGACCTTCGAGACAAAACAGGTTACCCTGAAACAAGTATACGCAGAATCGGATATACCCTGTCCCAACATAGACAAAACCGGACGACGTTGTCCGTTGCGGGATGATAGTGTGTGTACGAGGGCGTAGTCGGCAGTAGAATGTACCCTTGAGCGACCTTCAGGGCAAGCCGTGGTTACAGGTGTCGTCCCTTCTTCCCAGCGGTTCCTGCCTTCGATTATATCGCGCGTACCTCGTAGGGTTTTCAACATTCCCACTTTTTCAGCTTTTCATGCTCGCTCTTTCATTTTACTCGAATTTTGCGACTCACTCACGCCCTCGAGCTTTGCCGTTCGACAATTTTTTTTTGCGCAAGAAAACTATCCCGCGAGCACGAAAGTAGGCACTCTCTTGAACCCTCCATTTTGGCGTTCGTAGGGACGACGAAAAACACATACTGCTATTCAAGCGTGAAAACAACAACAACAACGTTACCACTCGATACATGCAGTGATCAATATTAATTAGGAGTAAATATTAACAGTTTGTTAGTCAGTAGTTGAAAGATATTGTAGCTGTCGCTAAAACGAGCGACAGCTGATAGATGTAACTGTCGTCAGACGTGTGGTCCGCCACCACAGCACTCATGTGGTCCGCCACCACAGCACTCATGTGGTCCGCCACCACAGCACTCATTTTTCTAGTGACCTAGTCTAAATTCAAGTTAAAGCGTACAAACACACGAACTTTTTTTTTCGAGTAGAGCGCTATTACGGGGGGACCGCAGCTGGGAATTAGAAACTCGGTTCGCTAAAACTATATAAAAAGAGGGAGGTTTGTATAGTAACTCATTATTTTTTCCAAAAGGGGGACGCAATATCGATATATATATATATGTAATAATTAAAGACGCGTGCTGCGTGCTACGATAGAGGTAGCATTAATTTATCGCCTGAAATGTTTTCTGAACGACGGGGCTGCTAAACCCGAAATCGTCGGAAAATAAATAAATAATAGGCCCTTTCTTCTGTGCGTGATTCTCGTTGTGTACCTATCTATAGAGACCATGGGATTTTTCATCCGGTATCGTAGCACTTCTATTTTTCTCCAAAGATATCAGTTTTTGGGAGAGGTCTTAAGCTCCGAAAATGAGGCGAACCTCAGAAAAAAAAAGTTCAACCTCTATCGTAGCACGTGTCTAACTAATAATATACTACTTTAATTCGATTCGAGTTGACGAGGGGAAGAACGTGCTCTAGACGACCACCATTCTTGCGAAAAATACGAAGACGCACGTCGTAGCGGGGCAGGGGGGAGAAGACCCTGCTTAGCTTCTTAGTGACCCCGGATCTGAGTGAATTCTAGGGAGGGAGAAAGAAGGAGGAATAAAAAGTGCGAGCACAATATAGAGGGTAAGCAAACAGAAAAAAAACAAAAAAACAAAAGAGGGGGGTTTTGGGGGATTTCTATAAAATTGTTGTTCTAAAAAGGGGACGCAAGGGGGACGCGATATACAGGGCAAACGCTCACTATCGGCGCTGGGTGTGTGTTGGCTATCTATCGACGGGTGGAAATTAAAAAATCCCTGGCAGCAGTTTCAAGCGCGTTTAACGCCGTTACAACCGGAAACCCGTTTTTTTTTTTCGAAAAATTGCTTGAAATTAGGATGGCGGATTGATTCTACGATATCCTCCCCCCCCCTCAAAAAAAAAATCCCAGCACTTTTCGCCAACGAACGTTTCATCGCTGCCTTGGATGCTACCAATATCAAGATGACATCTTCGCATATTTTCTTGCCTGCAAAAGACTACCAGGTGTCCAACAACGACGTCGGTCGGGCTTTACGAGGCGCCGTATTCTCCAGATTCCGCCGAGAGTTGATTTCAAAACCAGCATTTTCGTTCAAGAAACGTTGGGGGGGCTACCGCCGTAGAACGACTCAGAGAAGGGATTCAGGGCTCTAAAGGGGTTGAGTGGACGACTCGTGGCCGTACATCACGTAGAGCACTCGATGGTGGGCGATGCCATGAGGCAAGGCAGATATTTCTGATCAGGCCTTGATCAGTGATTATGATTATTATGGACAGAAAACCAGAGGTACTAGAGTACCAGATAATTGAGTGAGAGAGAGGGCATCACTGTCTCCCTCGTCCCAGGACCCGAATAGGTATGTTTTGTGTTATCCCCTCAAGGGCACATTGGAAGACTTGGTACTCTGATACCTCTTGTTTTGAGCACTTAATAGTCAACAAGCACTCAAAAATACCTGCCTTGCCTCACGGCACCCCATGAATTAATTCATCTACGTGATCGGTCAGAGGTACTAGAGTACCAGAGAATGCGGTGAGAGAGAAGGTATCCCCCTCTCCCTCGTCCGAGGACCCAAATAGGCATCCAGGAGATTCTTCTTGTTTTAACCCTTGCGGGAAAACACAAACCCCCCCGCAATCTCCGTAGAATATGTGCAAATAACACAAACCACACGCATCAGACATTGCCCACGGGTATGACACGAGTAAAAACTCGATATTCGGGACTTCACTCGAGAGAGAAGAATTGAACATTTCATGTTTACAGCATCGACCACTCGAAGCAGCGGGGGCTGGTTGAATGTTGGTGACACATTTGGCCCGGAATTGATAACCGCGACTATATAGTCGTGATTTCAAATCACGACCACGGGGGGGGGCGTTTAGAATCTATCCCCGGGTGTCAGGCCTGGCTTTTTTTTTTTTTTTTTTTTTCATCCTCCGGCGGATGGGGAAAAATAAAGCTTTAGCTCACCACACTTCCACGTATTTTCATACGCGTCGTGTGTCGATTTAACTCAGTTGCTTTCGCAGCCCAACGCTAGCTGGCGCACCCTTCGGGTCCCATTGTAGGTATAGCGTAAGCTATCCCTATCAGTGGTCTTCGTTACAACCCTGGCAGCGCAAGCTGCCGTTGTATACGGGTGCGTGTGTATGTCGACCCGGCCTGGCATTTCGGATTAGGGTTGGGGTCAGGGACGGGGAAGATTGGTATTATAGCGCTTTGGTGCCTGTTTCGAAGGCTGTGAGAGCTGCAGCGACTTAAATTCGCCGAGGTTTTTGTGATACACTCCTAGGGGTAGGGCGTAAACACAAAGACAGCTGCAGGGCTTTGCTGTCGTTGCAAGTTGGCCTGTGGGAGTTGGCTGGCGCGCTGGAGAAGGACGGGGGCGGCAGGAACATGCGAAATGCAAGGTGTGGAACCCGGGATGGCTCCCAAACACCCCCCCCCCCGTCGTCGTGATTTCATATCACGGCTATGTATTAGTCCCCGCAGCGACACATTTCGTGTCCAAACTATCGATAATGCAGCAACAAGATCCCATTCTACTCCTGCCTGGCTGCGCGAGCTCACCCAACTAGTTGGCCGCCCGCATCTTTGGGGCGGTGGGCTGTGCGCGTTTGCGAGCAGAAAGCACTTCCTGTCGGATAGAGGTACGGGTGCAGACCCAACCCACCCCCTAGCCCTAGCCCTAGCCCTAGCCCTAGCCCCAACCCTAACCCTGACCCCAACGCCAACTCGGACCCAAAACGGGCCAGAAATGGGCGAGAAAAACGCGGCTGCGCTTTTTTTTTGGAAAATTTATTTATTATTCTGATCTGCGGACCACGACATAGCCCTCGGCCAACGAGAGAGCATTAAAACTACCCTCTAAGACCCGGGCGGCCACACTAACTGGTAGATATTCTGGGCTGCGCACTGACGGGAAACGGTGGGTACCATCGCACCTGCCATATGTTTAGTCGCCATACCCAAACGAGTTCGTAACGTGAGCAAGAAAAATACACCTTAAACAGCTTCATACCTTGCTCAGAGAGTATTATACTGATAGGGAGAGCTTACGCTATACCTACAATGGGACCCGAAGGGTGCGCCAGCTAGCGCTGGGCTGCGAAAGCAACTGAGTTAAATCGACACACGACGCGTATGAAAATACGTGGAAGTGTGGTGAGCTAAAGCTTTATTTTTCCCCATCCGCCGGAGGATAAAAAAAGAAGAAAAATTATATCAGAGTAAATATACAGTTTCCGCGCACAGACTGACTAACATCACCGTGCTGACCTTGATAGCCACAGTGTAGTTCCACGGGGAGTCGCCGACCTATATCCTCAATGAGGACACATAACCCGTAATACGCGCGATCGGAGTATCACACACAGCTTGCAAAGATGAGTTCGACAAAATCTTCAATCTCACAGTTAAAGTGTATTTTTATTTCTATAATATACAGTGCGGCTGTATGATCGGATGATTTTTTCTGGGTTTCCCTCCACTCCAGAGTGACTGGAGCCTGTCCTGTGACCACGGACTTGATTATGCGAGCGAACATGAGAACAACAACAACAATAACAACAACAACAATCATGTTGCATGCTGCAAGTACTGTACGCTGCTACATGTTTTCTTTTATTTCTTTCCTTTCGTTTTGTCCGTGAATAAAATCCGAAAAAACAAGAACATCATCGTCTCACGTCCCCAACTTTGTTTTTTTGTTAAGTGCTGCGAAATGTATCCACAAATAATACTGCTTGGGTGCACAAAATAACGGGATTCAATAACATATCGCTCGTAGCACAATCGTATATCTATATTGTATACCAGGTACATGGGTACTGCACCAGGTATGCTATCTGGTGTGCATGATATATTCATTTGACACACAAGACCGCCACCCGTTATCGCAGTAGACTCTCGGAATTTTTCCCCTCGGGATTTTTTTCCCTCGACATTTTTTCTCGGGTCTTTTAATGGCCGAAAGGAAGTATCACAGGCACAGCTTGCAAATATTATAAAAAATGAAAATACACTCCAGCTGTGAGATCGAAGATTTCGTCGAAACTCATATTTGCAAGCTGTGTGTGATACTCCGATCGCGCGCATTACGAGTTGTGTGTCCTCATTAAGGACATAGGTCGGCGACTCCCCTTACAACTACAGTGTAGCTATCAGGGTCAACAGGGTGATTTTGGTCAGTCTGTGCGCGGAAACTGTAAAACCCTGTATGATCTCAGTATCGACCACTTACAAAAACGGTCGAACTCACAGACGACAGCTGACGTACATATACGACGCATATGTAGCCGAATTAGTTTTACGAAAAAGAGAGGCCAGCGACCGCTATTAATATATGCGTGAAAACCAATCAATAACATCACAACAATATGTACGCAATAATGTGCGATTAAAAGGCTTCAACATTATTATTAAACAAAATGGTTCTGAATATAATTAGTAAAATTAAAATAAACAATGACAACGGGACGGGATGGGATGGGGATGGGATGGGATGGGGGATGGGCGGTACGCAAAAATGGCAAACATACAGACGTGTGTAAGATTGCAATTGAAGCGGCAAACAAGTAATAATAATTTTTAAAAATAGATAAGATGTTAGATCTAGCAAAAAATTCCCCACCTAAAGTAAAAATACCAACACTACTCATCATAGTGGAGAAAAACAAAACATATAGTCTACACGTATATATCAACATATATACCGGTATATACATAGAACCCCTCCCACATTAAAAACTCGCTCATTTAGTATATTACAAGTACCAACAACGCAGCTTGCAAATATGAGTATTGACCCGAAATTCGTCGAACTCACGGCTGACGTCCTTAAAATATTTTTTTAATAAAATATTGCTGTATGTATACATAAGATAAACATACACTCTTTTGATAGACGTGCTACCAAGTGATTGCACAGACTTCTGTGTAGCTGAGGAGACACAAACTTCCCGGCAATCAAAATAATATGGATGCAAGCAAAAAAACAAGACCGAGTTCAGAAGTTTTCCATTGCAAAAGCTTCACACGGGTCGGGGTTGGGGTTCGTGTTGGGGTCCGGGATACGATACGGGCTACCCACAAACGCGGTGGTGTGCTGTACATAGCAACACGACCGCCGTATGGAGGGAATCCACCCTATCCACTCCGGGTATTGAGTGAAATTCCCGGTCGCGCCAAGTGATTTTGACCGCCTTATACAGGGATACCGCCTTATATAGGGATATCACCTTAATGGAGGACCCCTACTGCTGTACTATGTTTCAAAGACCGTGTATGCGGTACATGTTACATATTCGCTTGGGTTCAGGCATTCCGTGTGATGTTAATAACGGGTATCTGCGCAAAAATCAAAATGCTTCCCATCCCCCATCCCCCATCCCCCATCCCATCCCATCCCATCATCTAGTGTTGCACCTGGTAATCATCATCGGTCCACTTCCAAACTCCAACCCATGATCCTATTATAACTCCAAGCGGTTTGTCCCTGTGTCGGGAGTGCGGTGCTAAAAGGGTCAAACTTCATACAACACAGACATAACACAGACATTATTGACCAGGGGAACTGACATCTCCCATGCAACGATAGCGGCGGAGATGCGCTCAATATAGCGAATACTATATTGGGTGATTAGGTATTTTGCCAAGCAATGGGTTGGGATCGCATTGGATGGGATGGGGTAAGACGGGATGGGCATGGGGTGGGCATGGGATGGGATGGGTTGGGGATCGGATTGGATGGGATGGGGTAAGACGGGATGGGCATGGGGTGGGCAAGGGATGGGATGGGTTGGGGATCGGATTGGATGTGATGGGGTAAGACGGGATGGGCATGGGGTGGGCATGGGATGGGATGGGTTGGGGATCGGATTGGATGGGATTGGGTAAGACGAGATGAGCGTGGTGTGGGCATAGGATTGGATGGGATGGGATGGGGACGGGATGGGGACGGGGATGGACGAGTCTCGAGTAAGTGTTGGGTTGTTGGGTGTTGATTGGTGCGAGAGACGTTTTACGCTTGGTTTGAGATGGTATGGGATGCGCCGTGGGGTGGGATGGGATAGGATGGGATATTATGAAGTGGGGTGGTGAAGGATGGGATGGGATAAAGTGGGATGGTACCCGATGGGATCGGACGGGATGGGAGGATGAGCTGTAGTCCATAAGTGACGTCGGACATTGATTGCCGTGAGACGTACACACATGGAACGGGACGGGACAGGATAGGATAAAGGTGGCGGTAGGCTGAACATTATCGCATTATCGGGCTGTTGGGGTGTTGTCGTTAGATACGTTTGAAGCCATGCGAAACACGCACCCTCGTATTATACACGACACGGTACGCATTACACGGCCCAACTAGGTTGAGGGAGGGGGGGGGGCATGGGTGGGGAGGGGTCGGTGTAGAGGCGTAGTACGTATGCGTAGCACTTCGTGTCTGCACCAGTTGCGTGCGGAAAATTGCGACGGTGCGCGTTGTTGTACATGCTTCAAAGTGCCAGGCGCATTTGTTGCTCCACGTGTATCTTACTGGCAACGACTATACTAGTTAGTTGGCATACTTTTCTAACCAATTAATAACTAGTTATCGCTCCAGCAGCAAGACTGCCATGGCCCCATGGCCACAGGAATATCTTGTACAAGAATCAGCAGCAGCTGCAGTTCCGTGTTGTGATCTGCGTGGACCGAACGCACTCATCCATTGCCAGAGGTCGACACTCACACCAAGTACATGTGAGCGATATTTACACGCATTGTAAGTTGACAAAATCAAATCTGGGTACTTGAAAAAATAGTACGTGGTGTCCTCCACGCGGAGTATACTTGTGCATGATTATGCTCCTCTCACCCCGGAATACGACTATGACGCATTGCACATACGATAAAATCTCCCGCGCGGAGGATAAAAAAAAAAAAAAAAAAAAAAATTCTCCAATTCATTTATATGGTCTTCAAGTTTCATTTGACCCCCCCCCCCCCCCCCCCCCTAGGGTCTTACGGTCATACGACTACGACGGCCATGCATGAATTTCGAGTACACTCTCACCCCGCCCTTCCCCGCCGCCTCCACCATCACCTACTAGCATTACGAGTGCAGTAAGCTCATTTACCCGACCTATCCCTCCTTTACCCACGCCCCTTCCCCTCACTGGTCAGACGACCGCTAAGAACTGCTACTACAACACCACGAACTGCTACTACAACAGGATATATATACAGAATAAACTGGTGCATTCCACAGGGGTCAGATCCCCCCCCCCTCAAAAAAGGCTTTCATAGGTTCCTCGCACATACACTTTGATAAACATTACCCTGTTGATCCTTGTACAAGCTACACTGTAGTTCTAAGGCGAGTCGCCGGTCGACGTCCTTAATGAGGACACACACAGACACAAACAAACACACACACACACCGTAGTCTGCGCGATCGGAGTTATCACACACAGCTTGCAACAATATGAGTTTCGACGAAATCTTCGATCTCACAGCTAAAGTATACACTTAAAGGTATATTTTTGATGAAAAATATTTCCACATACTTTTGCGCTGTTCAAGGATGGACTCCATCATACTGCAAATGAAAGGCAATGAGGGGGGCGGGGGCAGCTGCAATAATAGCTACATCAACAATACGGTGCCTTTTTCTGTTATCGCATGGGATCAATGTGACACATGAACAGCGCAATTGGGTTGGACTCTTGCCATACTGAAAATGAAAGATCGGGAAGACGAGAAAGGAGGGCGGGGGGGGGGGGGGCAGCTGCTATATCAACAACTACGAACTACTTTTCTCTTGTCACATCGGATGACATAAACCAACACAAATTATTTTTTGCGTGATGCTAAAATCAAGAAGAAGTCAGGGCGGCTGTGTGCTTTGCTGTGAGCTGTGCAGCTCTGAGTTTCGTGCGTGATGCGTGGTGACCACCCGAGCGTGTTCACCAAGGGTTCAAACATTTCGCACCATCCACGACAAAGTGCAAACAGAATTTTTGTACTTTCAAAAAAAAAAGGGAACAAGTGTGAGAGTCACATGTGTGTCGCAGGGCAGGCAAATCTCCAACAAATAGCTACCCCCCAAAGCTTTTGAGGTTGAACCAACAAGTATCCGAGCACTTTTCGCATGTACGTACAACAATAGCCCCCCCCCCCCCCAATAAAGTATAAGGGGGTGGTGTGCGAGAGCAACATGACCACCTCATATGGAGAAGCCGCCTTGCTCATTCCAGGCTAAGAGTGCAACTCCCCAGTCGCGCCAAGCAATTTTATTTTGACCGGGACACGGCCTTACCAGACCGCCTTATAGCGGGACCGCTCCATTTTTTTTTTTTTTTTTTTTTTTCATCCTCCGGCGGATGGGGAAAAATAAAGCTTTAGCTCACCACACTTCCACGTATTGTACTGCAACAACAGTACTATAATATCAAAACCAGGCCCCCACGTCCTTCAAAACTCCGCCCTCCCCTCACCGGTTATTCGACTCACAGGATTCACTTGATAAACGGATGCATTTCCTTCCACAGCTGTCAGATTTTGTCCCCCTCAGAAACGGGTTTTATAGTTTCCGCGCACAGACTGACTTAACATCACCCTGTTGACCCTGATACCTACACTAACTGCAGTTGCAAGGGGAGTCGCCGACCTATATTCTTTTTTTTTCTTTTCTTTGTTTCTTTTTCTCCAATTGACTTATGCCTGTCGTGCGTATGCGTAGTGATAGATACTACGTGTAATATATACGTGGTAGTCTTCCTTGGGTGGCAATCGGAATATTTGGTTTCTCCAGGCGTGAGTAGTGAGACGTATGTACCGGCCTGGACCTGGCACATCGTAGACTGACTCCCGATTTCACTTTTATATGTTTCTGGTGGAGGCATGAATTGCGTCAGCTGTGATATATGCGTGCACCACCTTGGGTTGTGTGTTTTTCCCTGGGGTATTCCTCAGCTCCAGAGTGACTGGAGCCTGTCCTGTGACCACGGACTTGATTATGCGAGTTAATGTGAGAACAACAACATTCTTAATGAGGACACACAACCCGTAATACGCGCGATCGGACTATCACACACACAGCTTGCAAAGATGAGTTTCGACAAAATATTCGATCTCACAGCTGGAGTGTATTTTCATTTTTATTATATACCTGGTGCCCGGTAGGTCACACTTCAGACTTAGAAAAAGACGAGCGAGTGTTCTACTGACTGTTGTGACGTTATACTAATAATATCCCCTGTTTAATAACTGCTTGCACTGCTGGTCCATGCAGAACCTGCCCTAAGAGACGACGTTAGAGCATGTTCAAGGAAAAAGTACTACTACTGGCTACTGCTGTATATACTAGTATCTGTAACTCCTCCATTCGAGCTTCTACCACGACGGAAATGCGAAATTTACAGCAGTGTCGATCAGAGAGCTGAAGAAAATAATCATCGTTCTGTCGCGGAATCATATTATATGGTACGGGTACGAGTTTGACTAGGAAAGGGCTGGGTATTTGCAAGCCGGCCTTAGTCAGTAGGTATCATAATATTATGGAGTTATTACGCAGACGGCGTAAGGCAATCATTGCACTGGGTTGCATCAGTACAGATTATGCGGCAACAGCAGCTGAGTACATCGTACAGGTTGGAGTTCTTACGTTTTTGTTTTTGCTGCTCATCCCACCTATTGTCTTCGCACTTTTTCTCTTTCTCTTCCTCCCTCACCAGACCTAACTCAGCTCCAGCGTCACTAAAGCAGGCTCTTCTCCCCCCTCTCCAGTACGGCATGTGCCTTTATTTTCATCGCCAGAAGATTTCGGCCCTTTCTTCCTACAACATTTGCATCGAATCTCGCCTATACCAAGCCTATACCCACGGTGGTATTAGTAGGCGCTCTCAGCGGTTAATTCCTGCCTCTGTATTTTTTCAAAATGAACTGTTGGCTGATATCGCCTGTGGCAGCGTGGGCAAGCGCAGCTCGACGCGAGTCATTTTTTCTTCAGCGAATAGACTCAGTGGTCCGTCCGATCCGCGTGGGAGTCGAACTCAAGAACCAAACCTACCATATACTACTATTAGTATTAATAGTAGCATTCGAGGGTATTATAACCACCAGACCACCAGGGCGATGTAAGGTAGGGTTTGACCTACACTACTTTCAGTATAAACTAGGCATTGTTCTTATTTTCGCGTTAAAACTCGAGCCTGAAGTTCTTAACTGCCAAATTCGTAAGTGCTGTGGTGTACGGTACTCGTACCTCGGCCGCCAGCCACCCCCGCAAGACTGGTGGCCCGTGCTGGTTCGAGTTGAGAGGGGTACGTGGTCAATGGCCATACGACAAGGAAAAAAAAGAGGAACCGAACATACACACCTTCCTTCGCTGGTGAAACGGCTGGTATCACATGCCTATTGGAGAGAACGGAGA
The DNA here is from genome assembly GCA_012845835.1 of Undaria pinnatifida. NCBI lineage: Eukaryota > Phaeophyceae > Laminariales > Alariaceae > Undaria > Undaria pinnatifida. The sequence goes on from JABAKD010000003.1 coordinate 3,316,881, forward strand.
AAAGGCAATCAAGACGTTTTTTTTTTTTCTTGATCCACCGGCGGATGTGTAAAAATAAAGCTTAAGCTCACCACACTACCACGTATCTTCATACACGCCGTGTGTCGATTTAACTCAACTGCCTTTGCAATCCAGCGCTAGCTGGCGTGTCCTTCGGTTCCCACTATATAGCGATAGCGTGAGCTGTTCCTATCGGCGGTCCTCGTTACTACTACCCCTCCAGCGCAAGCTGCCGTTGTATACGGATGCGTGAGTATGTCGACCCGGCCTGCCCCCTAAAAAACAAAACTTTTTCACGTAATGCATGTAAGGACCGTACTGAGCGCCCAAAATGTTGGAGGTGTCTCGTTAGGAGCAGTAGGAACGGTGCTCCGTCTCGAAAGGGACGCGTGGTCAACGGTGAGACGACTAGCGGTCGGTCAGATGACTGAGGCAATACACAAATGAATACATGGGGAGGGGGCTTGTAGCACAGGCCTAACGCATTACAGAGGAGTGGTCACGGGTCAATGATGTGTCACGGTGAGACTCTCAAAAGCCTCTTGGTTGACCGAGAACGCGCTCGAGGTGTGCTGGCCATGATGTGATGATTCGCTCACCCCGGTCCCTACCATAGCCCAGCTCCAGCGGTAGGGTGGTGTTCTTTTTCCCTTGTAATACCCTAGCTTCACGTGACAGCCATTGTTATCGGTAATCTGTACCAGCTGGTCTGCACTACCGGTCGATGTGATTCTGGGACCAGCAAACATGTAATTCAGGTGTGATACTGCGTAAAACAGACGCACCTCGCAGTTCCACAGCTCCAGTTTCACAGAAGTTTGCAATTTCGTAAAAACTGAAATACAGTGGGTACCCTACCCCGATTTAAGAGCGCCAAGGATAGCATTCGGGACTTAGGGGCGGTCAAGTCGGTATGACCCACTTAGACTACGAAAAAGCTTTGTATTTCCCAGCACTACAGATAAAGGCCATATATGTCTAGTTAAGAGCGCTTGTTTCGGCTTGCCACGAGGCGCTCTTAAATCGGGGTATGCAGTGTGTGCAAACAACGCACGCCGTTTCCTCCTCAAATGTGTTGGCCGGCACGTCGTTGTGTATGTTCAACCCATCTTACCATTCTTTTGCCGTGAAACGTTGCCTCTGGTCTCGCCGTACATACGAAGTACCACACGCAGCTTGCACAGCTGAGTTTTGATTAAAAAAATTCTTTTTTGGTCGATCTCGCAGCTGACGTGTATTTTTTCATTTTCTAAATATGTACTGCTGCTTGTCGTCACACAGAGCTCGTCTACCTCATCATATCTAGGACCAAGAATCGGCGCGGGTGCAGGATGTCGACGGGTACATATAGGAAGAACGGTTTAGAAGTCAACGACGCACCCACAAATCCCTCTATAAACAGTGCCGGTTGAGTGGTGCCGGTTGCTCGCCGCATCTAGTGCCTGTGAAGTCGCTTGGTACAGATGGGAAGAACCATTATTATAGTGGCAGTACGACGAGTAGTGCCGGTGGCCACAATAGTGCCGGTATTTACGGCTACCGGCACTAAATAGGGACCAGTACTCTGTACCTGGTACGTGTAGCAGTCACACAAACGCACTTGGTGCTTCGAGAAGACAAAAACCAAGAATAAAATTCGAACAAGAAACCAAGAACACCCACCCGACCTGTGACCCCCTCGTAAGGGGGGGAGGGGAAGGGTAGGCGGTTAACCTTTTACTACTGCAATAATTCCCCTAGGCAAATTCGTTGTACTATCTCCCCCAAAAACGTGGGTGCAGGCAATGCAATGCTAAAGGGGTTACATAGACTAGACGATCCCCTTGACCACTGAACAAATATCTCAAAGTCGGCTTCCAAGCAGTTTCGTCGACGAAAGTTTTCCCCCAACCGGCTTAAATCCTCTCCCTGGACCACTGAAAAAATCCTACACACTAATTCCAAGTAGTTTTGTCCTCGAAGGTATGGGTGCGGCGACGCTTAAGGGATGAGGTTAATTGGCGACGTGGTGTCGTATACATGCTGAACCCTATGCACGATAAAAAAGTGAGGCAAGAACCGGGGGGAAGAAGGGACGACACCTGTGATCACACGGCTTATCCAGGAGCTGGAAAGTAGAAGTGTGAAAAATAAATAAATGCTTGTACATGAAAAATACATGCATGCGCACACATTTTGTCTCCGTTCTCCATTTATTTTCATTTCAGATCTCGCAGAGCTGGATAGACTTCACTCCACGAATCGTGGGGTTCGCTCGGCGTTTTCGTTCATGTTGTGCTATATGCACTGAAACTCGTTTTCAGATCTCGTTGAGCTGCGCAGATTTGCACTCGAAAGTCGTGCGGTTCGTTCGGCGTTCGTTTTTCGGGCTGTATACACTGAAATCAGCTGAAATGATATTTCGACCGTTCGCATACACCAAATATGCACTGCCGCAGCAGTAAAATATAAATTAGTACGTAACTATATACCGGCCTTTTCTCACAAGCAAGATAAACGTTAGCCCTTCTGCGACTTCAAATATCCCATACACTACGTACTTCATTGTAGTTTTGCCCCTTACAAAATCGGGTGGCATTCTGGAAGGATTGGCAAGAAACTCAACTGGGCTTCCAGGGAAAACAAGAAATCCGGGAGCGGAAGAACGAAGTTGGTGTGGAACTCGTGGAACCAGTGGAACACCCAAGTTCTCAACTAAGAAATGCAGTGTGGACTAAGCCAGCAAGTATCTGAACTCCGACCGGGTTTTGGCATACTTGGTACAAGCACAGTGGGCATCCCGATTTAAGAGCGGCCCGTGACAAGCCAAAACAAGCGCACTTAACACATTGTTCTTATCTGTAGTGGGAAATAAACAGCTTTTAGTTTGTTTTTTTTTATCCTCCGGCGGATGGGGCGGGAAAACTAAACACCACACTTCCACGTACTTTCATACGCGTCGTGTCTCGATTTAACTCAGTTGCTTTCGCAACCCAACGCTAGCTGGCGCACCCTTCGCTTTTAGTATAGGCGTGAGATGCCGATTTCCCGCTCTTAACTCCCAAATGCTCTTATCCTGGGCGCTCTTGAATCGGGCGACACACTACTGCTTGTAGTGCATCAGAAGTGTCGTCCCTCTCATGTGAAAGAGCCTCGCACGCACAATAGTTCTATCAACAATCCCAGTCAGAAATTCCGCGAGCATAAGAACCTCGGAAGCGGTGCTACTTGCTAGTGTGGGTGTGGGAAAAAACACATGCTTGTTCTCGAGCATTTTGGCTCACCCAGTACTCCAGTTTGTTACCGTGAAAAAGGTATCCTATCAGCCCTTCGACGCATATATTAATAGTACGTACAGTCACCACACTGAGGCTATATTTTCGAACCACCCGCAATGAAATACACTGGAGCGTTATCATTAGGGCCGGCTATGCCGTAGTCTATATACCACTTGTATATATACCAGGTATACTCTTGTAGTAACACTCGGATACGTTCGTGACGAGATCCTCTGCGCTGAGAACGAGCGGATTGATGAATGGTCCGGTGACAAGCCCACCCATCCCGCAGTACCGCAGTACCTACATACCTGGTACCTGTGGGTATGCTATAATGCGTGCTACGTACTGAATTAGTACCAGGAGGTATATACCACTGACCCTGATAAGCTACAACACTGTAGTTCCAAGGGGAGTCGCCGACCTATATCCTTAATGAGGACACACAACCCGTAATACGCGCGATCGGAGTATCACACACACAGCTTGCAAAGATGAGTTCGACCAAAATCTTCGATCTCACAGCTGGATGGAGTGTATTTTATAACTAATTTTCAAGGACGTCAGCCGTGAGTTCGACGGATTTCAGGTCAATACTCATCTTTGCAAGCTGCGTTGTTGGTACACTCGTAATATACTATTATGTTGTATTTTTATAATATACCACGCATGGGCTACGATTATGGCGGCACGGGTGTGTGAACAAAGTTGTTTTCCGTACAATACGTCCCGTTATCATCTCGTGCGATTAAAAAACATTCAAGACAACGCCCCACTGCACTCGCCAGTTGGGATCAATCGCAAAATTTCCGGGCCGATTTCCACAAAAAAAAACAAGACGAGCAAGGGGAGTGCGTGCGAAGGGGTGCGAACTGAAAATGCTGGCTGGCATTGGGAGGATCTAAAAAAATGGGAAGACATTGTCGAGATGTATTTTTTATGTATACACATCGCTCCGCGCGTTTCCACTACTATCTCTGGGCGTTGTCGAGAAAAACCGGATAGCAAATTCATTCGAGGCAGTGGGGGAGGCGAGGAGTGTCGGCTACCAATGCGAGTTATCGCTATGGTCTTAAATATAATAACCGTTTTAATTGAATATAAATACAAAACTGTTTATTTTATCACGTCCAAAGTGGCGTGTGGTTTGAACGGGTAATCACATTCCGTCTATGGGTGGAAATGTAAGGACCTTTGGGGTATTAATATAAATATCAATGGTTACTACGTTTACGTTTGAAGCAATACATGATACGAACGGGTAATCGCATTACAGAATAGTAGTGGCCCCTACATCGCGCCGGTTGAATAGTGCCGTTTGCCCGCTACAAGCAGCAGTGCCTATGAAATCGCTTCGCCCGGACGGGAACAGCTGACAATATTCGGATTAGTGAGCGGCTGTGTTTGTACTTCCGCCTGGCGCATATACTCCCAGCAAAACAAAAGGCCCACTTAAGTGGCCAAGTCCAGCACCCACCGCATACAACTTCTAAATATTGGCAAGGTATAACAGCAAGTATACTCGTGTACGGGAGTAGGAGGAGGTAAATGACACAACGGTACGTGGACGTACGTGCTCAATGAGGATCGACTTTTTACCCATTTCGTACACGGTGTACGCAATGGTATCTACAACAATTGTTTGTGTCACAGTCAGTAAACACTGCTAAGCTTTATGGCGGATGGGGAAAAAACAAACAAACTACGTACGAGTACGTGCAGAGTAATCCTGTCGTAAAAAAATGCATGAAAACACACCACCCGGACGACTTTCAAGGCCGCTTGTCCCGACGACGGGCAGGGAGCAGACGCGGTGAGCGACGCGTCTAGACTATGGCAAGATCGGTGGATTACATCTTCCCAAATAAATCTCGATGAATGATATCTTCCGAAACAAACCCAACATTATCATTTTGGTGTGACCGCCTGATTCTTTTGGATAGAATCGACTTGGGAGTTAGTTATTCCCCAGGGGTGTGTGTTGTGTTGGGGTGTTTTGCTGTGCCTGGTACGGGGTATACTGATACTGCTGTTTGCTGCTGTTGTCAGGTAGCAAGTACTCCAACTCTTAAGGCAGGGAAGGAGGGTTACCGGTAGAAAGCTGCTGATAATAACAACGGGGCACGTACAACCGCCAACAGCGGGCCCGCAACAGACAAGATCTTCACATCTACGGCTCTGGCAGGTTGACGTCAGCGCATACTCGAGAGCTCTCCCGACTAAAGCAGTCTCAGCAGCAGCAGCAGCACAGCGTGCACAGGACCAACGCACAGCAGAAGTAAGCCGACACCATTCCGAACGGTAAACTGTGCCGAAGTGTAGACTATAGTCTAAACACACAGACAGCAAGCAGCAGCTCCAATCTAATTCGTAACATGAAGACAAATTCGTACCAGAGGGTACGAGCCGGAACCAGTGCGTACGCGAGGCGTCCCGGCGTACGGTAAAAAAAGAAAAACTACTCGAAGATTGAGTCACTCACACTCAAGTGGCCTTTTTAAGATCTTGAGATGGGCCGTGTCGCTTTGTATCTAGATTTTAGACAGGAACGACATTCCGGCGGGGGATCCTTAAAAAATGGCTCCGTGTGTTTTTTCAGGATCGACCGTCGATCGGCTGCCGCATGCTAAACCCTGAGAAATATGTCTTCCAACAAAAAGTTCTTTGTTCTAAGCCAGCATGGGGCGGGGTGGGGTGTGGATAGCCCACCTAAACAGCTATGAATATATCCCGGGGAGAGTGTCGGCTGTGCTCGTCGGTGATGATGGTGGTGACTGATGGTGCGTCAGCCAGAGGACCCCGCACAGACCCTGCCATGTTGCCATTGCATCGTAATGGCGCCGTCGTTGTAGAATAATTGATTGATGAAAACATCACGCAGAGAAGAACGTCGCACCCCCTCCCTCATGTACATAAAACGCCAGTAGTAGTACAGAAAATACGCCGTACACGTACGATCCTGCATACGATCCGATGTATACCTTCGCCAACATTTCCAAAGACATGACTTCAGACTGAAACAAAATCGAGTACAGCGACCGGCAACTCGACCCGTCACACCCGCACGAACAGCAGCGGCAGCAGCAGCAGTGCTCAGCAGCAACAGCCCGGGCCCCTACACGTATGCTGGGTGGGAGTTGCCAGTCTTGTCGGCCTCGGCCTGGGGGGCGGGCAACAACGACCGCATGCTTGGAGGGAGCACCACAACATCTAGGGAACAAGCACACCAGCATACCAATATGGGGTCTGCAGCTGAACCGGCGGGGCTGAATGTACAAGGATTATTCACTTGCGTTTTGTGTAAGTTGTTGTTTATCTGTGGGCAAAGACCAATTCGTACGAGGGTAGCTGGATGCCCCAGCATCCGAACAAAAACAACGAAGCTGCTGCTCTCGATCGCTCGTTCGCCCGTCCGCGCTACTGCTACTACTACTGCTACTGTAGGTGGTAGTGATGCGATCCTCGACACGGCAAAATGTCGTCGCATGCCTTTCGGAGCGCCCGCGACTATTAGACAGGAGACACTCAAGGGAAGGCCAAATCGCTGCTGATAATCTGGTATCTGTCTATGGAGGACGGTGGCCCTAAAATAAATCAATGATGCAGTACGTCGGATACCTGTCGTTGCTGACAGAGACACAAATTATTGGACCAACTAGACTAAAGAACAAAAACTCAGCTAGACCCAGACCAACCCAAGCAACACCACCACTACCTGCCACAGAACACACTAGTCACGAGATCAGCAAGAAAAGCAGAGCTGGCTCTCAGCTGCAGCTGTTAGGAGGCAGCAAACGTCAGGGCGGCAATTGCAACAGCAGGAGAGTCTCGCAAAACAACCGACGCGTTTTTCTTTGCTCTCTGTTCGTACCTGTCTGAAGTCCTAGACCATCGGATCGAGACCGTCCTCGAGCAATCTGGGGCGTCGATAGCATCAGAAGTCCTTCCCAGACCGACGAAGAGGAGCACAGCAGCCACAACAAAGCTATACATGGCGACGAACAGCCGCACTGCCCCAAACGATGCCGGCCGCTGTGCACAGAAGGAGCTTGCTATGGCACGGCTGTGTGCTTTGCGTGTCTTTTTGACGGGTTGTTATTTCTACGAAGACTGCTGTGCAAGAGGGTGTGTTCGGGAGGGGCGGAGATCGGTGCGGAGGATTTCTTCACCTACTTGCGCGATGTCACCTGAAAAGTCAGTAAACAAGAGCCCAAAATATCCTGAAAATATCGTCGTAAGATTCGCAAAACCAAAATATCTTGATTCCTTCGATATAACAATCTAATACTTGTATAAAAACAACTAAATAAAAGAGCAAAATATCTACGATATAATAATCACACAAGAATCTCGATTTATGATATATTTGATAAGATACCATCGCGATCTTGATACCAAACTTCGCATTCAAGAGTTTTCTGGTCTGTATGCGAACCTCATGAAATGACGCAATATTTTTTCCAGCTTGAAAAAAACGAAAATAACAAAAATCGACTACATACGATATCACAAGAGTTTTTAAATGCCCAGTCAGCCGTCACCAGTTGACTTGAACAAAGACTATTCATCTGCCCAAACGTTGTCCCGTCATTTTCATGATCGTATGGGCGAAAGTACCGCAAAATTACGGGAAAAGAGACGGAAAATACATATTTTGGAAATGAATTACTTTCTACTTGTCGTTTGGGATTCTCGGGTTTTGCCTCTTGGGTCTTGGGCTGGCCTGGGGCTCTCCAATAAATCAAATCTTTAAAGAACTACCGGTCGTTTTCGTACGTAGGCCCAAGCCGGTCGCCGGTCGCCTCGTTGTTCTCAATTACCTGTCTCGCCAGTACTGATCAATAGTGGTTAAAATACTATTGATACTTTGTTCAGGGGTTTAAATCTCGGGGAATTAAGATTTTATTTCTAGAGACACCAACTGTCTTGTGGAGATCGCCTTGTAGCATGGTGGGTAGATATAGTATGCTCAATTCGACTCGATCGAGTTGACGAGAGGGAAGAAAAAGGGCTGTTCTCGCGCGTTAAAAGAAAAGAAGACGCAATGCATGCCGTAGTGGGGAGGGGGAAGAAGAGCCTGCTTGGATAGTGACCCCGGATCTGATTTACGTCTAGGAAGGCTGGCAAGGGGACATACAAAGCGACGATAATAATGTAATAGTAGATGGCAATGAGCAAAAAATAGAAAAAAAGCGAGAAAAAAATTACCGCGCGGAAGAAGTTGCAAAAAAAGCATAAACAGCTGCGCGTGTTGTGTGGGGGGGTTGTGTGCTGTATACTACTCTTCTACTGTTACTAAATTGTATGTACATACATCATTACATACAGCAGACAAAGATCGACAGAGCTGGCAACTATTTTCGACCAACTCGCAGCGCAGCAGCACAGCACGCAACGTTGATGACATCATCAGCTGCCTGCATCTTGTTAATTAAGATAGACTACGCACGTGCTGCTCTACTTAGCGTAGCGTACGTACCTCGCCCCTCTTCTTGTGATGACACACAACACCAGGTACTACAGCATCGCGACACAATTATACATTGCAATTCTTTGTTGCAGAAAAACACGTAGTTAGAGCACGTACCAGGTACGTTCCACAGGTATCACATACGTACATACTACTTCTGCGTGCGCTGTCGATTTAATTTCCAGTAGTAGTTTCATGCTTTGTACGATGATACCCTTTTTTCTTTTTGCCCATTCCGTATGTGAAGAATATATTAATTAAATGAGTTCTTCTCTGATCGATATGTCGATTTGTCAGGGCAAAATCAACCTCAAATACGATGCTGGGCCCCTCACGCCATAAAACGACGCATACAATGTAGAATTATAGATAGCGGACAGCTGGCTATCCTGTCTACTGCTGTGTGTTTGTTTCTGCGTGTGAGTTGCTGTCGCTTGTTTGCGGATACTCGTACATATGTACACTTTGACTTGTTTGTGTGCTCCGTACTTCGACCACAGATAGACAGATGAAATATCACTGATCACTGATCAGTGCAAGAGGCTGCGCCCAGAGCCCCCCAGAACGACGGTCCATCAGTCAGTAAACGGACTTTTATACTTGATCTGAAAAGCAACGTGGAATATCTGTGCAGGATCTAGTCTATACACCAATACAAGATACACCACGCAGTGTAGTGATGATCATAATAATAATTATTGGTGTCGCTCTATTAATAGATATTTTGCGCCGGGTATATGTCCCAGCCGGAAACAACGGCACCATATATATAGCGGCAACCGGCGCTACTCTGGGTGCTGGCACTGCTACTAATAATGTTTGCTGTTCTGTTTTTCCGATCTGCGCCCAAACAACAATTTTTCACTGGCGCCATTGCGGGCAGCCGGTACTACTCAGGGAGACACTTATAATACGAGATACCCACCTCTCAGTATTATTATACCATACAATGTCATATAGGATATTACACGTTACAACAAGTAGTCGGCGAAATCGATAAAGGTGAAGATTATTATGATTACACCATTCGATCGACGGTGTGTGGTTTGAAGCTCAGATATACGTCACCCACAGCGTGTCTTGTACTAATAATAGCATCCCATGAGCACTGACTGGATACATACAAGCTACAAGTCAGTATTAGTACGGGAGATCCCTCTCTGGACGGGACTGTCGAAGCAACCATCCTTCATTGATTCAAATCATTCTTTGTGTCACTACGCCAACCAACCATCAATAATACCAATTCCATCAGTAATAATATACGAAGTAATAAGACTTACATACTACTACGAGTATACCCTCGTACGTACATGTATAATATTTGTGTATACGTATGTATGTGTTTTCTTCAAGTTAAACCCATCTTTCCACCCGTCTACATCCAGCTCGACTACTACTACCAGCCAGTGAAATTTAATGTAAAAGCGTGCCGATACACGTATCCTACAAGAAAGGCGAGTTCTGTGGGACCCTCATAAACTACGAGCCAAGCAGGGACACATACTGCAAATACAAGCCACCAAAAGCACTTGTTGTTAAAATAGTAGAACTGCTGATACAAGCGTAATAATATTAAAACATTAACGTCATCAACATTTAGTTTTGGTGTGCATCTTGTAATCAATGGTAACGACGTACGTACGTACCAATGATGATGTAGCACACCTGGTATATTTCCTTGCTGTTGTACGGGCTGTATGTACCACTCTACTAATAGAAGAGCTGTTGTTGTTGCATCATCTGATACGTTTCAGCATTACCCACCGCCCCCCCCCAAAAAAAAACCGTTCGATATCATTCATTTGTGGTGTTGTTGTGGTACAACAGCAAAGCAGCAGTACATAAAGTGGTAGCAGTATAGCCAGCTCGTAGGTAGTAGTCGCAGTCATTCGTCGTATATGTACTGATTGTAGTAGCAACAATATCACAGTTGGTTGTAGTTGCAGCGCAAGTATAGTCTATATATGCTGGTTTATACAACAACATTATTAGTCCTTGGGAGCAACGAAGCTCGTTCGTCCCTATTAATAGACTATGATAAGTGTGTGTCGTCTTCACGTTGTTGAACCGTTATTCTACCCAACGACATCATCATCAGTACACCCAATGTGTACGAACATTACATATAATAATGGGCATAGAGAATATACTTCTCCTGCCTGTGTGTTTTGTCTTCGTAATTAAACCGTTCTTTGTACCCAACGACATAAGCACACCCAGTCAGTCAGTGTCCTTGCTGATTCTTCATCCCAGAGAGATGCCAGTTCTGTGGTCACAGGCTGCTGTGTGTGTGTGTGTGTGTGTGTTCTTCACATTAAACCGTTTTTCTACTCGTCGACATCCAGCACACCCATTGTCCGTACTGATTCTTCACCCTAGAAAGATCAGCTCTGTGGTCACAAGCCACGACACAGAGATAATGCATCGTAATGCATTCGACAACGCAATGACATGCCCTAGTACTGGGTACGACAGGCACAACATACATACGTCAGCAACAGAAATACATTGGAAGAGAGAAATACGAAATAAACAAAAACAAAAACAAAAACAAAAAACAAAAACAAAATAAGAAAACAAATAAAAACAAAGATAAAAATAAAACAAAAAATGAAACAAACAAAACGAAGGGGAAATCGAAGAAACAACCCAACCGGAGAGGAGAGCCAAAGCTCGGAAAAGAAACACAATAAAATGAAATAAAATAAATTAAAGTAAAACCAAAATAAGATAAACCGAACACGAGCCAAAAACCTGGACACGCAAGGAGGGAACAAAGGGGAAAAAAATACCCCAGAAAAAGACGAAAAGTGCTATGTACCTACTAGTCGGCCTGGTACCTTGCTACCCTGTCTGCCATCTCCTTCCTGCCTTCGTCCACCGCGGTCTCCCTTCTATTCCTCCTGTTGCCCCCCCTGCCCCCATTCCCTTGGACGGCTTTCCTTCTACTCCTCCTGTTTCCCCCCCTCCCCCCTTTGTGTTCTTCTCATTAAACCAAAATACCTTGTAAAAGAGAGAAACAACGAAGGAAACCAAGACAAAATAAATAAATAAATAAATAAATAAATAAAAAGGGGAGCCAAAGCACGGGAGATAGAAACATACCCCGAGCATGAGCCAAAATGGACATGCAAGGGGGAAAGAAAGGAAAAAAATACCCCGGAAAAAAGAAACAAGTAAAAGAAGGAAGACTGGGAGGGCCAAATAAAACAGGCTCGTCACCTACCCGCCATGCAAGACTCCCTTCATAAGGATAAGAAGGGGAAAGAAAAAAAAAGAAGAAAAAGAAAAAAAAATAAATTCACGGAAAAATCAAAGTACCAAGACATCACATTCCGAGCAGCCGCAGCAGTTTGCGGTACGAGTGGCATAGATAGAAAGGTTCCACCTACTAGTCGGCCTGGTACCTTGCTACCCTGTCTGCGGTCTCCTTCCTACTTTCATCTACCGCGGTTTCCCTTCTACTCCTCCTGCCCCCCCCCCTGCCCCCATACCCTTGTGCGGTGTTCCTTCTACCCCTCCTGCTGCCCCCCCTCCCCCCGTTCCCTTCGACACCACCC